>JAQFVV010012676.1:600000-947500 GCA_028023455.1 Epiperipatus broadwayi | reverse complement strand
AATATAGGATAAGGAATGAAAGGTTGTTGTATGATTGATAATATTCAAAATTCAAGCACAGGCGATCAATGGATATACAAGGTAATCGACAAGTATTTCATAAAGAAGAAATCAAATCCAAATACCTTAGATATATAATTAGTTCTGAGGTGTTAAAGATTGGAATGGGTGATGGTTTATGTCAGGGGTCACCAACTCTATGCCTACTGGCACCATGGTGCCCACTGACCATTTTATGTGTGCCTTCCACTATCCGAACATGATAAAAAATTATTTATCTGATACAAATAAATTTAATTTTTAAAATTTCTTATAAATTATTGTATTATATTGTAATCAAATTGTAGGGCATACTATACTTTTACAGCATAAAAATATAAACGTTAATTATATGTTAAAATTTTATTTTTGAAATAAATATTTTTTTGTACATTATGTGTATTATTAACAATATCCAACTATAAATTTACATTGAAAAAATAAATGGTGCTTGCCACCTGGTTGAAAAAATAAATGGTGCCCGCCACCTGGCCGGTAGTACAGAATATGCTCTTAAGTGCAAAAAGGTTGGGGACCCCTGGTATATGTTATATATATATATATATATATAGTGACCTTCTGAATGGGCACAAAAACCAACTTTAATTAAATTTTATTGTATCAATGGGGAATGGCTGCATTTGACTAAAAAAATGAAATATTGCTAAAAGTTTAAAATTTTTTTTGATTAATGGTATAAAACCTTATGTGAAATTTGCTTATAAATGTTAGTTGGGAATTTTATAAGCATTTAGTAATTATTATTGTAGTTGATGAAATATTTAATGGTAAAAGGGGGGTGGATTGTTACAAGAATGGTTGATATGTAAGTTAAGTTGATATAAATTTGTTTTATTTATTTGCAGAATAGTGGTTAGTATTTGTTTAGATGGTTTTCTGATCTATTATTCATTGACACCCCCATCTCTGTGTAGTTATTATAGTCAGTGAAATATGTTTAACCCATAGCCATATTAGTTATATTTTAGTCAGGATAATTAATTATTTATATAGCAGCATATGTGTATGCATATATGTATGTGTCATCTTCTCATTTCATTTTCATATTTAATTACAGAACAAAATATTACATTTACAATAAAACATTTAAATTACAGTAAATATCTTTAATAATTTTGCAAGTACACCTGGGTCTCTTTTTACATGATTTTGAAGTTACGTGATTCATGTTTCACCGGAAGTCGAACTGATAATGCGCTATTTCTTTAAATAATAAATTTCACGCACTTATGTCATATTGAAAGTAATAGCACATTATTGGAATTTGACTTTCATCTTAGTAATTTCAATATTTTCAATGCTTTATAATAGTAAGATTTTATGCAATAATGAAATTAAAATCATGATTTACACATTTTATGTATACACACATTAAATTTTACAAGATTATAATGTAAATTTGTTCAAGTATTGTGCGTGTTAATTTTGCATTTTAAATCACATTCTGTTTTGGCTTTTTAAAAAAGAACATATTATTAATCATTTAGTGTCCGCAAGTTTATTTTTAATTATTTTCTTATTAATGACACTAATCACGAACATGCTCTTAAATTCCAACGAGAACTAAATGGTTGTATGTCTGAATATCGTGAGCTTCATAAACAATTAATAAAATCATCATCTCAAAGATTAATTACTAATTACATTGTCACCAGAAAACCATTAACACAACATGAGAATGAAGTTGACACTAGTTGTATTTTCTCTTGTGAAGAATCTGATTTTTTACCAGTTTGCAAATGAACCTGTTTATCGACAAGTAGCGATAATAATTAAAACGTGTATAAAAAATGTCAATTACTTTACTACCTAAATTATGCATAAAAATATATTATTTTGAATAAAATTAAATATTATATTTAAAAAAAATTTGTCTTGTATCAATTTTTTTTTGAAATTTGAAATTTTTTATTAGTCATATTTTATTTCCTTATATTTTTTTTGTGCGAATTTTAAAGTAATTTTACGTTGGTGCTTTGCTTTTATGCAAATTTTGAAAAATCACAGTTCATATCCCCCCTTTTTTAAAGTAAGTTACATCTATTTTTGCGCAATTTCGTTTGCGCGTGTTTTCTGAGGAACCTATCTATCGCGTAAAATGAGACCCAGGTATATATTTTTTTGGGTGATTAATGGATATCTGGATCAATGAATCATTTGATAAACTAAATTATATCATCAACTACTATATTTATTAACTAATTAATATTTATTTATTTCAAAAGTGTAAACAGTTATTTTTTTTTCTATTTGTTTTATTAGTTTGATTTAATTTAGGAAATCATAATTATTTTTTTTCTTCAAGAAAAGATTTCTTGAATGTGTTTTCCTTAATTACCGAGTGCAAAGGGTGGAGCTAACCTTTGGAGGATAAAAATGACCTCTTGATTGATGGAAGGAAAATGTTTTAAGTGATTGTTAGTAATAGAAATTCAGTGATTATTTATTCTGTCATTTGTTCATTGTCTGCCACTTCTTTGTGCATTTTTTTTCTCTTCCAGAAATCAAGTTGGTTTAAACTCCAAAGTGAATTTTTAAACATTATTTTCTTTATAAAAGTCATTATGGGAATTTTGGCTACCAGACAGCTTCAAGGAAGGATGTCAGAATAAATTATAAAAAAAGGTATATTTTTCTTCATTTCTTCCACTCAGTTAAACATTAAATTAACTCTCATCTTTAAAATGTATTTCTGTGCTGATAAATTTAATCTACTTTGTTTGCTTATATCTGTTATTATTATTAAGAAGAATGTGAAAGTGTGTGAACTTTACAATCCTTTAATAAAATTGTGTGAACTTTATAATATCTTAAAGAAATTTATACAGGACTGCTTAACAAAACCTATTTTTGACTCTCCATTTATATTCTTCTCTAATTGTATAAAGGTTGCGTTGAAATGGAAGAATGCAAGTATAATATTTTTATTCTATATATTTGAATTACTCCATGATAATAATTATGCTTGTTATTCATGCTTATAAATTATTTTAACAAAGTGAATGCGTGGCTTATAAATAATTGATTAATTACTACTATTTATGTAATATAACATGTTTAAATCAAGTAGAAGGACATTAATATTACATATTTCTTGTTCTTTTTGATATATGGACTTATTATGAAATAAAAATATTATTGCTTAAGAAATTGTAGATCTACATGAATAATTAATTAACAACGGACCAAAAATAATTATACCTATGATAATTTATAAAGCTAATGCTTACTTTTGGAAACCTGCTTAAATTATTGTTAAATTAAAGTATTTCCAGAGTTAGTTAAATGATAAATATAAAAGAGACTTAGCTGAAACTATCTATATCTTTGTCATTATATAAAAATTTATTACTGCTTATGCTATATTAGTGAATTCTATTAGCTATTGCTAAGAACCTTGGAGATCATTGAATTAAATCTAAATTGTGAATGTTCATCCCAGAGAAAATTGTCTTTATGTTTAGTAATACATAGTCATTTGGAATCATCATCCCTGTCTTGGTGTCAGTTGGGAAACTTCATGTTTAAGAAAGAAACTTTACAAGTGAGTTTTTTTTAAGTTAAAAAAAGAGTGATTTTTTTTGTTTGTTGCTATTAATATACCATAGATAGATAGACAGATTTATTATTTATTTATTTGATTAGTTAATTTTTGTTATTCCCTTAATTCCCAGACTGTCTTGGATTGAGTATATTGCAAAATGCAAATACGCTAGTAAATAATTATTATTTTAAACAGAATTTCTTATGTAAGTTATATGTACATTTGGGTGCTTTATTTAAGAGAGGTATATATTTTTCTATTTATTTATTAAATGTCTCAAAGCAAGCATTTTTGGCTTTCAGAGTAGGACATATATGAAAGAAATATTGTGTCAGAAATGGTAAAATCTTGTTGATAATAATTATTGCCATTTAAAACTTTTTTTTTTAATTTTCAGTTTACCACTTACTTTACCATAATGTTTGTGTATTATATAATTCAGAAATTATTTTTTCACTCTTATTCATGTGTATATGTGCCTGTCTTATGCAGTTATTTTATATAATTAGTAAATATTCAGTTTTATAACTGTTTTTCTCTTTTAATTTCAGATAATGTCATATACTAGAAGAATTGAAGGAATTAGTAACCTACCACATGTATATTTATTTTCCAACATATAGGATGAAAGGTATTAAATAGCTATGAGAAACAAAGTTATTCTTGATATGTTCTATGTTTATTGGGATTGAGGACTCTCTCCCTTATTATATCTAAGTATTTGCCATGAGTGAAGTAGATTCCTAAATTGTCTACATATGCGTTATGAAATGATATTTTATGAAGTTAAATGTTATTTTTCCCTTTTATTCTGGTGATGAGACAAGTTTCATGCCAATAGTATACCTCAAAGTTAGGTGGGAAAGCCAATATTTGTTGTTAGATTTATTAGCCAAAGAGCTTATTTATTCCTCATGTGCTTAATTTTTTTTTGAATGTTTATTTTTTATGTCATCATAGAATTATAGCTATGTGTAATTTAGTTGGTAGTTAGATAAATAGTCAGATTAAATTCTTTATTGAATATTAAAATAGAAATGAAGATTTTAAAACAATCAGATACAGTGAAAATAAAATACTGTTTTACAAGTTCAATATTATTTTTTATTTTAAACTAAAATAATGAATTCATCTTACAATTTTAATACATTCTGATGAATATAAATATTTTTACATATGTTTTTAATAATGTTTTATATCTAATTTATAAACAAACTTATGGTAAACATAAATAATGTAATTTTGTAATATGTGTTGCTATGATGATTATCATAACAGAAATTGAAATGTGTAATAATGGATAACAATACTGATTTTATTTAAGTGATTTTTTTTATGATTCACTTAACTATTTCCAAAATCTATTTATTTACTTGGTTGTATTTTTTTTCTGAAATTTATCATAACAGAATTGTGATTTGATGCTAGAATTAACAGTAAACAATATTATTTTAAGGCATTAGATTGCTATGATTATCTAGTTAACACTATATTTCAAGACCTTCATTATCCATAGATCAAGTGAAATGAAAATTAAACAAGACCAACAATCTTTATTTTTTTAATATACTGTGACATACACCATTAATCTGGTTTCTTACAATATATTTTCATTCTAATTGTTTGAAAAATTATAATAATAAAGTTTTGCTTATAATACAGATTAGTATAACAATATTTCAAGTGATTTTGTTTTCCTTAATTCTAATGCTTGTATTGTCACTGGTCACGCAAGCAATGCCTTAACTGTGTATTTTTATTAACAGTTAAATATCTGTGAAAGATTTAAATAAATTTTAAGTATTTTTAAACGTATTTAACAATTAATTTTAAGTAATAAAACATACTTTTATATTGTTTGCATTTATTGTTTAATTAACTTATTTTAATTTAATATGTTTGCTCTGGTTGCACTTTTATAATGCAATATTTAATACTATTTAAAATACTTATATTTTTGACTTTAATATTGATCAGATTATCTCAAATCATTTTAGTAGTAACTTTTTTTACCAGATTTTAATATAAATTATCTATTTTTTTTATATAAGGTGTTGTTTTTTTTTAATTTAATATTGAAAGTTTTGTACATTTAGATAAATTATGAGAATACAAAAAAAAAAAGGTGCTTTAGTTTGACAGATATTTTGAAAACAAAAATCGAAAGCTTTATGAAAAATAAATATTTTAAGCTAAGAATTTTTAGTAAAACGTTTGACATTTTTTCTTTATCTTTCTTATCGATTTATTTCACAATAAACCATTTATCTGTGCATAGTATTTTCAGTTGTAATTTATTTATGTAAAAACTTTTATTTATTGATTCAAATTATTTTATTATTAAATCTATAAACAAAAATTGTTCAAAATATAATGAAAAATACTAGTAATTAAATAACGGTAAATTTCTTATATAATTAATTAATTATCCATAATTATAACAACCTTTAGATTTCGCTTGACATTTTCAATAACCATATTTAATATATAAAGAGCATGCTAATAGCTCTAAACAAGCTTTTTTTAATGATAAATGCTACAAGAGAAAATACCTGAAGCCTTTATCTATGATGGTCCCCATCCCCAGACCGGTTTCGAGCTATGGCTCTCATCAGTGAGGAGCTAGGAGATTATATTTGTTATTTTTATTTATGTTTTTATTTCTATTAAAATAACAACATATATATATATATATGTATTACTAATTACTAAAACAACTGCAAAGTAAAGGTTTATCTGGGTTTATTTCAGTTTCTAAAAGATTAGTTTTTTGTTTATGTCTTCCAGTACAACATTCTCATTTTATCTATTTATCTTATATATATATATATGCTCTGCACACAGATAATGCAGCTATTAATTGTCAGCGACTAGTCACCATGAATATGGGACTGTAAACTGTCCCGAAAGCGCTTGGTGGTAAATTTTAATAATTCACTGACTTTTGGGACAGTTTACAGTCCCATATTCATGGCAACTTATTCTATTAATAGAATAAGTCACCATGAATATGGGACTGTAAACTGTCCCGAAAGTGCTTGGCAGTAAATTTTAATAATTCACTGACAATTAATAGCTTCATTATCTGTGCGCAGAGCACATATATATATATTAATTTATTTTAAGTGTTAATGAAGTAAAATCTTAACTATTTATCTTATATATGATCTCCATCTATATTTTTTTAAACCTTTCAGTATCTAGTTTATAAGTAACATACTCTATTTTCTCCCATATATTCTGGAAAGAGATTACCAAAGATCTAATTTATTTCAGATATTTGCTTTTTTGAATGACATCGGAAATATCTGAATGTTCTCTTCCAATTTATTGATGTTTGATCTTTTTATATTACCTCTAAGTTTTAGGTTAATAAATAAACACTTCATCCAAGATTGAATTTTATAATTTATCTTATGTATTATAATTAAAGTATCTCAATTATTAACTTCAAAAAAGAATTTATAAACTTATCTTTAAATTAAAGGCAAAATTAACGTTACTTTATACAGAAGAAAATATTGAAAGCATTAAATAACATCAAAAGTAACCTTTTGCAAAGAAAATTGCTATATATCTTTTTTTCCAGGAGGGATTCTAGCATGTCTGAAACACTGTTCTCAAAAAATAACCACACATATTAAATAGTTTTTACTTCTAAGACTAAATGGAATTTGCCATTGTAAAATTTGCAAAAAATTTAAATTAATTTGGGCTGTTTAGTAATTTGGCTTATTTAAAACAGGAATATCATAAATACAGCTTTATGGCTGGATTAACATTGGGTATTAATAAATTACACCTTTACCTTGCTACTTGGCCTTTATGCAAGGATTCACAATAGTGATCACTATCTAACTATTTTGATTTACAATCAATTATTCACTATTATGATTGTAAAAAAAAAAAATTTGTTGGTCATTTTGTAATACTGATGATGTCATAGAATAATTATTAAAGTCATCTCAACCAAAATCAAAATAGTGACATTCATGCTGAAATTGTACAGCATATTTGATAATACGCTTAAAATATGAAATATATAGTATTTTATTTCATTTTCATCCAGTATTTTCAATTAATACTTCATTAATAACATATCCAAAGCAATGATTTTCATTGTTAATGACTATAAAAACAAAAAATAAAAAGATTAATTCGGTACACAAATTTAAATTAACACAGTACTGTAAAAATAGCAAATTCGTTCAGCATAAAATTAAAAATATACAGTATATATATTAGCTAAAATATCCAGTCAATTAATTTTTAATTAAAATTTTTCGGTTAAATCGAAACTGCTACCATCGCTAATCTAAAATATTTTCAGTAAAAAAAAAAAGGAGGAAACAAAAAGAGTAAAACAGTTTCAGATTTATACAATTAATATCAAAAATTACTACTCTGCTCAATAGTAAATCATCTTGTAAACCATTTTATATATCCAAAGCAATGGAAACATTATCTCACATTTGAAAAAAATATGCAGTAAGGAGAAAAAAATTATAATTTCATTTCGCATAAAACTTAAATAATTTTTGGTCATATGCACTATCAATATTAAATTTTAAATTGTGTACAGTAAAACTATTAGCTAAGATTTCAGACAATCAATTTTGGAATAAAATCTTTACAAATGCCAATTTCAATAAAATTGAAACTGTTATCCATCGTATTTGTATTGCATTTTTTGGGAAAAAATGTGAGGATGATTTTATGCAATTAATAATAAATTGTATATGATGAAAATGCAATACAAATAAAGTGATTAAGATTAATGCCTTCAATTTTTACTTAAATAGCCATAATTCTGCCATGACAACATTGTGCTATTCAATAAATTATTAAGTCTTTGCAAAAACATGGCTACCGCACTTGATAAAATAATGACATGTCATGTCCCCCAAAAAACCCACTACAGCTATCATAATTTTATTTTTCTTATTTATTGCATTGCCAAATCCATATACTATTAATATCATCTATACTCTATTACTTTTTACAATGCTTTTTTACAATCCACTATTGACAGTTTCGGTTGCCCCAGCAATCTTTTTCAGAACTTCTACTTATATTTTCAAATCTTAAGTAGAAGTTCTGAAGAAGATTTCTGGGACAATAAAATCTGTCAATAGTGGATTGTAAAAAACATTGTAAAAGTAATAAAGAGAATAGATATTAGTATTATACAGCTATCATATTTGTTTATTTAGATCAGCACAGTACACATGCATTGGAGTATTGATTACAATATGCAAACTTAGAAAGCATTAGATTTTTTTTCATTTTTCAATATGCTGAAATGTTTTTTTCTAAAGTTGACTGTGATCAAGTTTTTGTACTCTATTGTATGTTTAGATGGCTCTTCTTACACTAATAATTTGTTATTAAACATTGTTTTTTTTTAATTTTAATAATGTCACATAAGCAATATAATATAATACTGTAGTGCAAATTTAAAAGAAAGGAAACTTCAGTGTGTATTTTTTTCTAGTGTACTATTGTGTGGAAGAACACAAAAAATTGTTAAATGCTAGTTTGCTTTCATTTTCTCAGTCTATTTTGCTGTACTTTCTGGACAGTGAAAATATGCCTCTTTTTTCTAGCAATATTAGACATTTTTATAGAAATTCTGTTTACTAATATGACAATGAAAAAATCAAGAAAATCTTTAAGCTTGGAAACTGAACTGTATAAAGATGATTGATGGATGAATGGATCACAGGAAGTAACAACTTTAAACTGTTTTTTTTCCACATAATATTTAAGTTGCATTATCATGCATAAATTAATACATATTTTAAATGAATACATGCATAATACACACAATGCCATTTACAAAAGCATGTAACATATGTTAAGGGGGTTTTAAACTTTTATATACACTTGATAAATTATTTTTTAAACATATTCCCAACTTATAGTGTAATTTTTTAACTAGACTAACCGCCAATTTTTTCCCCATAGACAACTATTTATTAATGCTTATTCTGCATACAATATTCTTGCTTAACAATGATTTTTAGGGACCAGTTCTCTTTGCTAAGTGGCATAAAGGTGTATATTGACAAAAATGAATTGCTGCAATTTTGTAACATAATGTCTGAAGGATGATTAAATTTCAAAACTTTAGACTTTGAAGATTTGAATTGTTGGACACAAATTATTTGATTTTCTTATTACAAATATTTCTTGAGATAAATAAAAACACTACATAGTTTTGCATCTTGTAGAAAAAGAAAGACATGACATTATCATATAAGTTAATGTTTTATAGTAATTATACATAAAAAAGCTGTTTTGGAACATACTTTATGCATATGTTTAGCTCGTTTATCTCAGATTTTATCTTGTGGATTATTTAGAAAATATTTAAAATTTGAGGTTTGTATTGCAACTGCTCCATTACAGAAAAATGAACATATATTTCTGATACTTCCTGTATGTATTTATCAATTTATGAAAGATATACTTTATGCAAAAGAGTTTATAATGTTATATATAGTACAGCTTTATTTTAAATTCAAGTACAGTTATACTTTTAAATTTTTTTTACATTAAAGCAGGATAAGAATTTTTTCATGAGCACATATTCAAACTGATTGACTATCCAAAACTGTAAGATACATAAGTATTTAATTATTTTAAGCTAGAAGATAAAAGTCAAGTTATTTTAATTGGTAATATGAATGGCAGTTCTCTCACTAAAAATGTATTACAATATATGATCTTCACTACTGATGGGCAAGATATCACACTCCTACAAACATTTGGTTATCTTTACTTTTATAGTTATTATGACTCTTGAAAGTTTTCTTAAAGTGATTACTGACTTTATAATTTTATATGAGGTGATATTCTTCTAAAACTAATGAGAAATAAGGCAAAGTTTATTATGAAGATGCTGTGCCCCGTGAGCAGGAAGTAAATAATTGACACAGGCAGATTTAAGATAGTAAGTGAATAGTTTAATTTAAATAACATATGAACATATTTGCAAATGTACATAGCCTATTTAAGGTGCATTAAAATGATAAAAAGTCATGATCACCTGCATATAATAAACCCTCATCCTGCTTTTGAATTTATAGAGGCAGGAATCTCTAAATTACACTAATACCAGAACCCACATACCAGGTTTTACAAGTTTATATATCCCTCAAGACTTCAGAAGACTTTACAAACTTTACCAAATATGGCATTTTTATATACATGGTATTTTTTACACACCTCACCATATAAGGCATTTTTTAGTTCTCTGACCTGAAATTCTATGACTTAACAACATTACTATACTTTCTACACATTTATTGTTACAGTTATTTTTATAATCATTATATTTAGTTATTTCACATAATCATAATTATTGTACAAATTTATTATTTTTATTCTATGCAATTAAACCTTTATTGTTGCACACACATATTTATTCATTGCTTGACCTTGAATACTGCACTCTTCCCCTATTCCAGAAGTATGATTCTTTACCTATCATAGTCTTTGAGATGAACAGGAGGATTTTTGGTTCTTATTGGATGCTATCAGTCTGCTGTGACTCAATGGTAATTTTAGTGTAGCTATCTCATTTTCAGAAGAATCTGCAACCATCAAAAATTCTTTTTCTTTGGGATGGTAAATCACCAGGCTTATTGATGCTGCAGTTCCTGCTTCAACATTGCTGTTGGTTGCTTCTTCACTGTCTCCATTTTTTATGGTTGACAGATATAATCTTCTGAACTGGTTTTAATGTTTCTGAAGTTTTATGTCCTCATCAGTTTTAATTTTTGCCTGTTGATTTTTAGTAATTCTCACAATGATTGCATTCTCTCAACTCTTTTTTATTTTATTCAGTGATCAAATGTTGTCATCTATTTCAAACTTTTTCCCTACCATCACTGTCTCATTAATTCTTCATTGACTAAATAACAAGATTGACAATTTTTTCCTTATTTTTCTTTGAAACAAAAGTCCATGGAGTTTTCCTAATGGCACTAGATGGCATACAATGTTGATGAAATGCTATTTCAAATAATGCTTAATTTATATTTTGAGTTTTAACCTTGTTTAAGCTTTTTTTCATATTTTGGACTGCTTTCTCAGTGATTCCATTTGACTCAGGGTAATAATGATTTTATATGTTTTAAACCCCATTTGTTAATAAAATCTTTAAATTTCTCTGAGAAGAAAGCAGTATAATTATCTAGCAAGAATTTCTGATGTGCAGTGAATATCTCTTTAAGTTTCTCGATAGTTGCAGGCAAAATACTATTTTTTTATAATTTTGTATTTAGTCCAATGACTACATGAATCCACCATTACTAAGTAATAATGCCCTTTGCATGGACTGGCATGGTCAGTGTGGTTTCTTTCCAAGCTTTTTCTGGGTAGGCCATGAGATATATTTCTTTGGTGGTTGGTCAGTTGTGATTTGCACACTTCTCACTTTTTAATATACAGCTTGAGGTCTCTATTTATACCTGGCCACCAAACATAGTTGTGTGCTGGGATTTTAGCTCTAATTATTCCCAGATGATCTTAATGTAAATGTAATAATCTAAGTACCATTCAGTGACTATAGCTATGAACCATTTATTCCCTATCCAATTTTTTTAAGAATTCTGTAGCAAGATTCTATGTTAGTCCATTCTGGTATCACTTATTTATTGATAGATTTTGAAACTAGTTAATCAATATAATTTACATATCTTATGTCCTATGTAATTAAGCTTTATCTATGCATTTAGACAGTGCATCCACATGTGATATAGTTTACCTTGTGATAATTTTCTTAATGATGTGTATCCTTATGACTAGGGGTGCAAACTGTTTTTGGCCTATGATCAGGTTAATTTTCTCATTCCCTATGTATAGTGATATTTCTTTACTCTTTTGTTTCTACATTTACTTTTGTGACTTCTAGCATTCTTATGGAATTTTTGTTAGCATCCCAGGTGTTGAGGCGAGTTTTCTCTATTTTTGGGTGGGGGTGGAAAATTTTATAATCCTTGCTTTTTGTTAATGATACTTCTGCCCCACTTTCAATTTACATGATTATTGGTTTACTGATTACTTTTACATTTAACATAATTTGACCCAATTCTTCTATATTATCATTTTTTATAAAACTACTTTCCATCACACTGCAAATAAATTTTCTACTCGGCTTTGTATGGGAGTGCCTTCTTTTAGAGTTTTCAATTATTTTCCTGCAACTTGACTTTCTTGCTTACTACAATCATGGACTTTGTGACCAATTTTTCCACATGGGAAGCATTTAATTCATTTGTCTCTTTTAGATTCAACTCCCGCTGGTTTATAAATTGTAGTTTGAAATGGTCATAATCTATGTGAAACTTCAGAACTTTCTCACTTGGCCAAATAGTAGTTCATGAGCTGTTTCATATCTGATTGATTCCTAATAGGTTATGTCTTTCACTGCTAATAATATTTGCCTAAACTGATAATCTATTATCCTATATAATAGTTACTCAAGGAGAGCTTCCTATAAGTATTTATCATAAAAGCACAATTTTGCCATCTCTTTTAGGCCCATGTCATAATCTTTTATTTTTTTCATTTTCCCCTTGCCTTCTGCCTCTAAAATGTAATCAATCAATAAACTTGGATGGCTGGTGGTTGAAATAATCATGTAGTTTTCTTACAAAGTCATTGTATTTCTGTGTCTCTGATAAATTGTCACTTAGTTTGTTAGCTATCTCAATTATCTTTTGGCCTGTGAAGCAAAGTAAAGAGGCTTCTTTTATAGTATTCTCAGTAATACTATTTAGTGTAAAGTAATTTTTTATCTTCTGAACATACAGTGGTCAATAACTCAGACTATCTACATTAAATTCACATATACCAACTTGTGGTATGCCTGCCATTTTCTCTGTAAGTTTAAATTCAGTTGTTACTGTCCCAGTTAAGCTGTTCAGGCAATTACTTAAAATTTGACTCCTATGATAATTTCACCAATTTGCTGTGTGCCAAGAGCAGCAAGTAAGTAATTGACAAAGGCAGAATTGAGATGGTAAGCTAATAGTTTAATTTAAATAATGTATGAGCATATTTACAGATGTACAGAGACTATTTAAGGTGCTTTAAAATAATAAAAAGTCATGGTGACCTGCATGTAATAAACCCTAGACTTGCTTTTGAACTTAGATGCAGGAGTCTCTAAATTACATCAATATCATTCAGAGAATTTATATACCCCTCAAGACTTCTGGAGTCTTTACAAATTTTATCAGTTATGATGATATTTACATACACATGGTATTTTTTACATACCTCACCATATATGATGTATTTTACAGTTCTCTTACCTTATAAAGCCAGGTAAGCAATTCTATGACTTAGCAACATTGCTACACATTTATAGTTACATTGCTATACATTTATTGTTACATAGTTATTTATATACTCATATATAATTATTTCACACAATCATTATATATAATTTTGTACAAAATTATTATTTTTATTCTAAACAATTATTATACATTGCACACACAATACACACACACACATATATATATTGCTTGACCTTGAACAGGTTATTTTTGGTAGAAAAAACTTAAGAGGATGAGTTTTTCTCATGTTTAATGTATATTTCATAGACAAGAACTAAACATCTGAGTAAATATTTGAATCCAGGCAAGTTAATTGTGAATTGAGTTAGCAACTACATCAACTTATATTTTGTAACACAATGGTAAGGTTTTAGAACTGTTTTGAATACTTTGTAGTAATAATAAAATTCAGAAAGTGATTAGATGAAAATTTAATTCTGAGAGAGATGCTCTTTTTAATGACATATATAAATGTTCCATGCTTGTAGTATTCATGTTAAAAAAAAATTGAATTCTACATTATGCAAAAATTACAATTAAAAATGTAATAAATATAGCTTTACTTCTCACTATATGTAAAATATATAATTGTTAATTAGAGAAGATATTAATTAGTATTAAAGTTTATCGGCTTAACGTTTTCGTGATTTACAAAACTTAACCAAACTTTCATTCACCATCACATATGAAAATAATAAAGAACTTAAATATCTCGACCTCTCTTTATCGAGAAATCGCCACTTAATAGATTACAAAATGATTGTTAAACCATTTGAAATTCGCAGCTGTATCCACCCTAACTCTAACTCACCTGCATCGCATAAATTTGCTGGCCTTAATGCATTTTTGTTTAGAAACTTTTATTTATGTAAATATGAAGCAGACAGGAAAGAAAACATAAACAACTATATTAAAGATCTATTAGCAGCAGGGTTCAAATTCAAAGCTATTAAAAATAAAATCATAAAATTTAATAATACAATAAACAATAATGTACCTCGCACCAATCTACCTAAAATAACAATCCCCTACATTCCTAAAATATCTAACAAACTAATGACAGCATTAAACGATAAATTTAACATAGCAGTTAGAACTCCACCTAATTCTAATAGATTGCTTAACAACTCTAAAGACCACATTGATCGATCGTTCACCCCACACGTGGTGTACTCTATTGCCTGCCCTCAGGCTGGATGCCATGCTATATATTATGGTGAAACGAAAGCTACAATCAATACTAGACTGGGTCAACATATTTACACATTTAACAGAGCTCAGAAAAACAGCAACACGTCCTCTGTATTCTTGGAGCATGCTAAACAATCTGGACACAACTTCACACCCGCCAATCCCATAATATTGTGCTCAGAATCAAATGATCACAAAAGAAAAATAAAGGAGGCATTTTACATCAATGGAAACATCCATGCCATTAATAGAAAGGATACTTGCTTCGAGATCTCGAAGAAATGGGCTACGTAATACTAGCTTATTTGAATATTTGTATTTGCATATTTTATTATACATTTTATGAAGGCTATGAATATGAGGCATGGATCCTCGAAAACGTTAAGCCGATAAACTTTAATACTAATTAATATCTTCTCTAATTAACAATTAAAAATGTATCAATTTAAAACTTTAAATGTTTGGTGTTAAGATAGAATTAAAAGGTATAAATATTAGAAGAGAATGCAAAATTTAGCTGCTTATTGGTGATATTAGTTGCTAAAAATTGTAACCATATTTAGAATATTCTTCTCAGAATGACTGAAGCTGAAATCTGAAAATTTTTTCTAACCATAAGGCAGAAAACATTATTTTGCCTCAGAAAAAATTAAAAAAAAAACAACAAAATAAGGTATATCAATGAAGACAGTTTTGACATTTTGGGGGCTAATAATATACTGTGTGATTCTTTATTTTGAGCAATTATTAGATTTGAATAGTGATTTGAATAGCAAAATATACCAAATTCAAGTTTGTTGAGATCAAATTCTTTAAGATTGTAATATATTATGTTTGTAAAAATCTAACATCACAGACAGTAATTATGAAAAATCCTTAGGCCTTAAAAATATCAATGGCTTTTTATATTTCATTATTGATTAAATTTCAGAACACATCTGTATTAAAAATAGTCAAAATAAGAGTCATAGATCACACAACCCTATTCTCTTAAGCTTGTAAGTTATAAACAATGAGGACTGCCAATTCCTCAACAAGTTTTGTGATAAATGCTTAGCCAGAGAAAGCATTTAAAATATCTCCATCAGGAACCCCCCACACAAACCCCTGACCATGGTTTCATGCTTTGGCACTTTTCAGAGAGGTGCCAGGGTAGGTTCAGACATTAGATCTAAAAATACCAACCCAAAGCCAGAATTTATCTGAAAGTTATTTATTGAGTTGAAAATCTGAAAATTTGAAACACCTACATGTCTTTAAACCCAGCTATCCAACTCAAATAGCTATATGGGGCTGATTGATCTTCAGCCATAACATATATTATTATTATTAGCAATATAACATCACATAAGACATAAGGCAGAGACTATAAATAGCCAAAATAAAAGTCATAGATCACATGACCCTATTTGCTTAAGCTTGTAAGTTATAAACAATGAGAATTGCCAAATCCTCAACAAGCTTTGTCATAAATGCTTAGCCAAAGAAAGTATTTAAAATATCTCCATCAGGACTTCCCCCCAAACCCCTGACCATGGTTTCATGCTTTGGCACTTCTCAGAGAAGTGCCAGGGTAGGTTCAGACAGCTTAAGAGAATATGGTCATGTGATCTATGACTTCTGACTATTTATAGACTCTGCCTTATGTCTTATGCGATGTTAAATTGCTAAGAATACTAATATATGGTACAGCTGAAGATCTATCAGCCCCATATAGCTATTTGAGTTGGATAGCTGGGTTTGAAGACATGTAGGTGTCTGAAAATTTTAAATTTTCAACCCAATAGATAACTTTCAGATAAATGCTGGCTTTGGGTTGGTATTTTTAGATCTAGTGTCTGAACCAACACTGGAACTTCTATGAGAAGTGCCAAAGCACAAAACCTTGGTCAGGGGTTTGGGGAGAGTTCCTGGTGGAGATATTTCAAATGCTTTCTCTGGCAAAGCATTTGTCACAAATCTTGTTAAGGAATTGGCAATCCTCATTGTTTATAACTTACAAGCATAAGAGAATAGAGTCATGTGATCTATGACTCTTATTTTGACTATTTATAGTCTCTGCCTTAAGTATTATCAATGTTATATTGCTAAGAATACTAATATATGGTACGGCTGAAGATCTATCAGTCCCATATAACTATTTGAGTTGGATAGCTGGGTTTGAAGACATGTAGATGAAAATTTCAGATTTTGACTCAATAGATAACTTTCAGATAAATGTTGGCTTTGGGTTGGTATTTTTAGATCTAGTGTCTGAAGCTACCCTGGCACCTCCCTGAGGAGTGCCAAAGCACAAAACCATGGTCATGGGTTTGGGGGGGGGGGTTCTTGACAGAAATATTTTAAATGCTTTCTCTGGCTAAGAATTTATCATAAAGCTTGTTGAGGAATTGGCGATCCTCATTGTTTATAACTTACAAGCTTAAGAGAATAGGGTCCTGTGATCTATGACTCTTATTTTGACTATTTATAATCTCTGCCTTATGTCTTATGTGATGTTATATTGCCAAGACTACTAATATATGGTATGGCTGAAGATCTATCAGCCCCATTTAGCTATTTGAGTTGGATAACTGGGTTTGAAGACATGTAGGTGTCAGAAAATTTCAGATTTTTTACTCAATAGATAACTTTCAGATAAATGTTGATTTTGGGTTGGTATTTTTAGATCTAGTGTCTGAACCTACTGTGGCACCTCTCTGAGGAGTGCCAAAGCATGAAACCATGGTCACAGGTTTGTGGGGGGGGGTCCTGATGGAGATATTTTAAATGCTTTCTCTGGCTAAGCATTTATCACAAAGCTTGTTGAGGAATTGACAATCCTCATTGTTTACATCTGTATTAACGTTCAAATTAAGAAATGTTTATGGTTCTTATAATTACTAGACTTAATAATTTTTAAACAAGGCATAAGCCGACTTATTGTTTTTAATGAAAGCAAGTTTAAAATGCGTATTTCTTAATTTCCTGAAATCTTGTAATACCAAGAAATGAATATCTACACAGACTAAATATTTGATTAATTTTGTTATATTAAAATATTAATATTTTATAGAAAGAATTAAAAATGTATATTTATCTTGTAGCTTATTACAAAACACTGACATTAAAATATTTTTAAAATTTAATAATAAAATTAATCGGTCTCCAATATATATCTGCAAAACAAATAGCAACGATATTAACAATCTGTAAAATTTACATTTATTATTAAACAAACGAAAAACTTGCTATTGTGCTAAGTGTCTCAGAAGTTCATATAAACTAGGGAATTTTGAAGTTGATTTGTAATTAAAATACCTGATTGAACAAAATAAAAGAAACAATTATATTACAAATAAACAAGGTAAATAAAGTCAATATAAGTAAAAGAAAAAGATGTTTAATTATATATAAAAAAATCAATTTAGTTAATAAAACTTTATTTTAAGTCTGAACAGCAGGGATGCATCTAGTCTATAGTTCAAAAACAAATCCAATTACAAATCAAAGAATTACTAATGATGGATATAATAAATTTTAGATATAAAAAACGTTACTAATGTTTTTTTTAACAGAGAAAAGAAATAAAGGCAAAATAAATAATTTAAGTTTTAAATTACAGTATATACTGTGAAAATATTTTGTTCTTCAACATCAAATTCTAGTGAGCAATGTGCAATAAACAAAGTAATTATTCAAACAATATTCTCAGAATCATTAGTTTTCAATAACAAAAATGGCACCATGTGGCGCAAATATCAAAAACTGCAATTTTATTTCTCAAAATAAATTCACTTCATTTAAGAAAAAAAAAAAAAGATCTTAATCACTAAACATCACATGATCACCGTCTCTTATACTAGCGCCTCACTGATGAAGACCACAGCCAGAAACTAGTCTGGGGATGTTAAATGAGTAGGCACTAGATAGGGATTTTATGTACAACCTTCTGGTATCCATTGATTACTCTGGCTGGCACAGGGTGGCACTACTGTATGGAGATATTTGCCTTGTTTAATGATCTTAATCCTGAATTAATTGGAAAATCACCAGCAAGGCTTGGTGTTCAATCAAATATTTTTTAGAATCATCTTAATTTAATCTTCTAATTATGTTATCAGAGTAGAAATTTAATTTGAAATTGTGATGATAAGCACAAAAATTTCATGAACTACTGTTTCTAGTTCATCAATAGTACATAAATTTTTAGTCTATGCTCTATTAACTTTTTTATTTAGCTATATTAATAATGTGTGCACTGAATAAATTAACTGGTCTTTACGGAATGGTCATTTTACATCTTAAAAATAAATATTCTTAAGTGTAAATTCTAATCTTTTTTTTTTTTTTTTGATGCTATGTATTTGAAAATCTTTGTTAGAAATATGTTAAAGAAATGTTCTTTTGAAGTTGTTCCCACTAGTAAAACTATGTCTTGGTTAACATATAATATTGATATGCTTCTTGTAAAAAAATAAGTTATTTGATTGTTTTTTATTTTAATAATTGATCTATTTACATTTTGCCATATTGATTCTTTACTTCACCATATACATGCACAAGTATTATGTTTGGCAATTTTTTTTTTTTTTACAATTAAATACATAAATACCCACATAAATATTTAAGAATCTCTATTCAGGTTTTTAAATTTATAATGTGGACACGATTGTGCACATTTTATTCTTTTTAGATATCTAAACATTACCAGTATTTTGAATGATTTTTAAATCCAAAATAAGTTTTTGATTATTATTATAAATAATTTTCTTTGAAAGGGATCCATGAATGTAAAGATGTCATATTACATTCAAATTATTTTTGCTATTTTTTTATTATACCACTCAACTTCCCAAAAATATAATAATCATGATTTAAATAAAATATAAATATACTTTAAAGTAAAATATAAATGTCCTTGACAGCCATATGATTTAGTTGACTAATGGAAACATTTGCAATATGATCACTACAGACCTCCAGAGATACAATGCATTGAGAGTCATTTTCTGAATATTATAGTATTCAAAACTATTCATACTATGACATTTGAAAATGTTTATATTAACTATTTTCTTTTCTTCACTTTCTCTCACACTATTTTATTTTGGTGTCTTGCATCCAGTATGTCCATAACGTATCTCCAGTTACCAAAAAAAAATGTGATGCACATTACAGTTCTCACATATTTTTCTGTTGTACATCTCACTGTTGCTACTACTGTAGTCTCTCAGCTTTCATTTTTTAGTTATTTACATTTGGATAATTTTTCTATAGTCTATGGTGATCTTTCAGATTAATTGCACTATAATATTCTCATTAACATGTTCCTCAAAAATATCAAAAAGTCTAAAGTACAAAAAAAGAAAAATAATATATTTACTTTCTTTTCAAATTCTGAAGGATTTTTTTTAGAAAATGCCAGATTTACAGGAAATTTATTTTAATTTACTTTATATTTACCAAGCTATATTTATTTTATTTTTCACTTCAGTTATTATATCAACTGGAAACTAAATAACAGATATATCAAGTATGAATTATATAATTGAGAATAAAAGATTATCTTTGTTTTGAAAAATATACATTTTTGTGATTTTCATTCAATATCATCAATATAAAACCATTACTAAAGAAATCAAATATTTTAAAGTTCATAATGTTTCTATTTGTATACATTTTGAAGACAATGTGGAACACTGTAGGCAATTTATTTTAACAACTATAAAAGTAATACTTTAAAATAGATTAGAAAATTGTAATAACATAATACAACTATAGCTTTAAAGATCTTTCCAAATCTGTATTTGTGATTCTGGAAAGATGAATACTTTTATAAATTGTCTCATCCCGACTCACCATATGACTCGTATTTGAACGGGTTGAACTTGCAGTGATAGATAGAATAAGCTGCTTCTTAAATAACAGGCTCTTTTTTTTAACTCAAGTGCAACTAAAAAGCATTCTTCCATACATGCTCTCTACATCACCTGACATAAATAAAATATAAGACTACTATTTATTTCACTTATAGATTCAAATCTCAGAGAAAAAAAACTATTTATTTAGACTATAGTTAAACAAACCTCTTTTAGTTAAAGAAAATCACATTGATTTGAAGTGTTTTTGTTAAATATATTAATTAAATCTTTGAAACATTATGCGTTTATGATATTTATTAATGTTTTATTTTGCTGTAAGAAACTCCACTCTTGATTTAAAATGTCACGAAGTTCATTCGTTTTTCCAAAAAAAATATTCGCGGAGTTTAAAGATATTTATCTTATCATTTGTAATTTTTTATCATTGTTTATTTTTTATTATTGTTTAAAATATAAATAAAATCCATTTGATCATTATTATTATTTTAATATAAATATATTTATGCTGTCTTTTTTTTAAAAGTAAATATTATAAAAGAAATAAAAATTATTGTGAGGAAAATAAGTATTTAAGGATTATGTTCTGAACACAACATTATTTTTAGATTAAAATACTTATAATTTTTTTTTATATGAAACTCTTATAAAAAAATTATACTAATGCTGATTAAAGTTTCAGAATATTGATGCTTATTGAAATACATAGTAAATTAGAAACTTTCATAATGAAACATTATAATAAATCATGCATGAAGACAATGAAAAAAAAAAGAACCTTAATGGTTGTCATTGATTACCCCCCCCCCCGCACACCACCTAATGTCGCTGTTTCCATGCAAAAGCACAGAAATATATTGCTCACATGGCCTATAGAACAATTCTGTTCTTATCAGCTGCTAAGCAGCTTTTGTGCTTCATGGTACTATTGCACACTTCACAGATAGCTACAGTATGATGTGAAGGTGTGTAGAATTCCAATTGTCCTAAGTCTTTGCATGTGCATTCAAAGTACTTATTTTTTATACGACCTGATGTAGTTTTAGATAGTATTAATTGTAAGACAAAAGATGTGCTTCCATACACATATTTTTAAGGTTCAATGAATTTCAAAAGTGTACGTTTCAGCATTATATAGAAATCATGTGTAAAACATATTTTGCACAGGGACAGCTACAAGACTTTCAAAGCATAAGCTTGGATTGATCAGAGGGCAATTTTCAAATCGAATTGTGTTTCATAAATTGTTTTAAAATAGTGTTGAAATTTTTTTTTTTTGATCAGAGGTTAATTGAAAAAAGGAAATATTAGATTTTATTAAATAATTTTGTTTGTAAAAATGTTGTGTATGTTATGACGGACGATCCTTTGGATGAGCAAAACCATCAAATCCCCATCCCTGCCAATTTCAGCACTATGCACTGAGATGGATAATGTTTTAAAAATTGTCTCGCATGTGATGGACAATTCTTGGATTGGCAAAGACATCGGATCCCCCTCCCTGCAAATTCCAGTGCTTCTTGTTGACATGTAGTAGTGTAAAAAAAAGTAAATTGTAAATCAGCACAGTAACATTATATCTATTGGTTTTTGACTAGCAACAGCAACATCAGATGGTGTGCAGGGGCTAATCAATGATAACCAAAAGGAAAATAGTTCTATAATGGTAACAGTAAATAAAAATATTGTGATAAATCAAAGCAATAGTAACAAAATTATAAAAGAATATAGATAAAAAAAATAAACAATCCAATGTTTAGTTGCATAGAAGATTGTGCATTTCAGCAGCAAAATTGACAAGTTAAGCTTAAATTTCTTTAGCTTCAAGTTTTTCAGTCTACCACTAGACAAAATCACAAAGATAATAAATTAAATTAGGAGTAAGAAATATAAATGAAGTCAGTAAGTCTTTGCAAAAAGAAAAAGCAGAATAACAAATATTATAAAAATAATGACTACATGATTTAAAAATTACAATATAAGAACTTTCATACATGTAAAGAGCTAAATAATGAAAATAGATTTTAGATAAATGTATTGATTAAGGTTTAAAAGTAATATGAAGAATACATGCTTGATGTAGATTTTGATAGCAATGAAATAAAGATAAAATTAAGTTTATTTTTAAAAAACTGAAATTCAACAAATGTAAATAGTCACTAATAAGTTAAAAATGGATATTGAAAAAATATTGAAATTTTATTGCATAATTAAGCATAAAATATAATGTTAAGTAATAAAACTAATTTATATCAATAATAAAAATAATTCAAAGAAAATTTAAAAGTCATTTGGTTTTGAAACTAATACAAAAATGTAATTCATTTTTACAATTTTTGTAATTATATATTGAAACAGTAAGATTCGTATTCAAATCTTAAGTTTCACCTTTTTCTGTCGTCTTTCACTGACCGGTCTATCCCATCCAAATTTAAACTTTTTGATATCGAATTGTGTGTGTAACAATATTAAAAATGTATAAATATATGTAGAATTCAGCATAAACACGCACACATTTCGATCTCAAATTAAACGCAATAAATAGGGATAAAATAATATAATTTAGATTTCTTTTAGTTATATAATTTTGTATAATTTTAATCATTTATTTTGCATTATAAAGTTCGTATTTATTGCTTTGTTTAAATTTCGTTTAATAATAATTCTAAAAAAATCTGATGTAATATTTAATTAAAAGTTAAAATAATCTTATGTTGCCTTTTTGTCTTTGAAATTGAAAAGCATCGGTCAGTGATAGATAATAGATTAATTAAAGAAAAATTCCCCAAAATGTAATTAGTAAATGTAAAATGTAAACAATAGAATGGCAGCTTTCTTTAATTAAAAACCAACAAAATGCATTGATTATCCTCAGGGCAGATTAAGTAGAACCTAAAAATATCTTAACAAAAAATGTGAAAGATCAAGATAAGAAGAGAGGCCATCTTAGACTTGCTGGAGACATTCACTTAAACTTTAGCTTTGCTCTCGATCACTGAGAGTCTCCAAAAATAATAAAAATAATTTGTTCCTGCCAAGGTATGACCGAGTAAAGCACCTAGATTATTCTCCATCGGGAGATGGCCTATCGGATGCCGAACTTTCCATTGCCTGTCATAAATTCACCATGAAGATCTGCTGCCTGAAATAAATGAAAAAGCTCCTGCTGCTGTGAAATTAAATGAAATATCTAAATACAAGAAAGAATTGCCACTCGTGAACTTTTTGCTGCTAAACTAATGGAATCAGAAAACTTCTTATAAAACAGGTACCTGTATGGGTTCAAACTCTAGCGTACTCTAATAATATGCTATAGCTTTTCTTCATACTACTTATCTAAATTGTAAAATGTAAAAACTATCATTTGTATAACTAAAATTGAATAATTAATTTAATGTGTAAATTTCTCTACTAATCTAGCTTACCTCATTATATCTTGGGTGCGTATTTCTAAAATCTACATTTTATCTATATTTATTATCTAATTATTGCATGCTCATAATTGTCTCTATTTTCAAAGTTTAAATCTATGATCATTTGAAACAGTGAATGCATGTCACATTTTCATTAATATGTACTTCATCGGGCCGAGGCAGAGACCAGCCTGCCATTCTTATAAACCATAACTAACTTAACTTTCATATAAATCGACACGCATTCAGTGCACCACTTATTGTAATGCAGGGTCTACTACTTCGCAAATGGCTGACATATTAGTTATAATAATTCCCAATTTATATAGGTTTTGTATTTATTAAATCATCATGAATAATTCCAGAAAATTACATTTCTTTGGGAGTCACCAACGTTCTTTAGTAAGTGTTGATAATGTAGGGCCGAGTAAGAAACCTATTTAAATCTCATCATAATCGTTTATACAGTATACATGTGTTATGTTTTAGAGATGCGATGACCCATTCTGCTGTGAAATTTCCAGATTCTTCAGGGTTGAAATTAACCCCAGTCGTCCTACATAAGCGGGCATAATGGGTGCTCCCGTAGGATTTGACAATGTCATGCAGCCAGCCAGTAAACCCCGACATGGACCGCTTGTCCCTGGTTATGCTTATGTGACACCTTAATTCATTGGGCCGATGGCAGAGACCAGCCCAACATTCTTATAAACTCATTCATGGCATTGCAGTTTCGATATACTGCCATTCCATATCGCCTTTCTAAAGTGTACCACGTGTTCCTTTACTTAGTTTTATTATTCTAAACATATCACTCCGCCTCTGCATTATCTGCATAATTCACTCTCAAATAAATGTTTGCCCTTAGTTATAAATAAATATTTTAATTAAATAAATATATGTCTGCCATTACTCTTATAATCCATACTTTATATTCTTGCATTGCAAAGGTATAAATCTCTCCAGGCATGCATTAGAAATACTCACTCAAGAATTTTAGGTAGCTAGATTACGCCTTCAAATAAATGTATTCCTTTCGTAAACATTACAGTATCGGAAATACCGTTACTGAAATCCTCAATATAAAATAATGTCTAAATAAATAAATGTATTCTTTAAAATATAATCATGTCGCAAATCCCACTACTGAAGCTGTTAGTCCATAAAATATTATTAGATTGTTTTATTAAAATGTATTAATAAATAATTTTAAACTATACGTCTGCAGTTACATTTCATTTATTCGATACCCATTCTATATAATATTTCCTCGATTATGTAAATATGAATGTTTAATTAATATTAGTTTGATTATTGGCTAACTCGAGAATAAAATCATGAATCTCTTGCATATCCCTGACCACTGTGCCTAAGGAAATATTTACTAATGTTGCATCAGATGCGTTGTTTCGTGGATTGTATTGTGGAACCGATAAACTATGTTCGAACTCAGTACCACGGGTGGCTTCGCTACTCGATGGTGCTGCCGTTCTGTATGGTGGTCGAATTCTGCACTATGTTTATGAGTCACACGTTTTCTGACCGTTACAATATACAATAACATAAAGTTTAAGTTTTCACCGATGCTATATGGATTGCAAAGTTCCAAATTATGTTTGATTTGAAACTTTGTAATTTAGAGTATGTTTCTAGAAATTGAAACTTTGGGTTATCAAAATATTTATTATATTTAATTTCAGAATAGCATTACCATATTTTAATTTCATATATATATATATAGTATGTGTAAAAAATCCAATATCAAAATAAAATTTAAAAATAATTAATTCAGCCAAGTATGTTCAGAAAATAAATTTAAAATGTAGAGGATGCAGATTTGTTTTAATATATTGAGCTGGTATTTTCTGCCATCTCATATATATATATGTTGTACTCTCACCATCGAGTTGATATAATAATAGAAAAATACGACTATCTCAGATAAAATGATTATGTCAGCTAAAATAAATATAATCTTAATATAATCAATAATAAAGATATCCTATGATAATATCTACTATTTACCTAGCTATAACTAATTAATAAATAGTTCAGTTTATGAAAAATGAAATAAATAAAATATTAATAAATCATGAGACAATAAGGTGAAAGTTAAGCAGTAAAGAATTACATTTAGCAGTATCCCACAGGATACAATCTCAATGGCATAAGAATACTATCCCCCATGTTATTTCAAATAATAATAAATTAATAGCATTCTTAAGACTTTATAATAATAACAATCAATTTAGTATAATGTTACTAAATAAATTCTAATCTCTTTATTAAAACAATACAATTATAATTATCTCAGGTTATTTAAAATAACTTCAATTTATAATCTGTAGTCAAGTATGATAAGGGATTTTGTATCATCTTCAACTACACCTAATGAATAATAATAACAACAATAATAAATAATAATAATCTTCAATAAATAATTATTAATCTTATTCACTGTGTAATATTATGATGACTAACAACAATAATAATAACAATAAGAAATACAATTCTTTTATTTCTAAGATAGCATTTTAAAATAGAATACATGGCATAATATGATATAATTTGAAATGTGTGGCAACAAACAATGTTAAAATTCTATGCAATAAATTGTGCATTCAGTTATGACGATAATAATAATATTAATGTAAAAGAAAATTTCTCAAGTATACCATATTCTGAATCATTGTGATTTCTTAAAATAAATAATTGTATCTGTACTGTGCAAATATGTTTATTTTGGTATCTATCAATCAAGTATTTGTGATGATGAATAAATCAACATAACACGAAATTTTATAATAAAAAAATGTAATAAATTTTATTATCCTATATATTTAACAAAAACTATATACACTATTTACAAGTATCTTTAATAAAACCTAACAAATATAAAGCTGATTTAGATAAATTAAGTTACATACCTCCACATTATAAAAAAACACAATAAATCAACAAGTAAATAAGCCTTTATTCGACTTATGTACTATTTATGGCACATTTATTTTAAAATGTAATACAAATTTAAAAATACTCTTATAGTTCGATAAAAATATCTATTAATTAAACATAGCTAAACCATATGGTTTTCATAAGTGTACACAAAAAATATAAAATATGAAATACTTAAATAATACTAATCTTTAAAATATGTTCAAATATTCTTACAATAAATAAATTAAACTTATCTAATATAAATGCTAGTGTTATTTTAAATATTTTTTCTTGGTTCATTTGATAAATAAAATTGTCTTTAGTATAATAATAATATTTTGCTTGGTACTACTCTCTAAATAAAAATCCTTATATGCATGTTTCATGTATGTTTTAAAATATAAAATAATATTCATAAAATACAAGCATGCATTCTATTTTGGTATTGTTCATTTTGGATGTTTTATTTTTTAAAAAATTTGCATTAACATGTAAAATCAAAATATCAAAATTATTCAAAAATCTCGTGAATAGTTGTCATTTCTTTTATTTTTTTTTAAAATTTCATTCGTATTTGTTCTTGATACAAAACAAGAAAAACCTATTTCATCTCTTTTCAAAATAAAAACACTACAATACAAAATTATTCATTATTTTCTTTCATAAAATACAATGCTATACAATGTAATATCTGTTGAAATTAAGATAGCAATATGATGCATAGGGCATGGAAAAATAACTAGAGTAAAGACTCATTAGTATAAAATATATTGGATAATCTACATGGAAACAGTGTAAACAATGAGGTATGACTTTTCTGTCTAATAACCTCAAATATAATAATAATGTCCAGGTTATTTATTCAGCACTCAAACATTTTAAAATACAAAATATCAAGAAAAACACTCCATGGAAAATATATACGAGACACAGGCTATGTTATCTGTACTTGCATAAACTACTAAGATAACAATATAGGTTACTTTCCTATTTTCTCCATAGATCCTACATATAAGCATCCAAAAGTTTCTTTACATACTCCCAAAGTCACTATCAATTAAAACTTCACAATAGATTTAACAACATACATTGCAAAATAACCAGCGTTACTTCAAATAACAAACAAAATTCACATATTTAACAAGCTAAAACTACTACAAGAAAAGGTTTTATTCACTTTTAAAAAACTCGGCAACAAAAAAAAATACAAATGATTTTTGTTTTAAAATATTAAAATCAATATTCAAAATATTTCCAAAAGTAGGGTTCATCAATTAAAGAATCATATAAAAATTATGAATATCAATAAATTATATTACATGGGTAATATAAAAGAAAATGTATGTACATCTTTCTAAAAATTATGGCTTATCTCTTAGAATAATAAAGTTTTATGTTTAATTAACACACACATATTCATATGTTCATATGATAAAGCAATATCATAAAAATATTCCAAGCAATTCTAGAAAATAAGAATAAAATATATATCATATAAAATTAATAAATTTTATAAAGTTTACCTAGTGACTTTACCCTTGTCAGTCACTATTATAGATGTTTTCTGGTCTAATATTTAGCATAAGAAAACATTAATTAATAATAACAGTCATTCAGCTTAACACTATCATACCTTAGAAATGTTTATGAAAAACTTTACAAAATATTAAAATATTCTTTAAAATATTAATTTTGCTAGAATAAATAAAAATATTTAAAGTGAAATCTTTCCTACCCTAACACTAAAAACTTAATACTACAATTAGGATGTAAAATGATAATAAAACTATAGTTACTAAAACTCCAACTCTTACTTCTCTCCATAATGTTCAATTTTTAAAAAAGTTTTTTTTCTTCCAGTATTTCCATAGAAGTTCCCCAGCACTGTTGCTAAGCAACCACTACCATATGAAAGTTTAAAAAACAACTCTTTTTTCTCCTCGGTGCACTGTTGTTCACAAACAAAAAAAATAATAATGTCAACTTTTTAAATCCAAAAATATTTGAAAGTTGGCTATTCATCCTGTTCTGAAAGTCTATAAAAACACAGTCTATTATCTGTAGCTTTCCAGGATAATAGATATTAAGGTAATATTACTTGGAAAAGATTTTATAAATAATTTCCAGAGTTTTTTCCATTCACTTGGATCCTGTCACATTATCGGCTATTGTTATGTTTACGGAAAATATGTATTTTTTTATTCTATTCAAAATATCATTTTATAGTAACACAGATATAAAATCTTTTATAATGGTGTATTCTTTTAGTCAAATAATATTTATTTTAATTATCCTTTTTTTTTTCTTCTGATGAATAAGTTAAAACACAGTTTTATATTGAAACAAAGATCGGTTCTGAGAACCGATCTTTGTTTCAATATTATACCAATAATTTATGATATCTTTTAACAACAATTTGTCTTAATAATTATACCCGTAATACTGTCGGTTTTTATTTTTAATCATTTTTTTTCAAGAGAGATTTATAATAACTTTCAAGTCAATATTTTAATAGATTCACTGCAACTTTTTTTAAAAACTATGCAGTACTAATGTAAGCATAAATATTTTTTCCTTATAGGTTCAATATTAAATTCATTTTCCAATTTTTAAAAAATATTAATTTTTTAAGTTTTCAGATAAGTCTTTGTTTAATATTTTTAAAATATAATGCATAAACATGTCAGTTCCTTGAAAAATATTTCTACACAATGATCTTGCAAATATCCAAAGTAATGAAAATAAATAATTATACAAATTCTTTCATAATACATTTAAAACTATACTTTCCTTTATCAGTTGTATTCTTATCATTAATTCTTTTAAACACATTATCTATGGGACTAAATCCATAGTTTTACCATGAAGTTGGCTTAAGCTTCAATAAAAATAACTAGTAGAAAATTTATTAATTTAGGGATGCATTATTACTTCGACTTAATAAATTGATAATCCTTCAAAACTTTTCTTTAAAAAATATTATTAAGAAATAGACTAAGTAATACTCCAATGTTGATATATGTTGATATGATAATAATATTGATAATAAGATAAGTTAATAAGTGAGTGTTCCAAAAATGAGAGCATCTACTTTTATACCAGATCTAACCCACAATGTGATTGGTTATTCAATCTTCAACTTATGATCTAATTTACATACTTGTCAAGTTTAGGTTATTAAAATTTAGAAAATAAACTTATGACTCATACTACAATATTAAATATTACAAAATTTAATTCTAAAATAATTTTACACTTTTATTTAAACAAATTGAACACTTTTAAATAACATTTGTAAAATAATACTTTACCAATTTATCTACTACTTAATTTTAATGTATCTATTTTTTTAAATTTTAACTTTACTAACTATGCTTATTTTAAAGATAACTAATTAAATAATTTTCCTAACATTTATTTTCATGATACACAAATATTTCAATTTTTTTAAACAATTTTGAAAATAATTTTGAAACTTTCTTTAGAAACTTTGCAAGCACAAAGTATATGTATTTGCTAGTCACATGACTTTAAAACCAGACAATATGTAGTGATTTTTCATATTCACTGTTTGAAAACAAAATTATCTTAAACATTTAATTACAAAATATATTATAAAAAATAATAAAATATAATACAATTTGGAATAATAAAATTTGAAATTATTTAAGCAGTAACAAATTAAATACATTTGTCTACTACAAAATATACTTTTAATAAATAATTTATAATATAAATGTTAAATCTAATTTTTATTTAAAATACATTCGCTTATTTAATTTTAAGCCATTATTTTAAACACTAGGTTTTAGCACTTTGTTTAATAGGTCTTTTAGTATATTGTTTCACTATGGCCAGTTTTCCCAACCATTCAAAAATTATAATATTTAGCTTCTACTTTATAATTTTAGCATTTAAGCGTAGTTTTTATTCACTTATAACTCTCAACTTTACTTTAACAAAGTTTTAAAAATCTTATCAACATTATATAGCATTTATACTATTTATGTTTTCTCTTAATTTAACATTTTTAAAAAATTAACTTAGTAAATCTATTTGGACCTAGTAAAAAGGGTACAATATATATAATTTATTAAAGGTGCATATATATTAGTTTAAAATACTTTTTTTTAAATATTATTTTAAAAGTTTTTTTTCTATTTATCTTGATGATGGAATCAACATTCCTTCAGTTTAATTATTGATATAAATTAAATCAAGATAAAATTAAGTTTTTGAATTTTTTTTTTTAATAAAATGTTTTTTTTTTGTCTTAATTCTAATTCTAGGAAAGAAAGGGGGGGGGTATAGATTCTTTTTTCTGTAAATAGTTCTATTTTTGAAATTTCATATATCAAAAGTATTTCATTATCTATTATGCTAATTAAGCCAGAACTTTCCACTAATTGAAAATACTGAATGACCAAAACAGAACAAATAAAAGTGCTAAAATATAGCTAAAAATAAATTAAAAGTATAAATCTGGATCTTGAAAGAACTCAAAATGTATAAGTTATAGAGTTTCCTTTTGTTTGGACTACTTGGCATTTCACTTGCATTTGACTTTATATTTTGTTTGATTTGGCTTGAACTCATATCAATATATAGCTTAAGCACAGTGAAGAAAAATTAAAAAAAATATCATACAGTGCAGAGAAAATGTTGGTTGGCTAAGAAACATCAGGACTTTCCCCTTAGGGAATTATGTCTCCTGTCACCATATGGAACTACCTATGTGAACACTAACCAAGGAAAACAAGAATATGCAGAGCTAGCTGAGGAAGATTCATCCCAACCATCACAAGAAAATTCTTACAAGCATGTTAACCAACTGAATAAAGGCACACCATTGATCGATCAGAGTGATTATGAACTTTTCTTCAAACATTTATGGTATAATAGAGTAATAGAATACATTCACTTAATTCTAAAGAAAAAAGTTTCAACAATAGTGAAGGTTATTACTAGGGATTATTAATTATATATTACTAATTTTCATTAACCAAAAATTTGTTTTGGTTATATAATTCTCCACTTATTATTATATTTCAAGTATGTATATGGGAATGCATATTAACTGTTCAATATAGAAAGCAAAACAGGAGGGGGGGGATAAAAGTTTAGTTAATTAAGTTCATTCATAAGAAACAGAATAACCTTATGGTGGAACCTGGTATTTGAAAGAAAAAGAATGCATGAAGACTGCAAGCAAACAGCGGACACTTGCATCATTTTCTTAAGATTTTGAATATATTTAATGTTAGAAAGAAAGGGGTTGAGTGTTGCAATACAATACACTATTATAGTAAGCCATCCTTGAGTTCACTCCTTGGTTAGGGTTGCCATAATCAATTTGGGCTGCTACCATCCATAGAGAAAGTGATGGCCCATGTTCCCTCAAAAAAACAATATTTGTTAAATAATTTGGATCACATTTAAATAAAAAGATTAGGTTTACATTTAATTTATATTTGTGCTTTGGTTTTATTTATAGATCAAGTCAGCTTGAGTTTCTAAAAAAAGAAGGAATTAGTAAAGATTCCAATAAGAAAGGAATATAATAAATAATTAAAGTTTACTTAAGTGTTTGTTTTAATCTAGATTACTACTTTAAATAGTTAAGTATCTGTTTGGTAGAAATAAGTCTGTGTAAGATTACATTTTGAAATATATTTGGTGATTGCCATTTGTAAATAAATAAATAATCATGATTGTCGAATGTGCTTCACAATCTGGTTCTAGGTTATATGCCTAGTGGCATCCTCATCTGGCCACTTTATTTTTGTAATCTTCGTAAAATTACAGACAGTTTCAAAATGTAGTGATACAATATATGAATTAAATATTTCTATGGATTATTATTATCCACATAAATAAAAATAACTTTTAACCTTGATTTAGACTCAGGAATTGTCAATTAATTGATAATTTCTTGATAACATCAAAGATTATTTCTACTTATATGAATATAATCTCCCCATTTCCATTCTTTATTATAATAAAAATCCATGGAAATATTTAATTCAACATATATAACTCTCTGAAGATGTTAACAATATTATTTGCAGGATGCTAAGAAAGATGCTTTTTTTAACATTCTCACACTTATAAAAATAGCTTTCTGGGTTTAAATCCATATAAGAACTTAGGTTTGAAATAAAAGAGGACCCTTTTACTTCAACAAAAATTCAAATAAAAGTGCTAATATAGGTTTAATAAAAATTGTTTAGCTTCAGGAATTATTAATTAGTAGTAATTGATAATTTATTGATAACATCAAAGATTAAAGGTTATTTCTATTAGATTTTCATTCTTTATTATAAATATACACACACATTGTAACAACATTTTGTTTGAAAAAGGAAAAAAAGTAACAGTAAATCATTTATGTTACGGGAAGTTTTCAGTAAAAAAGGATATATTTAAAAGATGAGAATACCTTATAAGTAATAGTAATAATAATAATAACAATCATCATCATAATAAGGAGGATGAAAAAAAAATTCTTTTTGAGAGATCCTGTAGTATTAGTAAAATTAAAAAATCTTTATGCTATTAAGTGAAAAAGACAGTGTGGTCTGTAATTGATGAAATAAATTTTGAAATTGTAATGGAAAATATTACAGACAAAATAATGAGTTGGAAATTGATGAGATTTCAATCAAATTAGTAACAGTTATATAAAAATAGATTAGAAAAATTACTTAATATTTATAATGTAAATTATAATTTAAAAAGTAGTAAATAAATTTTTTTATCAATAATGATGATTGTTTTAGAAATATTACAATGCAATAAAGTATGATAACTTTCAAGTAATGGGGAACATCTCATTTATTGCCATAATGTTACTAAGATCTTAAATAAGATTTTAGTAATACTTTTTAGATACATTTTTTTAGATTAGATATCATTTTATATGAAGAGTTGTTTGAATTTCAAAAGATTGATGAACAAGGGAATAACTGAAAAATATGTAGAGAAAAATAATTAATAAGTATTTAATTGATGCTTTTGTCCTGATTAAATGAATTGTTTAGTCGAATTTTTTATATAGATATATACCATTTATTAAAGAAAGAAAAGAGGATTTTAAAATGTATATATAAATGAATGTTTTAGGAGTAAATATTTTTCTAGATTTTATTTAGTTAAATTGCCAAATGATTGTGATCTTGTGATAAGAAAATAGGATTGCAAGAAAACAAATTGTTGCATCAAATGTGGTATTATTGTACAAATATTGGCAGCCAATAAATACCAATTTAAAAAAGTATAAGTGAGTATACTGGAATTTATAATAAGATTAAGATGAAAAAAAATAAAACTAAAATTAACATAATAAAAATATATGAAGAGAATAAAAATTTAAAATTGGTAATTTGAAAAAACATTATAGTTATTTAAAATTGGTAATTTGAAAAAAACATTATAGTTATTAAATAATTAGAAAATAAAAAATGCATTAATTGGTAGTAATAAAAAATAATTTTGAAACTAAAATGAATACTTTATAGTAACTTTTTAGAATGAAAACTTGAGAGAGAAAGAGAGAGAGAGAGAGAGAGAGTTCTCTTAAATTGTTTAAGTTTATTGGTATAAAGTTATGGCATGGAAAATTAAAATGAAAGATAGAAAAAAAATCAGAGGTTTTAGTAATAATAATTTGAATAAGAAGTGAATAATATAGTAAAACTGATGAATAGAAAATTGGATTAGTCATTTACTTGAAAATTAAAGAATTATAAAATATTTGTTTGATAAATTATGAAAGATGAAAGAAGTTGAAAAATAAATATATTAATAGATGAATAATGTTTCTGTAGTGTAACTTTTACTACACCACTCTCATGAAAGATAGGAGACTGGTTTTGATGCATCAGAATGGTGTAATGAAAGTTAGACTATAGAAATATCATTTATTATTGAATAATCTCTAATCTAATGTATGACTAACAAAAATTATTAATATACATTAAAAGATGACTTAGAGAAAAAAATAAAATATAAATTTTTGAAGAGTATAGAAAAATTTAAGGGGTTTGACAAAAATAATATGGACTGATTTGTGAGATCTGACTTTTTGACAGAATACTGATGATGAAATTATAATTTTTATTTTCTTACAAATCTTGAAATTTTTTGTTTCTTTTGGTCATTTCTTGAGTCTATAAATAACATAAAAATATTAATTTTTTCAAACTTTTTATTACAATTTTTTTTTCGCAACCATTAGCATTTTAAATAAAAAAAATTCTAATAAATTATTATAACAACTTGTATCAACTTTATTTACTTCATTTGTTCACTTTTTATTGCACTATTTGAATGAAGTTGTCTATTTTTTATTATTTTTGAATCTTCTCATTATTAAAGATTTAAACATATGTTTAATTTTTAGTAATTACAAACTTTTTTTTTTTAATCCAGCGATCTTATTTGCAATATAATGTTGTTGTTTTTTTTTAAATTATTCTGATTTCTTTTTTTTTTTTGATTTGTGAAGTAAATATTTATCTTCTATTAACATTTTTTTCAATTTATCAGAAGTTTATTTTTATTCTCCATTCTTTTTTTTTATTGTTTTCAAAAACTTTGAATGTGATTATTACTTAATATAACAACTTTTTTTTTTTTATATATGGAATTGTTAAATGTAAATTCTTTTTATATAAATGCAAATTTATCCACTCTACTTTGGATATTTTTTTTTTAAAAAAAAAACTTTTTATTGAATTTATATATACACACAATGTTACATTTTGACTGCATAGTGAAAGAAAATAAAATACATAACTATATAAATAATAACATAAAAACACAAACAATAAAATGAATAAAATAATAAAAAACAACATTAAAAAAATAACAAAACATAATAAAACTGAAATAAATCTAATCAAATCCAATAACTTAAAACAGATATAAAATAAAATATACAATATGAAATATAAAATAAATTATACATGTACATTCCTGACTGTATACATACTTATTCATGAACAATTATTAATTTAAATATATTATTTGCTTTTATTACTTTTAACAATTCCCTAATTATTTCTATTCCTTATAAATTTACAGTTTAATTTTATTATCCCCACATTAATAAAATATTTATTATTTTATTTTTGTATAAATCTTATTTCAATATTAATTCTTTTTATGTTATCAATAATAATTTATCTTATTTATTTTTAATATCTAAAAACCATAAATATAATAATCTTTTATAAAAGATATTACAGCAAAATAAAGAAAGTGGAGAATTAAATAATATTTCTTTTTATATCATTTTTAAAATGTGTAATTTCTACCCTTCTCCATTATTATCATTAGTGTGTATTAAAAATTAACTTTAGACTAGCACTCAGAATTAATGTAAATTATTCTATGACAATGAGCAAAAACGAAATAATGAACAATTAATTTTATTCATCAAAATCTGGGAAAAGAACCTCCCAAAATTTAAACATATCTATTTAGATTATATATCAAAAACAGACTCACATTATTATAAATATAAAAATTAATTATTGATAATATGTGGCTGCTGTTTGTTTTTTCCATTGTAGCAAAATTACTGAAAAGTGTATTCACTAGAATTTTTCTCCTTGTAAACCAGTGAAGTATAACCCAGGTTCTGTTATCAAAAAACGTTCCCCTTTTTCTTTGTAATAGAACATTCAAACCTTGTTTGGTTTTTATCGATTGGCAGAGAGTGTAATTCCTGTTTTTCATTGTAAAATACTGTAATCCAAATTTATTAATCTCATTTTCTGATTGTATCATCCATTTACTTGTATTCACTGTTCTGTAATAAAATTTCTATATTTATAAAAAAAAAAAAGTGTATTCACTATTTTCCTACTAAATACTGCAAAAAGTAACTCATAGCATTTTTAAAGCACTTAAAAATTCATCTAAATTTCATGTTCTTCTGAAATTAAACAAAAATAATCTTCAATAGCAGACGAAATTTAGTTACAGTATAGACGTACAAAGTAAAAAAAAAAAATGATTGAATATCTGCATTAATGAATTAGTAAGAAAGGTATTGACAGTATTTTGACATCTTTAACCATGTATTTATTGATTAGATAAAATGTGTCTAAATATTAAAAAGTAATAATAAAGACATGTTTATAATTATACAAAAGTTTTTGTTTAAACTTTTCTATTTTTTTAATAACGCAAAATGTATCAACAACTTAAATTATAAATTTATTTTTGTATTTTAAATTACACTTATAAATTTCTGTTATTTATACATGTAAATTATTTACCAAGTGGGAATTCTGTTACATAAATGAAGTTAAATTTTCAGCCAAGGTATAATGAAGTGCAGCAACCAAATCAGACCATATATGTTGTCTGAAACAAAACAATATTAAACATGTCCAAACTACAACTGAGTAAAAGATTATATACAATATTTTTAACGGATTAATATAGATGTAAATTATTTAATAAATGTGAAGTCTATTATGTAAATGAAACTAAATCCATAGCCAAGGAGTAGCTATCTTTACATAATGGACTTCGCATTTATTAAATAATTTACATCTATATTAATCCGTTAAAAATATTGTATATATCTATATATGTAATAGAACAGGAAATAACTGACATTTCCGTTATATACGTAGATAAATTCTTCCAAAGACAGATGAGACCCTCTGTCATCTTAGCACTGTCTACTTAGTATGTTTGTATAATGTTAAATAAGTGAGGGGAATTAATCAATTGATTGTATATATTTATAGACTAGTGTGTGCGAGTGTAGTAAATTAAGTACTACAAATAATATGAAATATAGTTAGAGATATAATTTCCTAGCATAAATTTACTGTGATACATAGTATAATACCCTTCAGAACCAAATCTATGACTTATAATATGAAAATTAAATTACTTTTATGCCATTCCAAGTTTTTACAAGGCTATTGTAAATAAAACTATATCACTGGTAAGTGGTGAAAATTCCCATACAACCTTATTCAAATTAGCTTGTAATTTAATTTACAAAATCAGTGTTAATTCATCATTATCATTTTCAATCTTTGTTAATCTACTGAGAATGAATGTCATTCCAAGTTCAATCCATCTCTTTTGATCTCTAACCTTTCTTCTGCACATTACTTCAGCATACTTCATTATTTCACCATCCATCCATCTCACATACATTTTCCTTTTAGTACTTTTACAAACACTTGGAATCCAGTTTAACATTCAATTGTTAATCTATTATTATCTCTTGTAACAATATGTCCAGATCAACTCCACTTCAGCTCTTAATTCTTTCAATGATATCAATAACTTCTATTTGTTCTTTCACACATATATTTATTTTGTTTTCAATCCCTTTTTATTATTTCTAACATGTACCTCGCCATACTTCATTGAATTGTCTAAAGTCTCTATATTGCTCGTCTATTAACTATCCAAGTCTCAGATCCATAAGTAGGAACTAGTAATACACATTTATTAAAAACTTTCCTTTTCAAGCACCTGGACATTTATTTCTACCAAAAACACTCCAACCAAGTTTAATTCTATCATTAATTTTATCCATTATGTTTCAAACTGTAGCAATAATCTGTCCAAGATATTTGTAATTGTTAACTTCTTTTAACTCATTATCTTTATTTTCTTCTTTTGAAAAACTCCATAGAACATTATGTTAGTCTTTTTAACATTTACCCAAAGTTTAATTACTGAAGAAATGCTTATAGAATCAAATGCCTTTTCATAATCTACAAATCCAAAGCATAATGGCAACTCGTATTCATTGGTCCTTTCTATAACATCTATCAATATTTGAATATGATACACTGCACTAAAGCCACTTAAATCCTGTTTGTTCTTTTATTTGATTAAAATGTTAAAGGTCACTACAGATGAGTTGTAATTACTTTGGTAAAAGTTTTTGTAGGGAAGTGATAAAAGACTGATAGGTCTGTAATTTGTGATATCTGCTTTATTACTTTTTAAAATATTAATATTAATACAGCATTCTTCCAATCACTTGGTACATCTTTATTATTTAGACATTTGGTATACAACTTTGCCAAATTTAAAAAAAAAAAATTTCCTGCTTCTTATAAAATACCAATTATAATTCCAGTATTACATGGAGCTTTTCTCTTCTGCATAAAGTTGATTGCATGTCTCACTTCATTTAAAATGTGCAATTTAGAAGATGTTGAAATTAAATTGAGAGACTGCAAATCTTTTCTGACAGCCAATCAGATATTATGATGGCTGTCAGAAAAGTACTATAATAAGCATGAAAGATTTGCAGTCTTTCAATTTAATTTCAACTAAATATCTGAACTTTATATAAAATAAATATTATTTAGAAGATGTTGTAATTGTAGAAAATACTTTCCTTATTTTTTATTGCTACACAAGTTTTGATAAAAACTCTTCTTCATATTTTATGAGTCCTCAGCTCTCTTTTCAATAAGAGTTTCATCTTTTTTTATTGCAGAAATAAGTTTTCTACCAATATCAAGTTATTGTTTTACATTGTTGAGGCTTTTATTCTCTTCTACAGCTTTCCTTGCTAGTTCACTATTATACTTTCTTATATCATTATCAACTTGTTTTTGCACCATTTTACAAAATTTGAGATATTCAGTCCTTCTTAATGCATCATTTTTATATATTTTCTTATTCCTTTTTTTCATAAATGGTCTTGTCTCAACAGAAATTTTACTGGCTAATTGCTGCTTTTTTGTATCTGCTATCTTTGTTGCAGGTTTTAAAAGTGCATCAATTAACTTCCAATTGATTTCACTCAAATCTCAATCATGTTCATACTCTGTTAATATTTAAAAACAATTTGTAAGTTTTCATTTAAATTCATTGGAATGTTTCTGAAGATTAGAAATATCAATTTCAAATATTGTTTTTCTTAATTTTTCTCTCTCTAGTTTTGCATTAACATGTATCTCTCACTAAACAATGATCACTTCCTGTGTTGAATTTAGTAAGAACATTACGAAATGAAATCCACTTCTGTATCTTCATTTGGTTACTTCCATGTTCATTTCCATTTAACATTATTCTCAAAAAAGAATTTGTAATATAGTTTTTTTTTCTGAAAACTCTCATTTTTCTTACCATAACAAAATTTACCTATGGCAATTTCATCTTTTAATTGTTTTACCAATTCTAGCATTAAAGTCTCCCATTTTAAAATATTGTTTTGTTTGATTAAAAGCCCTTTGTACTTCCATATAAAAATCTTGGTTCTTCATCACAATGAGAAGTTGTTAGGACATAAACCTAAATTATCTACATTTGATATCTGTTTTAAGTTGAATAACTAATCTTGCCACTTTGTCTGATACACAATTAATCTCCATAATGTTATTCTTCCACTTTTTATTTATAATCAATTCTCTTCCATTTCAACTTATAATGTTTGTGTCATTGTAGTATGTTATATGTCCAGTATTTTATTCAATTGTCCCTTTATCTTTTCTTTTAATTTTATGAAGTCCAATAATCTCCCATTAAAAATGAAATTTTAATTCTTGCAATCTTTTTTCATTTGAACGTGATCTGCAGTTGTAAGTACCTAAATAAAATGTCATCATCAAATGACAGCCTGGGTTGATAACAGGAGATTTGTGGAAATCTTGGCCTTCTGCCTTGGCTGGTGATTTTACAACCTCCTGGGATTAAGAGCCATGATTTGCTTTTCTCTGTCATGAATGTAAATATCAGAAAAAAAATCATTCACATTCATTCTGCTTTTTAAGTGATTAGTTAAAACCTATATTACTGAGAGAAAAAAAGTCCAAGGTATTTTTTGATCTTATGCTCAGAGGTAAAAATCAATAAATGCACCACAAAACCTAAAGCATGTTGATGATTCATGTATTATATAAATAATTATATAACAATAACAGCTGTAATGTCAAGAATGTATGGAGTGGATATTAAGAATTTGCCCTGCTCAATTCTTTCAAAGTCTCCAAAAGAAATCAAAGGCCCTCTTTTCAGTTAAAGCAAATTCCTTTCTGCAGCCAATTAATTACATTTTTTTAAAACCACAACTCTAACACTGGAGAATATTTATTTAAACAGTACATTACATTTATGCTAGAAATTTATTTCTCTGATTATATTCCATATTATTTGTGGTGTTTAATTTAGCTTACATATTTGACAAATTGTTGTTTTATTTTTAACAAGGCTAAATTATATTATAAGTTGATTTAAGAGAGATTGCATGAGCTATTGTAATGCTTTTACACTTCTCACTCACTGATGTTTTAGGATGTTCTAGATATTCTTATAAAAACTTGGAAATAAATAGAAGTGTATGTTATGTCACAGGTCTGACGATGGAGGACATTGCCCCAAATATCACAGTGCATTTATGTTAGAAATTTATCTCTCTCACTACACACGTATATATATATTGTAAGGATTAGCCCCAGTTCAATCCTTAATCCTTAAATTATATAATTTTAAGAAATAATAAAAAAGGAAAATTATTATTTGCCTTAAAATTAGATAAATGTCTTATCTATAGTTATACAAATAGTTTTTAAAGAAAGAAATCTAATGTAACAATTTGATTTGCACTTAAATTTATATTTAAGTAAATAAAATATTCTAATTTACATTATTATTTCTTTAAAGCTAAGATTTTGTTTGCATTTTATATTATGAACGTATAAAAATATTAAATTATAATAATAGCCGCAAATATATATGTGTATGGATAGGTTATATATATGTATAAAGATAAAGAATAATGAGAAAATAATAATAAAATCTTTACAACAGCTATATAATCAATAATAATTTTATACATTAAAAGCCTTTTTCAGCACTTGCTTTGGTGGCCTTTTCAAATGTTACTAATCTATTTAATGTTGAAAAAGGCTTTTAATGTATACAATTATTATTGATTATATAGCTGTTATAAAGATTTTATTATTATTTTCTGATTATTATTTTGTGGAAGAGCAGCATAAGGATTTTTATTCTTTTCCAATTTTGATATTAGTAAAGATAAAGAAGTATTTAGTTTTATTTTTTCACATAAAATTTGTTTAAGATTATTTATTTGAAATTATTTATCTTTTTTTTTTTTTTTTTACAAATATTTAATGCTTAAAGTCTGTATGTTGGAACATTCGAAAAGATTATCGTTTAGTGTGTGTGTGAGTCTTTAGAGACAACAATAAGCTATTGTGAGACACAAGTGGATCTGAGATGTTCAAAGAGTACCATGAAAATGCAGACATAATAAAAAGGAGATAAAAATAAAGAGATATTTGAAAAAAGGTTATTACTATTTTGGTTTTTACTATCTTTCTGCCTTGATCAAACAAAAATTTGTTTTACTATTGCTTTCATATTGCTAAATTTATAAAGGAAGAAAATTGATTATAATGTATGAACAACCACAAACATAGTCAAAATAAGAGACATATATCACATGATCCTATCTCTTAAGCTTGTAAGTTATAAACAATGAGGACTGCCAATTCCTCTACAAGCTTTGTGATAAATGCTTAGCCAGAGCCAGCACTTAAAATATCTCTGCCAGGAACCCCTCCCCAATCCCCTGACCATGGTTTCATGCTTTGGCACTCCTCAGAGAGGTGTCAGGGTAGGTTCAGACCCTAGATCTAAAAATACTAACCCAAAGCCAAGCACTTATCTAAAAGTTATCTATTGAATGGAAAATCTGAAATTTTCAGACATATACATGTCTTCAAACCCAGCTATCCAACTCAAATAGCTATATGGGGCTGATAGATCTTCAGCCATACCATATATTAGTAGTCTTAGCAACATAAAATTGCATAAGACTTATGGCAGAGACTATAAATAGTCAAAATAAGAGTCATATATCACATGACACAATCCTCATTGTTTATAATTTACAAGCTTAAGAGATAGGGTCAATACATGACTCTTATTTTGACTATTTATAGTCTCTGCCATAAGTCTTATGCAATTTTATATTGCTAAGACTACTAATATATGGTATGGATGAAGATCTATCAGCCCCATATAGCTATTTGAGTTGGATAGCTGGGTTTGAAGACATGTAGATGTCTGAAAATTTCAGATTTTTCACTCAATAGATAACTTTTAGATAAGTGCTTGGCTTTGGGTTGGTATTTTTGATCTAGTGTCTGAACCTACCCTGACACCTCTCTGAGGATTGCCAAAGCATGAAACCATGGTCAGGGGTTTGGGGAGGGGTTCCTGACAGATATTTTAAGTGCTGGCTCTGGCTAAGCATTTATCACAAAGCTTGTAGAGGAATTGGCAATCCTCATTGTGTAAACTACAAACATGTAAAAGAGTTATGTTGTCTGAAGTTCTTCAAATGTCTTTGTTTGTCACTCTCTGATCTCATTGGCTTGAGAAGTCATTACAAAATGGATGCATAGGGGAAAAAAAAAACAACAATTTATCTGAATCACTTGGAAAAAAGATCAACATCATGATCGATTAAAGCATTACAAGAACTGTTAATTGGAGTCCCATATTTGCCATAATTATCACTCAAATAATAAACTATTCAACTTTTAAAATTGTTTATTATCTAAAGCAAATGATTTTTTCAGTAATTTTATTGCTATTCATCTTCTCAATGAAATTGTCATGAGATCAAGATTAGAAGATAGTGCTGTGAACTTTTAAATTAAATAGAACCTATTTTATATAATAAAAAAAAATAAAGAGAAAAATCAATATATTATTATTATTATTATTTCTTTTTTATCGTTGTATATGTTCTAATTTCTTTTTCTTTAGCATTCTCCATTGAAAACTTAGAAAATAAAGAATAGGTATGTAATTTAATATTTATGTAATACATTACCTATACCATACATATATTTATTTAATAGTATGAATGAGTTAATTTTAGATATAAATAATTTTCTCATTTAACAAAAGCTAGCTAGATTATAGGTTATTGTTATTATTATTATTATTATTTTATCTAACTAATAATAATTTTGTTTAGTCATTGAAAATATGTTTTCAAAAATTAATAAATTTTACAGTATTTTTTTTTTATATTAGAATGATGAAGATAACGTTCTGTAGGCTTAGATAAAGACATTTATATATATTAAAAAAAAATAGTGGCTCTGTATTAATTGCATTATGGTAGGCATTTATCTAATTCTTTTAGAATAGAAATATTTAGTGAAGCTGACCTATTTCAAATAACAACTTTATTCACACTAAGACGATACATATGGATATCATTTAACCTCTTTCTTATTATAGGTTACATGCTGACAATGTACAGTGGCTCTACAATGAAAACAATAAATAAGAAAACTAATGGTAAAAAATGAAAAAAAATTACATAAAAATAAGCTACTTAGGAATTATTTGGATCAATTTGTTAACCACCAAATTCAGAGTTTTAACAATAAATAACAATTAAATGGAAAGGGCTGGATTATATTAATGTGACAACGTTTAGACTCTGCATAGGAGTCATTATGTCCAGTTTGTTAATTTTGCCATGACAGTACTATAAGTACCTAAGTGTTTTGATCTTCAGATCTCCAGTTGGTCCCATGTCTGACTGGCTAGCCAGTGCTGGCATACTTTCCAATTGTATTATTTGGCCTCATCAAGTAACTTGAGAAAAAGCTCTTCTGGATTATTATTCAATCCATTGTCAAAGACTCTCTTATTTGTCACTATCCATATAGCAAAATTTACAAAGGTGGCCAGTCTAATTTTACCATAAAGGCCACCCTTTACCACCTTTGTGATATTTGTACCTGTAATGTCAGCTTCCCTGAATCTTTTAAGGGGAGAATAACGAAGATTATTCCATATTTCACATTGATCTAGGATATGGCTCATTGTCTCTACATTTTTATTACACATCAGGAAAATTGGATCTATTCTATATTCCTGCCTGTAACACAGCAAGGTGCCTGTTGGAGGGCTCTAAGGTTGACTTTTATCAGGAAATCCACCAGCTTAGGTTCAAGTCTTATCCTTTTTGCCAACCTAGAAAACCTGGGAATGCTGATTGAGAGAAGACTCTCCACTGTCGACTCATTGTTTTGTATCATACTAAATGCTTCCCAATAGTTAATCTTGAAGCCAAACATAGTGGCTGATATATTAGTTTTCCCTACAATCATTGACACTTGTAGTTGCAGCCAAATGATTGTTTGTTTGGGTGGAGGATTATCCATTGGTTCTACCTTCACCAATGGCAAGGGGCTTTCCATACACGAGTTTTAGTTAAATAATTTTACTAGTATATTATTTGTCCTTTGAAATAGGAATGTGGATATTGAATGTAGTCCAAGCCCATTATGAGCCTTTGGTTTTTGGAGAAGACTGAGACATATGACTGGGGCTTTTCCGTCCCAACATAGTCTTCTGCATTGAGTTTCCACCTTGCGAATGAATGCTCTTGTAGGGGAAAACCCAGCCAGAAAATATGTGATTTTTGGCAATACTATGGCATTGAAAAGAGCAATCTTTCCCAACAATCACAATCGAACCTTTTATAGTGAGGTAACTGAGTTTACAACTTTCTTGGATCCTTCAAGCTCCTTCCTCATGATGTAAGGGGGGGGGAGGCCAACATGAATCCTAGAAACTTTGAGGAGTTTCTCTGAATTTCCCCAGGATTTGCTTTCCTGATTTGATTGACCACATAGCCAACTTGGCCTCATTGACTCTTAGACCAAATTCACTAGCAAAGTGATCCAAGATATCCTCTAGCCCAGCAAACTCATCCTGAGATGAGAGAAACACCACCACATCATCCATGTAAAAAACTTGATGTTGTTCTTTCTCAGCAAAGGTATGGCAACACCTGAGAGTGTTGCCTCAATGCGCAACAGCAATGGGTTTATATAGGCTGCAAAGAGAAGTGCACTTAGTGGCAAGCCCTGCGGGATGGAAACACTTGGCTGAAATCCTGGAGCACCTCAACCATCCAATGAGAGAAACACTTCTCTATTTTGTAGAAGCTTCTCAATCATTTGGAGATATGCCTTGGGCACTTGGACATCTTCCAGTACTCTAAGGAGTAGTACTCTAAGGAGCACATTGATCCTGATGCAGTCAAAGGCAGTGGCAAAGTCTAATTGAACTGCAACTGGCCGAGACATTTTTTCCCTGTGAACATGATCGATAATGAGGCAAAATCTGCTGATGGCATCTGCTGTGGAGCTACCCTTTTTTGCAAACTGGCAGGCAGACAGTTGACTGATGATGTTCTTCTGGATGTCATCTTTTATCAGACCCTCAATGAGCTTTATGAGAAGAGGGCTCATTGAAATTGGCCTGAGATTTTCAAAGTCACTAGAGCCCTCTGGTTTTTTAAGCAAAGGCACCATAGCAATGGGATATAACCCTTGAATGTCCCAACTGTTCTCTGCCAGGAGGTCCACCATCCTTCTAATGATTGGGATGGTAAATGATCTTAGGTGTACCAGCAGGAATTTTGTGATTCCATGCAGCCCAGGATGTGTTCCATCAGGGAGTGCTTTAAGTTTTGCCAATATTCTGGCTTTGATGATTTTGTGTGGTTCCTTGTCTGTCTTCTTAAAATTTCTGTGGGTTCCTGTTATACCTAATGGTTGAAGCTTTTTCTCATAATAGTTCCTGATCCTGAGCAGCATTGATTCACCTGTATATTTTCTTTCATTTATCTCAATTGATTTTGGGTTTTGGAGTTTCTGCCAGACCCAAGGGCCCATTTAAGGTAACCCCTTGTCCAGCAATGCTGATCATTTAGATATTGCCTAGCCCTCTTTATTGAGAGGTATTCTGAAATGGCTTTTTGTTTGATTCTATATCTATTCTTAAGATCAATGATACCATGAATATTTTGACTTTCATAAAGCAAGGTCTACAGTTTGTTGGCAATTCTATCCAGTTCACCAATCAGGTGGAGTGAACCCCTTGTTTTTTTGGTACAGCAGCTTATTAGTTCACTAAGTGAGCTTGTAAATGTCAACTATGCTTTTCCAATTGGGAGCATTGGTAATTTGACTGTATTAGATTTAATATAGATTTCAGAGTTTAATTGGGTTGTGGCATTTGATGTGGTTAGCATTCAAATTGTATGTGGTAAGTTAATTATGGGTTCCTGTACAAACACTGGTTCTATTTTGACATCTAATAAGAAGTGGTCAGAAAAGGCCACTGGCCATAGATGAGCCTCAGTCACTGGAAATAAGGATGGATGGTGACATGTACACCAGGTTTATGAGTGTCCATGTATATCTTGTGTAAAACAAAAAGGCACTTTCTGGGAACAAATCTCTGCCACTTACTAGGAGCTGGTTGAAACTGTTGACAAATTTTGCTTGAAATGTTTCATAATTATGGTTGAAGTCACCAATGATTATGGTCAGGAATGGACTGGTTCTCAGTGCTATGTTTATTGAGTGAATAGCATTGAAAACAACTTCCGAGTTTTTGGATAAATATAGGTTCACAAGGTTGAATGTCCACCCTCTATACTGTATCACTACAATCAGACTATTTGTGTTTATATGTAGAATTTTAAAAAAGGTAATCAGTGATTTATTGTTAATCATTATTGCTATTCCTCCTACAGTGGTATCAGAAAATGAATAATGAAAATGACCCAATGACTGCATTAATTGGATAATTGACTGCATTAATTGGATAATTCTTGCATCAAAGTTATGGTGCAATTTTGTCTCACACAAACACAAAATATCTGGTGCCTGGCACCTAAACCAATGTGACAGGGCATAAGCTCTATTATGAGAATTCAGGCCCCTGATGTTCACAGAAATAATGCTGAACATTATTAACTTGATATTGGATTATATTGCTATGTGACAGGGCATAAGCTCTATCATGAGAATTCAGGCCCTTGATGTTCACAGAAATAATGTTGAACATTATTAACTTGATCTATGTTGCTGCATCCTTCCCACTTGGTCTGGGTTGCCTTGATCGGTATTTTTTGATCCAGACTCCAGTAGAGGACATCCTAAGGCACTTGACTGGGTAGAATTACTTTCAAATTGTTTAGTAATAGTAATCTGCTCACAACTCTCACTTCGATGTTGGGGCAGTTTTATTATACTGCCAATGGATTCATCTTGTACTACATCATTAGGAAGATCCATGAGGTTCAGGGAAAATCTAGTTTTCTTCTCTTTGGGAGTAATGATGGTTGGTCTCTGCTCTTTTAGATCAACAAGATCCTTTACAACTGCAACCTCTTCACAAGATGTAGATGTGGTTGAGGATAATCCACCCTCCTGGATTCCTCTTTTGCTGAAAAGGGGAACCCTGATGAGGCAAATTGATCCTGCAATCTGTGGTCATTGCATCCACAATTCCTATTCCCTCTGACATGTCTTCTTCATCATCTGAGGATGGGTAACTGATCTGCATTCTAAGGTGTCTTGAGGGACCAAGGGACAATGGACAATACCCTGAAGCAACTGCTGAGATGAGTTTGATTCCATGTGTGGGTGGATTTTTGACATCTGTTCCAGCTTCAGTGATGTCTCAGCTGATATCATTCTTTTGTTGGTGCATTTGTGGTATTTTTCCCATGTCATCCCACAGTGGACACATTTTCTAGCCGGACATTCTCTCATGTGTCCTTTTTGTAGACAATAAAAGCATTGTCAGGCTATTTCTCTAATGTTAATAATGATGGGGGCTCATAGCCTTCCACAAGACTCGGGATCACTAGAGGAGAAGTACCTTTCCCCAGCATGATTTTGAATTCCGCTATGTTTGAGAGCATTTGAGTTTCATCATTGTCTATTGGTTTTTAGCCAAATGAGACTATCTTTTTATATGGAGCAAGTAACTTTTGCAAGTCAGTCATTCCAAAGTTTACACCACAATTCCAAGCAGTTCCACTTAGGTATGTTGGGTGATCAAGATCAACTGTGACAAGATATCTACTTCCAAGGGTTTTTATACAGGTTTCTAAAGACCTCCTTGGCTACAGCATTGGTAAACTGAATAACCAGGTATCGGTCATTTGGGTGGAATAGTATTTTGTATACCAATTTAAAAAGATCTTGTGATTTGAGCAGTTCAAGTAGTGTTGCCACTGGGAATTTGAAAAGGCTAATCCTGTTGTCTGTTGTAGATAAAATCAGTTCTCATGCTTATATGGCTGGAATGATTTCATCAGAAGGGTGGGAATCAACTGATTGAATTTTTTATTTATAATTTTATGTTGGTTTGGGTCACATCTGCCTCCTTTGGTAATTATGGATGAGTTGTCCATCATGTAGTCTACAGCAACTGCAGCATTTTCTACGCCCATTATTTCTAAGGCCTTCAAATGTCTATAACTGTCCTTATTAGTAAGGCTTTTGTCTTGACTACTATTTTTAATTAGCCCAACTGTATGAGATCCCACAGCAGCCCTTTGAGCATATGACATTAGCTCTTGTCTTTTGTTTTTATCAACAGGATTGTTTGTAGTGTTTTCTCTGTTCACCTAGGTCTTAGTGTTGGAAACTCTGAATTATAGCTGTTGTCTGCAGTGATTAGGTCATTTCCCAAACCTTTCTTGCTTCTGGTGTTGTAAGTCGCCCTTGTGGTTTTTGGCATCACATATTGGTTATGAGAAATATGATAGCTTTGCTCTTGTATGTTAGGCTGTGTTTCATTTATATTGCCCAGATTTTTTACCTTTAATGGTTGAGTTATTTTCATACTGCATAATGTTCAATGTTACTGAGGACTTTGGGGATCCAGTGTTTGAACTTAAGTCCCCAGAGTGTATTGTGTTTGTTTTTGGCCTTGTATTATTATTTTCTGACTCTTGAATTAGATCATTGTGATTTTGTTGTTGGTTTTTAATTTTTTTATTTCTGAGTAGTGCCCTTGTACCACCGGAAGTGGGCTTATGGCTTTCGTTCTGATCATCAGAACTACATACTTTTTGCTCAGAAAGGTATCTCATGCCAAAATCTATTTTATCAGATTCAGAATATGAGTTTGAATTAACCTTCTGAGGTGATTTTCCAATCTGCCATGTTTTTCCGCATTCAGTGACTTCCAGATCATCATGTTCATATCGTAACTCATTTTCTATAAACATTTGAGGGTTGTAACTTTCTTCAAATGGGGTTTCAGGACTTGCTTTTTTTGTAAGTATTTTTTACCATTATCTATCTCCCCTGACTGGTTTTCAGCTTTGGAATCATGTTTTTCCTTTTGTATTTTCTATTTTTAGATTAGAATTCCTAATGTTTACTTTTTTTTCGATTTTTTTCCCCACATTATCACTGTTCGATTTACCGGATATTTCTACTTTTTCCCCAGAATAAAATTTAGTGATTCTCGGTAATTTACTCTTAAATGAATTTATTTTCCTATTCTCAAATTCTAAAAGTTTATGGATTCTCCTGAACTACTAAGGCTGGCTTCAGCCTTTTCCATGGCAGCCATTAGTGTTAAATGTAACGATGACCAATTTTATAATTTCGATCAATTATTCACAATTATTTTCGTAAATAATTATCATTACAACAAAAGAAAATACTCACTATTAATTCTCCAATGTTTTTCAACTATCACTTTCCTTCTCTTAGTGTGAACAGACTATCTCTGGCCAAGCTTTAAAAGCTAACTATTCACCATGGCAACCGGAAGCTGGTGAAGCTGACCTATGTGTTCATATAATATTATATTTTTCACACAACCCTATTTTACTTCATACTTATATATTTTAGCCACTTGATAAAAAGAACTTGTTGTAATTATTTTTAAAAATAGTATTTGTGAGAAGCAGGGATTTATACGAACTTAGAGAGAAGTTAAATTGGAGTATTATTGAAATTATTCACATAGAAAAAACATTATTTCAATTTAGTTAATGTTTAAATTAAAATACTATTTAATTTTATCAAGGTAATATAGAAGGCTTTTGTTAGCAATATAAAGCCAAAATAATGCTTCATATTCATATGTGATATCACATATATATATAGTCTTAAATTAGATATATATAAAGTATAACTTTAAAAATTTTATCCATTTAGGAGCACCTTCGACTATCCTTGTAGCCTTTCTCAACTAACATCTTGAAAGGTTAACCTTCTCACAATTCTGTGATCTTAATGTTTGCTGCCTGTCTGCTAATAAGTCTTGTTTGTATTTGTATATTAGTGTAGCTTCCTTTATTTTCCTTTTATTGCTATTTTTTCAATTTGCAATATTTTTACATTATTATTATTTTTTATGACCATCATAAGTCATGTATTTATAGTTTTAAGTTCAATTATGATAATGTAAAAATATTGCAAATTGAAAAAATAACAAAAGGAAAATAAAGGAAGCTATGCTAATATACAAAAAACAACAAGACTTAATTAAGAGACAGGCAGCAAACATTAAGATCACAGAATTGTGAGAAGGTTAGCTTTTTAGAGTGCTAATTGACAAAGACTATGAGGTCAAAAGTGCTTCTAAGTGGATAAAATTTTTAAAGTTATACTTTACATATATCTAATTACTGTATTTATAAATATTCAATTATAAGATTACATATATCGATTTGAAGAAATATAGACATCAAATTATAATATTATATATAAATATATTATAATGAAATAAAATAAAGAAGTAATAATTAAAATATAAAAAATGCTATATATATTATTTTTATTTTGTGGATCAATGTAAATAAAATATGAACTTATTTATTCATTAAAATTGACTTTGCATATTTTTTATTATTTAAGATTACATCATTCATCATAGCTAATACATATATTTTATTTTACCCTGAGATACTTGAAACAGTTGAGAGAGCAGCGCAGCTGCCTTGCAAGCAAGCAGTTGCTTGCAGACAGTTGTCACGGGTTTGCTTCCCAGCCGATGCTTTGATATATAGAAAAAAAATGTACTTGAGGCCTAATTATAATATACTTCACCTCAACATTTAAAGGATATTAATTTATTAAAACATATCAGATGATTTATTTATCAGATGAAATTAGGATTCAATAAAATGTCACTTTGATTCCAAATTACACTTTAACTAATAATTGAGTTTCATTAATTTACCTTATGGTTTTTAGTTTCAAAGTTATAGTTATAAAGTAGTGTTCTATTATACATTTATAAATATACTGGTATTATGAACCTGTTTGTGTAGTTATAATTTTGACTTGATAAATATTTATTATTTTTTACAATATATTTTATAGTGAAATATTTAATTGATTTCATTTCAGACAGTGAATATAAAAAATTGCAACACAGTTGTCTGGGTTTTTAAAGTCATGTGACTAACAATGCCTGTACTTGTATTGTGTAGCTTGCAAGATCTTTAAAAGAAAGTTTCAAAATCACTTTCAAAATTGTTTTTAAATTGAAGACATTTGAATATCATAAAAAAATAAAATATAAGAAATTATTAAATTTGTTGTCTTTAAAAATAGTTGTAGTTAAATTTTAGAAAAATAGCTACATTAAAATTAAGTATTAGATAAATTGATAAAGTATTATTTTAAAGATGTTATTTTAAAGTATTTAATTTGATAGGTAAAACTATAAAATTAACTTAGAATTAAATATTATAATAATATTAGTGTTACAATAATGAGTCATAATTTTATTGCTAGATTTTAAAATGTGAAATTGACATTTATGTAAATTAGTTTTGTAAGTTAAGAGTCAGGTAACCAATCAGATTCTAAGTTAGAACTAGTACAAAAATGAATGCCCTCACTTATTACTTACTTACTTGTCACTTTTTGTTACTTAGTGTATCACTTATTACTACTTTTATTTTATTTTGTTTTTATAATACCGATTACATTATTATAAGTCAGTTAATTTCAATTTTTAAATTCTATTATTTTTTTTTTAAAGTGTAAAGGATTAAAATAATTTATCAAGTTTTTAAAGAATGTTTCCCTAAACCACTAAATTTCCTGCTAGTTTTTTCTATTTAAAACTTAAGTTGAATTCATAGTGAATTATGGAATATCTACCTGAAGTAATGTGCATGGGGAGATTAATGATGACCAAAAAACAATTGACAGAGGAAAGTATAATTTTTCTCATGTTATTTTGAAACTTTTATAATCATTTTTATCAAATGCTTTAGAGTTTAAGGAGGATATTATTTGGAAATATCACTCGGAGCACTAACTCATTTGTTTATAATATTTTAAAGACTTTTAAATTTTATTATTTGGATAATATAATTACTTTGAAAAGATTGAAAACTAAATTCAATTTTCAATTTAAAGTTTGAAAATAGTATAGTATAAAAAATATGTTATTCTTTATTATGCTATTGACTATATTTTCAAAGTACAGCAATTTTAAAGAGATATTTATTTTAAAAAATTATTTAAATCTTTTTGAGAAAAATGACAGAAAGTAAAAGTAAAAGTTATCACTGTTATAATTATTTTGACAAGCTATTGTCAAATATACATGAATATTTGGATATAGTAAAAACTTGTTCTCTTAAATATACATTTTTTTTTAAAAAAGAGAGAAAATTAATGGATAATATAAATAATTTCAAGATTAAATAATTAACTCATGGAATATTTAAACATAAAGTTATTAAGGACTATATATCTGCATTATTATTAAATAATATTTTGAATAGGATGAAAAATGCATATTTTCTGCTAGCATAGATATTGATTTTGAATGGCTGATAATGATATATCTGAAGCAGAAGAATTCACATGAATGGAAAAAAATGCTGGAACTTATCTATAGGAATATATTTTTAGAAAAAGTGATATCACATTAATAATTATTATCCTGGAAAGCAACAGATAATAGACTGTATTTGAAGGACTTTCAAGAACAGGATTAATAATAAATTTTCAAATTTTCTTGGATTTAAAAGTCAACGTTTATTTTTTTTTATTTGTGAATTTATGCACTGGGTAAGAGAAACTTTCAGATGATGTTCATCACATAGCAAGTGCACAGGGGATTTCTGTTTCAAACATTGTATTGGAATGAAAAAAATCTTTTTGTTGAACTTTATGGAGAGCAGACAAGATTTGGAATTATATAAATTTAGTTTTAATATTATTTTACATATACTAACTATAGTATTAAGATGTATTGTTGGAATAGGAAAAGGTTACATTTTAAATATTTTTTTATTTATTTTAGCAACATTAATATTCTTAAAAATATTATTTTTAAGTTTTTTCAAACATTTTAAAAGTACAATTGGTATATTGGATGACTAATATTTTTGATTAATATGTTTTTCTTATGCTAAATTTGGACTAGACGATATCTAAAATAGTGATTTACAAGTCATAGAGTCACTAGGTAATTTTTTGAATTGTTAATCATTATATGATATATACTTTATTTACTATTTTTTTCCTACAGTTGCTTGAAATATTTTTTTGAAGATATTGCTTTTATCATATGTATGTGTAAACATGAGTATGTGTGTGATAATTAGACATATAGATTTTTTATTTTGAGATATAAACTATGATTTTAAAAAGAGATATGCATGCACATTTTTTTACATTACAAATTTTATATGAGTCTTTACTGACTGAACTATACTTTTTGAAATATTTGAATATTGATTTTAATATTTTAAAAACAAAGTCATTTGTATTTTTATTGCTGAGTTTTAAATGAATAAAACCTTTTATCGTAGTTCTGAATTGATAGTATCATATGTTAACTTTGTTTGTTATTAGGAGTAATGATAGTTATTTTGTGATGTAGATTGTTAGATCTATTATGAAGTTTTAATCAGTAGTGACTAGGGAAATGCATAAGGAAACCTTTGGATGCTTATATATGAAGAAGATAGGAAAATAGCCTATATTTTTATCTTAGTAGTTTATGCAAGTACAGGTAACATATCCCTGTGTCTTCTGTGTATTTTTCCATGGACAGTGGTGGTATTTTCATATTTTATAATAATCTGTAGAAGCTGAATAAATAGCCTGGACACTATTTTTGAAGGTATTGGACAGAAAAGTCATGCCTATTGTTTCACACTGGTTCCATGTGAATTACTAATAACATGTTTTATACTATTGAGTCTTTACTCTAGTTATTCCTTCATGCCCTATGCATCATATCACTATTTTAATATCAACAGTTATTATATCGTGTAGCATCATATTTTAGGAAAAGAAAATAATGAATAATTTTGGATTGATGGATTGTTATTTTTCAAAAGGAAATAAGATAGGTTTTTCTTCTTTGGATTAAGATGAAATACAAATGAAATTGAATGTAAATGCTGATAGTCTAATTATAAAGAATCATAGATATTTTTTCATATTTTATTAAACAATTTTGATGATAAAAGATATGATAACTATTCATAATATTTTTAAAAAATTTTGATATTTTTTGATTTTATACAAAGCAATGCATTTTTTTTTTAAAAATGAAACATCAAAATGAGTAATGCAAAGTGTAATGAATGCTTGTATTTTATGAATATTAATTTATATTGTTTTTTTTTTTAAAACATAAAAACATATTAGGATTTGAGAATGGTGCCAAGCAATAGTATCTAGAATAACATCAACATTATTTTTGTTAAATTTTTCTTTTCTTGTGATTTATATCATGCATAGCTGAGAATAAAAAAGGAAAATATTAGTTTGGCTGTGTGCATGCTGTAACAGTCAGACAACATGTGACTCATAAACATAGTGCAGAATTCGACCACCATACAGAACAGCAGGACCATCGAGTAGCGAAGCCACCCGTAGTACTGAGTTTGAACATAGTTTATCGGTTCCACAATACAATCCACGAAACAATGCATCTGATGTGACATTAGTAAATATTTCCTTAGGCATGGTGGTCAGGGATATGCAAGAGATTCATGATTTTATTCTCGAGTTAGCCAATAATCAAACTAATATTAATTAAACATTCATATTTACATAATTGAGGAAATATTATATAGAATGGGTATCGAATAAAAGAAACGTAACTGCAGACATATAGTTTAAAATTGTTTATTAATACATTTTAAGAAGATCATTTACTAATAATATTTTATGGACTAACAGCTTCAGTAGCGGGATTTGCAACATGATTATATTTTAAAGAATACATTATTTATTTGTTTACAAAAGGAATTATTTATTTGAGGCGTAATCTAGCTACCTAAAATTCTCGAGTAAGTATTTCTAATGCATGCCTGGAGGGATTTATACCTTTGCAATGCAAGAGTCTAAAGAAGGTTATAAGAGTAATGGCAGACATATATTTATTTAATTAAAATATTTATTTATAACTAAGGGCAAACATTTATTTGAGAGTGAATTATGAAGATAATGCAGAAGCAGAGTGATATATAGAATAAGAGAATTGAGTAAAGGAACATGTGGTACGCTTTAGAAAGGCGATATGGAATGGCAGTATATCGAAACTGCAATGCCGCGAATGGGTTTATAAGAATGTCGGGCTGGTCTCTGCCTTGGCCCAATGAAGTAAGGTGTCACATAAGCATAACCAGGGACAAGCAGTCCATGTCGCAGTTTTGCCGGCTGGTTGCATAACGTTGTCAAGTCCTATAGAGCACCCATTGTGCCTGCTTGTGTAAGATGACTGGGGTTAATTTCAACCCTGAAGAATCCGGAAATTTCACAGCGGAATGGGTCATCGCGTCTCTAAAACATAACACATGTATAATGTATAAACGATTATGATGAGATTTAAATAGATTTCTAACTCGGCCCTACATTATCAACATTTACTAAAGAACGTTGGCGACTCTCAAAGAAATGTAATTTTCTAGAATTATTCATTAAGATTTAATAAATACCAAACCTATATAAACTGGGAGTTATTACAACTAATATGCCAGCCCTTTGCGAAGTAGTATATCCCTGCATTACAATAAATGATGCACTGAATGCGTGTCAATTTATATGAAAGTTAAGTTATTTAGGAAAGTACATATTAATGAAAATGTGACACGCATTCACTGTTTCAAATGATCATAGATTTAAACTTTGAAAATAGAGACAATTGTGAGCATGCAATAATTAAATAATAAATATAGATAAAATGTAGATTTTAGAAATACGCACTCAAGATAGAATGAGGTAAGGTAGATTAGTAGAGAAATTTACACATTAAGTTAATTATTCAGTTTTAGTTATACATATGGTAGTTTTTACATTTTATAATTTATATAAGTAATATGAAGAAGAGCTATAGCATGTTATTAGAGTACTCTAGAGTTTGAACACAGACAGGTACCTGTTTTATAAGGTGTTTTCTGATTCCATTAGTTTAGCAGCAAAAAGTTCACGAGTGGCAATTCTTTCTTGTATGTAGATATTTCATTTACTTTCATAGCAGCAGCAGCTTTCTCATTCATTTCAGGCAGCAGATCTTCATGGTGAATTTATGATGGGCAATGGAAAGTTCGGCATCCGATAGGCCATCTCCCGATGGAGAATAATCTAGGTGCTTTACTCGGTCATACCTTGGCAGGAACAAATTATTTTTATATTTTTGGAGACTCTCAGTGATCGAGAGCAAAGCTAAAGTTTAAGTGAATGTCTCCAGAAAGTCTAAGATGGCCTCTTTTTTTATCTTGATCTTTCACATTTTTGTTAAGATATTTTTAGGTTCTACTTAATCTGCCTTGAGGATAATCAATGCATTTTGTTGGTTTTTAATTAAAGAAAGCTGCCGTTCTATTGTTTACATTTTACATTTACTAATTACATTTTGGGGAATTTTTCTTTAATTAATCTATTATCTATCACTGACCGATGCTTTTCAATTTCAAAGACAAAAAGGGAACATAAGATTATTTTAACTTTTAATTAAATATTACATCAGATTTTTTTAGAATTATTATTAAATAAAATTTAAACAAAGCAATAAATATGAACTTTATAATCCAAAATAAATGATTAAAATTATACAAAATTATATAGCTAAAAGAAATCTAAATTATATTATTTTATCCCCATTTATTGCCCTTAATTTGAGATCGAAATGTCTGCATGTTTATGCTGAATTCTACATATATTTATACATTTTTAATATTGCTACACACACAATTCGATACCAAAAAGTTTAAATTTGGGCAGGATAGACCGGTCAGTGAGAGACGACAGAAAAAGGTGAAACTTAAGATTCGAATATGAATCTTACTGTTTCAATGCAAATAATATGATTTCTTATATATAGAGTGATGGTTTATTTATAATTTCAGCCCTTGTATTTATTTCTATGCTTACCACTATCTACAGTTGATTTTATATTGGCAATGGATTATGATGTTTTTTTCATATATATATTATAATGGTCAGGGTGAGGGTGATCAAAAAATCTTACCGTATCTGCACTACGAGGGTGCCACCAGGTTATTTAAACCTGGAAAATTTATATAGTAGGCAGATACGCGCTGTTAAGATCCCACTTTATTTTATATTTAGACCATTAGCCCAAGTCACTAGCTCAGTGGAGATGCAGAAATAATAATATATAACTTGTTTAATTTGTATCTTAAATATAAAAAAATAAAAGCCACTGCCAATAATTAACACACAAACAACATTTATTTACACACATATATAATCATTTTAAAATTTGAGGAATAACATTTATTATTTTAGATTTTAATATTCTTTTAATTTAAATTATTATTTTAAGATTTTAAATCATCCACACAGATGAATTTTATATTTATTTTAAGATTGTCAAGTATGAATAAACTACATAGATTTGCATTTGAAAAGAAAATATTCTATCCCTTATTTAACCCTAGGTCAAAAGTTCGCAGTCAAACCAGCGTCAATCCATCTGATACATTGATGTATTCAATGTAGCATGAAAATACGACAGCACAAAATACCATACAGTCAGGAATGTATATCTGAACAGTATGGTTAGAGAAGACATTGACTCTCAACCAAACAGGAATGCTACATCTGTCGGCAAGAAGAACAATAAAAAAAACTCCATAGGAAGGGACTGCGTTTTCATCTTACTATCCCCTTCCATAGGCAAACAGGGGGTGTGCAGCATATAATGGAGATCCTGCACATAGCGAACCTCATACTACATCTACTAATTACACCAATATATCCAATCCATTGACCTTATTTAACTACAAAACAAATAACCTAAGATTATCTTCCCCTAATTAATTAATTAATATAACTTTACAAATATATATAGCAATTCATGCCCGACTTAAATTTAACATTTATATAAGTTTGCACAGATGGATTTATAAAAGTTTGTTTTTTGACGTTGAGCATAGATCGACTACATATACTACATGCTCAAAAACATTTCAAAATAAACATAAATGATCAAAATATAAAGTCATTGATGTAATTGCAGAGGGAATTCACAAGAAACCCAATGGCATTCATCATAAGATGCCGCATTGATACCAATAGCTAAAAAGACATCCGAATAAATACATTTTAGATATTCAACATAAGATATCATTATTTACTGAATGTCTATATATTTTAATCAAATATGAAAACAAAAACATAATTAAATGTGAACGAATCTATGCAAGCGTCTATGCCCAACTTAAATTTAATGCATTTAAATAATTTATACAATATTAATATTAATAGAAAAAAAAATTGGAAATGATTTTTTTTTAAAACTTAAATGTATAAAATCTAAACATTAATTATCAATTTGAAATTTGAAAGTCAGATAAGAGTTCATTTTAAAATTTAGGTTCTGAATATTAAAAGGTTGAATGAAAGTTCTTAATTATTTTTAAATTTTATAATTCATGTCTTACAGAAGGAGAATCATGGTTCCTAGTGCCAATTCCCATGATCTCTCTATTTGAAGTCTGGTCTGTTGTTCTGGAGGAGACCTAAGCTAGTTCAATTCTGGTATTACAGTCATTTTATTTAAAATAAGTGACAGAGAGTGACAAGTACGTCTTATCACCCTTCTCATAAAAATCAAGCTGGAACTCCCCTTAATTTCAATATTTTTTCTTTTATAGTACACCTCCAGATTCATTTGACATCATTTCCTGTTGCAATAATTTCCATTATGGTCCGGGCCTTCATTGCTGCTTCAATATTGGATATCTAATTTATTTTTTTATTCTCTTATCTATATCTTTCAACTGACCTTTTTTTCTATAAGAGCCACAAGGACTAGTTTGCTTTTCAAGTAATTTATAAAACAATCATTTCCATTTACAAAAATATTTTCTTTAGATCTTGTACTTTTTTCTAAAAAAGTACATTCAAATACATTTTTTTCTTTTTTTTTTTTATTTAAAAAAAGAAATAATTTTTAAAGTTTTGCATCTATGCGAATATATATATACATACACATTTAACAACTCTTTAATTTTTTAGCTTTTAGTTTTTATTTACGAACTTAAGAAAAAATTTTATTTTAATTTTAAATTAATGTTACGACATATTTTATATCGTTACAATATATATATATTGTGACCTGAATGGGCACAAAAATAAACTTTAATTAAATCATATTATATCAGTGGTGAATAACTGCATTTAATTAAAAAAAATAAAATAGCACTAAAATTTTAAAAAAAATTATGTTAATGGCCTAAAACCTTATGTGAGAGTTCCTAATGGATGTTAGTTGATAGTTTTATAAGCATTTAGTATTATTATAATATTTGAGGAAATATTTAATGATAAAAAAAGGAAGTGGATTATTACAGGAGTTGTTAATGTGTAAATTAAGTTGATGCAAATTTGTTTTATTTATTTGTAGAATAGTGGTTGGTATTTGTTTAGATGGTTTTCTGATCTGTTTATTCTTTGGCACACTTATCATTATAAGTAGTATAATCAGTGAAATTTGTTTAACCAATAGCCATATAAGTTATATTTTAGTCAGGATAATTTAGTATTCATATAACAGCATATGTGTGTGCATGTATGTCTGTATCATCTTCCAATTTCATTTTCATATTTAATTACAGTACAGAACTTTACATTTTACAATAAAACATTTAAAATTACAGTAAATATCTCTGATAACAGGTGCAAGGGTGATATTTAATTTAGAAAATCAAATGATTTTCTTTTTTAAAAGAAAGGATTTCTTGAATATTTGCTGCTTAATTATCTGACTGTGAAGGGTGGAGCTAACCATTGGAGGATAAGGTGACCTCTTGATTGATGGAAAGAAGATGTATTTAAGTGATAGTCAGTAATAAAATATATTCTTCTTCTGCCACTTCTTCTACGCACATGGTTTTTCCCAATCTCCCAGAAATCAAGTCAGTTAAACTCCAAAGCATAATTTTTTAAACATTATTATTTTATAAAAGTCAGTATTGGAATTCTAGCTACCAGCCAACTTTTAGAAAAAGAATGTCAGGCTAATTTTTTTTTACAAGGTATATTTTTTTCACTCTTCACTCAATTAGACTTTAAATTAACATTATCATTTGAAATGTATTTATATGCTTATAACTTAAATCTACTTTATTTGCCTATGTCTTCTATTGTTAAGGAGAAAATGAAATTGCATGAACTTTATAATCTCTTAAGGAAATTTATGCAGGACTATTTAACAAAGTCTATCATAGACTCTAAGTTTAAAGTCTCTTCTAATTATATAAAAGTTAAGTTAAAATGAGAGGATACATGTATAATTTATTGTGCTATATTTTAAATTACTATGTGACAATGACTATGCTTATCATTCATGTTTATAAAATATTTTATTAAAGAAATGAATGTGTGGCTCATGAGGAATTAGCTAATAATTAGTATTTATTTAATGTGTACCTGATTTAAGTTGAGTAGAAGGACATTAATATTATATATTTTTGTTCTTCTCCGTATGTGAATGTATTATAAAAAAAAATGTTATCTAAAGAATTGCATGTTTTCCATGATCAATTAGCATTGGACCAAAATAATTATATTCATGCTAATTTATGAAGTTTATGGGAAGCTAATGTTCTTTTGGAAGACTGGAAATTTCCAGAATTAATTAAATGGTCAATATTAAATAAATATGGAGCTGAAATTATATATTCATTATCTCCCTTATTATAAAAATTTATTTCTTGTGCCTGTATCAGAGGGCTCTATTAGCTACTGCTAATAACATTTGAGATTGCTTGATTAAATGTAAATTTGTGAATGTTTATCCTATAGGAATTTGTCTTCATGTTTTACTAACACATACTCATTTGAAATCATCATCCCTGTCTTCACGTCATTCAGAAGACTTTATGTTAAAAATTTGCAAGTGAATTTTTTTTGTTAAAGAAGAGTAATTATTTTGTTTGTTATTGATATATCATAGACAAATAGATAGGTTTATTTATCTATTTGCTTATTTATTTTGTGCTGTTTCCTTGACTTCCAGAATGTCTTGGATATTATTATTTAAATAGAATTTCTTATGTGGGTTATACATATGCTTTCATGTGTTTTATTGAAATGGGGGTATTTTTTTATTTAATGTCTCAAAGTGAGCAATTGGCTTAGAAAGTAGTAAATGTATGAAAGATAAATATTATTGTCAGAAATGGTGAAACCTTGTTGACAATAATTACTGCAATTTAAAATTTTAACACAGCTAATAGTTTGTCATAAACTAAAAGTTTTTATTTTCAGTTTACCATTTACTTTATTGTAACATTTGCATATTATATAATTTGAAGTTATTTATACGCTCTTATTCATATGTATGTTTTTGTTTTATGCAGTCTATTTCATATATAATTAGTAAATATTCAGTTTTATGACTGTCTCTCTCTCTCTCTCTCTCTCTCTGTCTGTTGGTTTTTAGATAATGTCATATGCTAAAAGAATTGAAAAAATTAGGGACCTATTTGTGTGAAAATTTATTTTCCAATGTTAGAATTAAATGTATTAAGCAGCTGTGAGAAAGAAAGTTATTAGTGATATGTTCTATGTTGATTGGGATTGAGAACTCTCTCTCTTAATATATCTAAGTATTTGCCATGAGTGAAGTATATTTCATATTATGTATTTTTTTTCCATATGTCATAGCATCGGCCGGGAAGCGAATCCACAACTGTCTGCAACCAACTACTTGCTTGCAGGGCAGCTGCGATGACCTCTCAGCTAACAACACTTGACTAGATTATGTATTTATGCATTATAAAGATGATATTTTATGAAGTTGATTAGTGTATTCCCTTTTATTCTGGTGGTGAGACTGAGTTCCACACCAATAGTATACATCAAAGTTAGGTGGGGAGTCATTAGATTTATTAGTCAAGAAGCTTGTTTATTCCTCATGTGCTTAATTTGTTTTTTTTTAATATATCTTTTTGTTATGGTAGAATCATAGCTATATATAATGTAGTTGGTGGTTAAACAAATGGTAAGACTAAATACTTTATGAATATTTAAAGCAGAAATAGTGTTAAATTCAATGGTTGTTTTATGGCATTATCCGTATTATGACAGTTATTTAGTAATCATAAGTAAACCAACAAGATGTAAATATATTGATTTTATTTTAATTATAGTGTAAGATGTGGCACACACATAATGCAAATAACCTTGCACATATGAGAGTATAGTAATATTAAATTTATACATCAGGAATTAAATATTTTGGATTATATCATGCTAATTTACCACAAGCTTAAATCATCAAATCATCAGAATGATTATTTTTTATTTTGAATGTGCGAAAAGTAAAGCTGATTGAAAGGATCATTTGAATGAATTATTTAAGGTTACTCTCTTGACAGCCAAAGTTATTAATTTGCTTTATCCCAATAAATGTTAGTGTGATCTCTCCAACGTGTATATTTGTGCCCATAATAAGATATTTATTTATCCAGTGTTGTTTGCTAATAAAAGATGTTAGAGTTAATTAACAGCCTAAATATATTCGAAGTTAGAATATGATGACATTATTTTATTTGTTTATTCAGGTCTTATAAATATTTAATCAATAAATAATAAAGTGTATAATAAAAATAAATATCAAATCCAGATTGGAAAGTGTATTTGTAAATTTAGGAATTAGAATGAATATTGCAAAATGAAAATAAATGCTTTATTTAATTATTTAAAACTTTGTTTGGAGTTGTTCTTATATGCATTCGTATTCTAGTTTTCACATATCTATTACAACATAAATGCACTACTTTATAAATTTGATAATGAATTTACTTAAATCTGATAATATTGTTCTCTTGATCCAAACATTATATTAAATTTTCTACTATCTGGTAAACTTATGAAGAAGGTTGTATACTCAGTTTATTATTTAGACATAGACGTGAGATTAAAAGGTACCTTGTTTCATTCATTATCTAAGTGCTAGTCCAAGGAAACATCATTCAACTCATTCCATTATTTTTTATTATAATAGTTATAAGTTATTGTATAATAGAATTTTTTAAATCAAATTGCATTAAAGATTCCCTGAGATCTTATTTCATAGTTCCAAATTAATATTAATTTAGCTATTTAGATTAAGACATGCTAGAAAGTGGAGTTATTTAATATCATGTTTTTCTGTTAAAGTTATATTGTAGTTAATATAAGAGTGCATTTAGATGATAGAAGAGATTAAATTAAAATTATAGTTTATTAGCTTGAATAAATGAACCTTTATTGATTTCTATCATTTGATTGATTATTAAATGAGGCATATATCTTATTATTTTTAATGATCAATAGTATTTCTTCCTACATTTATTTGTATTCTATATGTTTTTGACTTTCAATAACCCTCCACTGAGCTAAGCTATAAGTCAGGCATAAGTAGAAGAGTCTCAATATTCAAAGCAAAATAAAGTTGTTAATTTATTCTATTCATTAATAGAATTGGCACCCTGGAGTTTGCTCATATCATGTGTAGGATTGGTATTAACTAGGGGGATTACAATATATATATATATATATATTGTAACGAGCCCAGACGATGTTACATTGTGTTTTTATTATTAAACATGAAATTAAAATAAAAAGTTCGCATTTAAAAATTTTCTTTAAGAATTAAAAATTGAAATTAAATATCATCTTAAACTCGTATATATAAATTGCACAGAAAAAAAAAAAATTATTAAACGAAAACTTTATTAAAGAAAAAGTGTTTTAAAACTAAATTTTCAGTAGAGATTTAAAGATAAAAATATATCTTTAAGTTTGAAAACACATTAATTAATCAGAAATGGAAATGATTGTTTTAATTAGTTAAATGTAAACTATGCCCAACACATTAATTAATCAGAAATGGAAATGATTGTTTTAATTAGTTAAATGTAAACTAGCCTTGGGCATTTAAATGTAAAAACATCGGTCAGATAGGAAAACAATAGAAACAAATAGCCAATGAATGAAAAACAATGGAATCGGACCTCAGCGAAAGGACCATATCGTCATCATGACATAACATCCATTGGATCCTTCAAATTAATATAAAAGGACAAGTTTGAAAATTATTAATTAATTATTATTACGATGTGACTATATGTATTAGTACAGAGTTGGAGGTGAAGGGATTGAAAGACACACTTTCAATTCCTTCAGCTGTTAAAGAAAAGGGAGTGAAACATCGTTTTCTTCATTGAGGACCAGTTAAAGCAAAAACCTCCAGATGGATAAAAATAATGGCTAACAAAACAAATATCTTCAGTACGGCATGGGAATTCCCGTTCAGAATTACAAACGACTACAAATTATGGACCTTTTAAAATTGTAAAAACTTTATTTTCATTTGAAAACATAGAACTCTAAATTCTAAATCTTTTAGTAAATAATACAAATAGAATCCTATCTGACTAAACTAAATTCTTTATTAATAATGTTATTTGATGTATTTTTTATTTATTTATGTAAAATCATTTCCATTTATATTTTTTTTTGTTCTTTAAGTTTTATTATGATTTTTGCTGTGCGATAAATTAAATTATATAAATGTTAAACTTAAGTCGGGCGTGAATGGCTGTATAGATTTGTAAAGTTATATTAGGGGAGGGTAATCTTAGGTTATTTGTGTCATAGTTGAATTGGGTCAATGGATTGGATATATTGGTGTGATTAGTAGATGTAATATTAATTTGCTACAGGCAGAATCGCTTCATATGCTGCACACTTCCATTTGCCTATGGAAGGAATTATAAGTCAGATACCGCAGTTCCTTTCTATGGAGTTTTTTTGTTTTATTGATCTTCTTCGCAGATAGATGTAATATTCCTATCTGATGAGAGGTAATTTCTTCTCTTAACTTTTTGTGCTGCCGTATTTTATTACATTGAATACATCGATATATCAGATGAATTGATGCCAGTTTGACTACGAATTTTAGCCTAAGGTTAAATAGGGATAGAATGTTTATTTTCAAATGCAAATCTATGTAGTCTATTCATACTCGACACTAAATAAAAATGCATTAAATTTAAGTTGTTTATAGACATTTGCATCGATTCGTTATTGGTTAATTATATTTTGGATTTCATATTTGATCAAAATATATAGACATTCTATAAATAATGATACCTCCCTGTGAGTATCTAAAATGTAATTTATTCGGATGTCTTTTAAGTTATTGGTGACAATGCAAGTATCTTATGGTGAATACTATTGGGTTACTTATAAATTTCCCTCTGCAATTGTCATTATCAATGATTTTATATTTTGATCATTTATGTTTATTTTGAAATGTTTTTGACCATTGTAATCTATGTAACCAATCTATACTCAACATATTAAAACAAGCTTTTATAATCCCATCTGTGCGAACTTATAAAAAAATTAAAATGTAAATTTATAAAAACTAAGTGTAAATTAAAGTCAAAAATCAAAGTCAAAAATGTAAGTTAAATTTTAAAATGTAAAACTAATACTAAAATAATTTTAAATCTTATATATATGTGCATAAATAAATGTTGTGTGCTAATTACTGGCAGTGGCTTATTTTATTCTTTTTTTAAAAAAAATATTCTTAGATAAGAATTCATAAATATAAATCTCTGCTATTCCACTGAGCTAGTGACATGGGCTAACAACCAGAATAAAGAAAAAGAAAAAAATATTTTTTTTGGACTTACGTATCTGCCTACTCTATAAATATTTCTAGGTTCAAATGCCTAGATGGCGCCCTGTAGTTTAGATCATGTTAAGCTCATTCTCCGGATTGTTACAATATATATATATATTACTGAACGCAGGTTACTTAAGGGCCTTTTTATTATTGTTTGTTATATGTTTCTTTTTGTGATCAGGGTTTTGCACTGCATATGAGCTTTGTTAGTTAAATTAGCATGTGTGAAGTAATCAAGTAATAAAGTCTGCCGATGTTTAACTATAGATTAGTGTTATAACAGTAATATGTGGACATATCATAAATTGTGAATTATATGTAAAGTTCTGTTATAATAAGGTTAAGTTGACAGGCAGAATAAAGGGGTTAATAGAATCAATCAACTGTCAAATACAGTAGCTACTTCTTTTAAAAGTATTTAAAATCTATTTTCTTATATATGTGAGCTAATATTAGTTTAAACTACCATTAATGTAAGCTTTTTATTTTATTGTTATTTCATTATTAATAAACATTATCAATTGTTAGATTTCTCTAGCATTTTGTTTACTGTTGTCTACCCTGTTAATTGTTTGTTTTTGAAAGGAATATGTTCTCCATGATCTAGTGTAAAAATTAACCCATATGTGATGGGGTAGGTGTAATAAACACAAGTAATGATTATCTCTATCAAAATATTAATATTCTAGGCTAGATTTTTAATGGTGCCCTCTATTGAAGAATTGTAGGAGCAGGATGTCTGATATAATATATGTTTTTTTTTAATACAAACAAATTTATTAACAAAGTTTACATGGGTTCATGATATTGTTTTCATACATGGTATACTGCATGACTGATTGCAAAAGTTCATAAGATCAAACGCTTGGTAGATCAATCCTGGACCAAGTCTCTTTGTATAACCATTCTGGTGCAAGCAGCCAGTTCCTGGCACTTATGTTCTTGACAAGACCTATAAAGGTCTCTGTGACTGAAGATCCTGAATGACGGAAAACATATTCACATCTGATCAACCAGACTGCAAAGGTAAGGAAGACAGAGAATCGGATAAGAGAAAAAATTCCTGTCTTGATGGCATTCTGGATATTTAAGGCTTCTCTTGTGTCAGATTTAACTTTCTCTGTGATGAAGTTTCTGATTTGGAAAAGAAACAGACACCTATAAAGTAAATGTTGGATGGTTTCATCAGCAGTATTACATAGCTGGCATTGAGGATTGATTTTGGTGAATCCTCTTTTCTATACTAAGAAATGGTTAGTGGGTAAGGATGAGATGATGAGCTTTAAGATAAAATCTATGTATTTTGGTTCAACAAACCAGTTCTTCAATTTTTTAAGCAATGGTTTATTGTCTATGTTAAATGTGGTCAGGAAAGAAGTCTGGTTTTGAAATCTGAGGTTATAGGCCTGCCAGTAGGTTATTTTACCTTCAAAAGAAGTTTTAGATAGATTTATCAGCTTGGTGACATGTAACCAAATAATTGTGGCCCATCTGCTAGCAAGAGGTGGTGGTGTGTCTGTAGGTTCTACTGGAGTGGCTAGGTTTAGTTCTGGTTGTTTTAAGTAAATTGCACATAGAACTGCAATTGCCTTCTGTAAATAGATTGTTGAAACAGAGTGCAATCCAAGTCCATTTAACTCTCTGGGCATTTGCATCTTACAGATGCTGATGGCAACAATCTTTCCACTCCACATGAGCTTTGAACACAGTAAGTTCATTGATGACTGAAATGCTTTAGTAGGTTTAATTATGGGAAGATAATTCAATCTCGGAAACAGCAGCATGTTGAGAAGGGCTACTTTGCCCGGCAGGAAAAGAGAGATTCAGGATAAAGATCAAACCATTTTGCTAGTTTTTTCCAAGATGGAGTGTTGGATATCTTTTGCCATAGCAAGTCTGGACTTGGCCATAGGAAAACCGAGAAAGAGTTGTGGCTCAGCTGTAAAGACTGATGGAATCAGTGAGCCAGTACTTATTTTCCACATGGAGGACTTGCTATAGTTGATGTTCAGATTTAGTTTCTTTGAATATTTATCAATGATTTGTGTGAGTGTTGGAAGGTGAGTTTTATTGGGGAGGAAGATGGTGACATCGTCAACATAGGTTATGTGTTGTACATGATGTTTCAGGGCTCGCAGAAAATTCCAGGGAGTCTGCACTCTATCTCTCTGAGCATAGGATTTATATAGGTGATGAAGCAGAGAGTGGTGAGTGGCGATCCCTGGGGAATGGAAAGATGAGGTCTGAAACCATTGGACAGTCTTCCATCCAGTGACATAAAGATAAATCTGTTCAAAAGCAGATTGCCAATAATTCTGGTATAGATGCCAGGGACTTGATAATCGAGGAGAGTCTGGAGTAGGACAGTAGGTATAACAGAGTCAAAAGCCGAGGCAAAGTCAAGTTGAATAACTATAGGCTTGAATTTTTTGTGCAGTCTTATGTGTTCTACCAGAAGAAGAAAACGCTGTGCAGCATCCGTGGTGGAAGAGCCCTTACGTGCAAATTGATATGGCGTGATGTGTGTATAGAGTTGATCTTGGATTTTGTCCTTGACTATGGCCTCAATGATCTTAATTAGGAGGGGAATCATGGAAATAGGCCTTATGTTAGATAAAGTAGAGGGATTGATGGGCTTTTTTAGGAAAGGAACAAGGGCCACAGGGTACAGGTCTGGAATGTTTTGAAACTCTCCTACCAGAACATCTATCATCTGCAGTACAATGGGGGCTGTGAAATGTCTCAGGTGGACAAGTACAAATCTCAGAATTCCATAGAGTCCTGGATGAACACTCTCTGGATAGGCCATGAGCTTTTGGATTATCTGATTTTCACTGATATCATGAGCAACCCATCTTCCAAGTGATTCCAGATGTTTCCAATTTCAAATTTATAATTCTGTAGCCTGGCCTGAAAGTGTCCATGAATCTTTGCAAGCATTGCTGGGCCACTGAGGCAACCCTGATCTACTGACAATGAAGTAAATGTGGGTCTGGCCACTGAACCAATTGCCCAGTGAATGTAGCTGCAGGTCCAGCTATGCTGGTTGGCCAAGAAGATTTTGGACCTTTTAGTAGCAATGTAATGCATGAGGACCTTTTGCTTGCTATGGTATTGAGTTTTTAGCTCCAAAATATCTTGGGGATGAATGTCAATATAGTGTAGAGATTTTAACCTGCTGTTTATGGCATCCAAATCTTTTAATAGTTGATTTGGACCTTTGGTTTTCTTTATGTACAAGTCTATGAGTGAGCTCAATATACTGGTGAAAGATGACCAAGCCTATAGTGGAGGCAAAGTAAGAAATTTTGATTTTTTGGAACAAGATATATGCTTCAGAGAAGTTGAGTTCTGGAGTTTCTGCATTGTTGAGTAGTCTAATGGTAGGTGTATAATCTATATGAACTGCGGTGGTGGGATCTATATGAAGTGAAATTAGAAGAGCTAAATGATCAGTGAAGGGAACCAATTGAAGCTTGGCGCATATGTCAAAGTGAAGTTCAGGTGAATAATAGAGGTCAATTAGGGATTTCTTTTGCAGTGTGTAGAAGGAGAATGATCCAGGAGGAAAAAACCCCTCTCCACACAACAGGACTCTATTAATTAAGTAAAGATGTTTTTGTTGAAGTTATCGTAGCTCATGTTGAAGTCACCAAAAAAACAATAGGGGAGGCATCTGAAGAGAGGAGAGAATTGATTTTATTGATTACTACTTGTGCCGAGTAAGCATCATTTCTGATGTACAAGTAAATATTTATTGCCATATTTCCAAAAGTGAACTTAATGACTAATAGATCATTGCTAAGGTGTAATGTTCTGAAAGAGCTGTAGGTCAGGTTCTTATTGATTATAAAAGCAACTCCAGAAGATGCTGTGTTTGAGGGTACATAATGAAATAGACCATATTGTTGCATCAGTTGAGTTATTTGGTAATTTGAATTTATATGTAATTTAGTTTCGGAAAGACAGACTATGTGCAGGTCTGTTTTGACTAGCCATCTTTTAAGTGCAAAGACACGGCCCAGAGAGTTAAAATCCCTTATATTTATTCCGGCCAATTTAATAAGCATGTTGAGTTGTTACAGAGATTTGTAGCTTATGTTTACTAGGCTGTGATTAGTACATCACATAGGGGAGATTATTGACATAAAATTCTGATTTTCACTAAATGGTTTGTCAGGGTCATGTGACACCATTACTGGTTGAGTTGGAACAGGTATTTTGGAGCTTAAGTAGGGGTTGGAATTGTGTTTATCTTCATTGTGATCATTTTCAAAAGCTGTGTTTTGGGAATAGCTGCTTTCTAGTGTGCTGAGTGATTGAGCTAGTTTAGTTCTTTTTTCTTTCTTTCTTCTCAAGTTAGTAGCATGGCTTGCTGCTTGTTTGTTGTTTTTGTTATCATTGTCTGAGTCAGCCATAGATGAGTTAATGTCTTCTGGCTGTGAGCTGGATGAGTCTTGGATTTTTCTTTTGTTGTTTGGAATGGGATGTTCTTGTTGAAACTTTGTGACTGGAAGAGTTTGTTTTGTTGATAATGGTTCACTGTTGGAAGCTTGTGTTGGATGATCTTTCTTTGAGTGAGTTTTGAATGCTTCTTGCATCCTCTGGGGTGTCATGTTGATAGCTGATATTTGTTGTTTTGGGTTCATATGGGTGCTGGTGTGGTTTTGTGTCTTGTGTTGTAGAATGGGAGGCTGGAGTTGTCTGACCAGTGTGTAATCATTAGATGAGTTGGTTGAAGTGCGGTGGTCTATTTCTAGATTGTTTTCCAACAGTAAGTCAATGTTGGAGTCTTGTATCTGCCCTTTTATGTGATCCTCTGTGTTAGTGGGTGAAGAATGTGATAGCTGAATTAAGTTTTGCGTATTTTTATGCATTCTATGATTTTTGCTTTTCCTACTGTTGCAGACATCACAAATTCTGTTTGGGCATAACCTTACCAGATGTGATCGGTCTCCACAGTGGAAACACTGAGGTTGTACACCTCGAATAGCTATGTAAATTGGACATTTTCTCTCTTCCAGAGTTATAGGAATATCCGATGGAGTGGCGCCTTGATTGAGCTTGAGAAAGAAGGCAGTGCTGTTGGATGGAAGCTCAATATCTACCCTTCTCTCTGCAAGGTACTTGAAACTAGTTAACACACCATATCTAGCAAGCAGCCTCTGTAGATCAGCATCAGTGAAATTAAAGTAGCAGTTACGTGCTATTCCATAGGCTGTTCTTGGTTTATTCATATTTATTTTGATGAGATATCAGTCTTTTAAGAACAGTTGTTGTCTTTTAAAGAGTTCTTGATGTAGTAGATTCTGAAACTCAATAATGATGTAGTGTCTGTTAGGATGGTGATAGACCCTGTGAATAAATTCTGTTAACTGAAGACTTTTAAGAAGCAGAAGGAGATCATCTGTTGGAAAGGTGAATAACTGACAGAGGTCATTAGTGGTGGTTAGAATCAATGTGTTATTGCTGTGGTAGTTAAGGAAAAAGTTAAATAACACTGAAGGAATTCTAAAATTAAATTCTTGGCTTATGGCTTTATAATTGTTCATATAGGACTGGGAAAGTTGGTATGGTTCTGTGTTGCTAGAATTAAATTCTTGGCTTATGGCTTCATAATTGTTCATATAGGACTGGGAAAGTTGGTATGGTTCTGTGTTGATCTCATCATTGATTGAAATAAGGTTATCATAAATGAAGTCCATGACATTGTGTTGAATATCTGGTTCAGTTGCTTCTTGGATATGGGCTTTAGATTTATTGTTTCCCAATACCATAGCATAGCTTCGGTTTTTTGTTGGGTTGGAATTGACATTTGTATTTGATGTTGAAGGTTGAAAACCTATAGTATGATTAGCTGCTAGATTGTGGTCAGAGAGCACATTATTGGTTTGAAAATTGGTGTTAATGCATGGAAAATCTGTTTCAATAAAGTTTATTTCAGTCGGTGATACTAGCGGTTTTCCTAAATTTATTATTGGACCGATATACATATTGTGTATTTTGCTATTGGATTTCAAATCGAATTTTCCACTTGAATTTTGTTTTACAGGTATAAAACCATCAGATTGTGGCTGAGGCTGAGTATTTTTACTTATTTCTCCTTTATGAGCTTTTAATTTTGTTTGTAAAGTAGTTTTTGGTTCATCTAAAGGATCGTTACAGAGATCTATAGCCATTACCGTTGATACGCCACCTTCATTTAAAAAATTTTCAAAACTTGTCATGCTGAAATCTCCAAAAGAATTTTCTGCTAGATTTGGGCTATTTTTGGACACATGACATTGTTTTGGGTGTTTAGTATGTGGGTTTTCAGGTGCATTGATAGGTTTAGATAGGTCTTGTGAGATATTAGTGGGAATTTCTGATTTTTTAAGGTTTACGGTCGAATTTACCGTAACAACTTTTTGCATTTTAGAAGTCGCGGTTGTGTTATTTTTGTTTGGATTCACAAGAGTTTCTTTTGATTGCTGAATGCTTTTACTTTTTTTTTTATTAAGAAAGCCAAGGCCTTCCTGCTTTGTATCAACCGATTTGGAGTAATTTTGATAGCTTATATTATTATTTTTTTCATTAGGGCTTATGTTAGGCATGGAAATAGATTGCTTTACATTACTATCACTGTGCAATCTTGTTAGCCGGGTTGACCTGATGTTTTCCCTTTCTAGGAGATTATAGCTATGACTCATTTTTGTAAATAATATATATTATAACACAAAAATAAAGCTTACCTGCTCTGATAAGCAGCTTGGATTGAAAGACTTTTTTGATTTAATATTTTTAATAAACTTTTTAAAATTAGTAGATGTGAAAAAATGAAAGCAGATTGGTGCCATCTAGTGGATTGATATAATATATGTTAATTCTAATATTTTCATGGTTAAAAGATGTCAAAATGTACTTCAAACCAGTCAAGTCCAAGATTTAGGTCAGTGACCAACCTGAGTTTGAACCCACTCCATAAGCCCCAGATCAAACACTTAATGAACAACATATAATGATTGCACATGAGAATATGCGCTATGAACTAGCTCAATGGATATGGTTACTACGGAGACTAATTCCCGATTTCAAGATAACGAATGATATGAGTACTTACCTATCTTTCTAAAGAAGACAATACATATATATTTGGGTTGCCAAAATACAGTAAACATTAAGATTTACACTAATTAATGAATAATAAATAGCACCAAGTATGTTACATATAAAGTATTTAATAACAAGCAAATATTATTCAAATGATCATAACGATTAACATAAATTATCTCTAGTCTTAGAAGCAAGAAACTACAATGTACAATACGATGGCAATTGTAATCATATGCCAATAATTAATATGTAAGTATTTAAGAAATATATCCATCATATATGCTCTGACAAGCAGACATGTGTGATTAAAGATATGTCTGGCATAAATGCCAAATTCTTATAAGAGTGAGGTGAAATTTATCTTCCACACATCCATAAATTAGTTCATGGATGGCATGAGTAAATATAAAAGGTATGACTAAATACTTAGTAAAGAAAGTAATTTTAATCGTCTATAAATATAAAATAATTTGATTTTAACAGAATCAATTCATCATGACTTATAAAGCAAAGAGCGGCCTTTGTTTGAACTAAAAAGTGAAATGGTACTAACACATTATGAGCAACAAAACGAGTATGAAATAAATGGTTTTGTTGATGATTTACGAAGATTAAGGGTGGCTTGTATTCAACAAGTCCCTTTTGCCCTACAAAGGGTCAAGGGAACACAGGAAAGCCAGGTAAGGACTCAGCCACAAACCTTTGGTGTTCCAATAAAGTGACAAACAAATGAGGAGCTAATATTTTCCTATATTTTAAAATACCAATAACATAACTGGAATGGCAAAACCCAAGGAAGCAAAAGGATGCCTCGTGTTAGCAACATTATGAATAGTAATGATATAATAATCATAATATTTAATTAAAAGCATGATGACCTGATCATATAAGATTGAAACCAAACTTATTATGAGCAAATTTGCTTAACATACTTATATAATGATAATAATTATACCCTTTATATCATGCCTTTTCCAAACACAAATGTAGGATTTGAGATTTTGAATTAGAAACTCTATTTTTTTTTCTTATTAATATTCATAAAATATTTATAAAAGTAACTCAATCTAGAAAATAATATTTTGTAAAGTAAATAAATGGTCGAGAGCATAGTGGCTATAAATTAAGCTAATAACAATTATTAGCTCTTGGCAAAATAATATCAAACAACTAAATAAATATTCCAACCTGATAATTTGTACAACCATTATTAATTTAGTTCTAAAGAAAAATCATTAGGCTATAACATTAATATAATACTATTTTCTTAGGATAAGTTTAAATGAAGGATATTATTGAGTTGGAAGTTTTATTGGCATATAATATCACAAATATATAATATTAACAAGACGATCCAGAATTAATTAAAATGAACCATCATAAAAAAAGAAAGAAAATTACTAAGGTATTAGTTTAAGACTAGAGATATAATGAAATAGAGAATTATTGTAGCAAAATTTTAAAGTATTTTAACATGAGTGGAAAAACTTAAGACAATAGTTACTTTTAAATATGAGTTGAGATATAGTTCATGAACAGACCAGAAAGTTGCAGTTTAAAAATAAAAAGGTTACTAATTCTTCTATGGATTGCTCATTGATTCATAATGACAGAGTCCAGTTGGATTTAGGAGACAACATATGTGCACACTTAATTCATATAGACATCATTTATCGATTAGTTTGCCTTTGGATTTTAGGCAGCTTATGATTGGTATTGAAGAGTTCTATTTTAGCAACATTTTTGAAGATTTGTTGGAGATCTTCAGGGTCCAGCAATCAGATCCCCAAAGTTAGCCATGTGCCATATTGCAAACACTCTTAAAATTCAAAATTAAAACCAACATAGTTTTTTCTATAGTTTTTATACTCTTGTCTCTGGTTTCCTGCTCATTATGATAATATATAACTTAAGGCCAAAGCTTCTACATTATTATTAAAAGAAATTTTCTCTAATTGATCTTCGATCTATTACTTCGATAAGACTTTCAAATTCATTATCTGAATTCATTTTCTATTTAGAAAGTGAATTCATAAAATTTAAACAAACAATTTGTAGAAAAATTCCTGAAACTTTCAAAAGTTTTAATTAAAATTCAATTTAAAAAATTCACTTTCAATTTTTTTACCAACAATTGAATTGTTTTCATATACACAAAAAATGAATTTGACTAACACATTCTCAGTTAATTATAAGAAGTTCAAACAATGCTAAGATCTAATTTACTGTTAAAACTTTTAAGAATGTTAAAAGGATTTGGAAAATAAAAATATATTGATAATGAATTATCTATATTTAAATTAATCACAGACTGATTAGAATAAGCAAATCAAGTTCATTTTTTGTATGGAATTACTGTTGACTCAATTTTTTTTACCAACAGTTGAATTTTTATATATTGTAAAGGGTAGCTTACAATGCAAATATTCCTAAAAAGATCAAGCCTACTTATTGAACCCAATCTATTTGGGATTTGTATTAATAACAGGAAGATTATTTGTTATTATTACATATATACATATAACGCACAATAAATTATTTTATTATAAAATAAAATACGACAAATATTTCAGAAAGTAATACTGTATATATAAACTATTTGATTAATAAACTGTGATGTATATATATTTTTAAAAAAATTTGAAATTGAATATTAATTTATAATCAAATGATTTAGGGATAGCCTGAGGTCAAGTTAGGTGGCCGTGTTTATTTTATTATTTTATTTTTTTATCTGTAATAAATGAAATGTATTTAAACAATAGGCATTTAAAAAATCTAAATGTATTTTTAAACAATAGGCAGTTAAAAATCTCAGTGTTTCAGCAGATTGATGCAGGAATTGTATAAAAATAGAAACTTTTTACAAATCCTTCCTGTAAAAAAATATAGCAGCTATAACAATAGTCAGCAGTTTAAACTAAAATTTAGAATGCCAAAATGGAGTTTTGCCTTTTCTTTTACTTAAATCATAAAAATTTTTAAAAGTCAAATGCTGTAACTAAAAGTTTACCAAATTCAGAAGAAAGAAAGTGAAATAAGAAGTAAGAATAATTGATAAATTTTGAAATAATTAAAGCATGTTTTGAAAGTTGTTGGAGTAATTTTTAATACTTTAAATCTTTTCAAAAAGAATAACAAAAATTAATCTGCTGAAAATTGGAAAAAGAAAAAAATGAAATAATTTTTTTAATATATATATATGTAAAGTGCTTCTATATTATCCAGTATAAATTTATGATTACAAATAATTATTGACTTGTACTGTAACATGAATATGGGCTAAAGCAAAACATGCTATTGTGCTCATGGTATTTCCTAACAGCTGCATTAAACCTCTATTTATTTATTTTTCTACTTTATTGTAAAACACACAAGAGGATGTCTGCAGTCCAAAGTAAACAAGCATTGAAATATTTAATGGTGAATCAATTAAGGATCAAGGTGTTTACCATACACAACTACAGAAGACACCATTGTACCTATCTATCCTTGCAAAGGAAAATGATTTACTAAGTAAAACTGCTTTTAGAGAACAACATTCCGAACTATCAACTACAACTTCTATTAGGATAATTTTTATGAACTATGTTCCAATTACAATTTTTAATCAAGAAATTAATATTGTAAATTTTTGTTTTATTTTTTTTTATTCTTGTTATCTATGTTGTATTTTCACATTCTGATGCTGAAGCCTCATTTTTCAGAATTAGCAAAGAAGAAAGGAGGGATTATTCACTTAGATATTTTTTTATTTTTATTGTAAATAAAATTTAGGTTAACCAACCTGCTTCACATCAGGTTATCCACATAAATAGTAAGGTAAGATTCTCTACAGTTATTTTTATAGATTAAATTGCAACACTTGATACAAAATACATACTATGTTTTATTTTGTTGATTAACCTTGTATATATATTTTTCCAGTATGATTGACTAATCAACTAGTATTAATTTCTATCTCTATCATATATATATATATATATATATATATATATATATATAGAGATAGATATTATATATTTATATATATATATATATATAAATTGGGGGGAACTGAAATATATTGTTAAAATCAGTAAATATATAATTTAGCTAGCCAGCATCTCAATGATCTTAAATTACTAAAGTTTATTTTTCTATATAATTAGGATTTCTAAAGAATGAGTGAGATAGATGGATTTCTACCATGGGTATAAGAGTTGGATCTGGAGAATCATTAGTTAATAAAATGGTAGATTCACATGTGACATGTATACATATTGTGCTGGTCAAAATCATGTATTCATTCAACAAGACCAATAATCCAAGCAATCCAACCATGCACAAGATACATATGTCAGGACAAGGATGAATCCTAACCTAATTTCCTAAACTATTGCCTCTCTGACTAATGGATAACATTTGTGATGACACTAGCAGTGCTTGGTTTTATTCCATCCCAGCTGGAGGATGGTTTACATAGAGACTCAAAATAATAAAGGGTTTATATGAAAATCAATGATTTACTGGATTCTGGTGATTGCAGAATGGTACAGATATGATTTGATCGATTACTAATGGTTTGAACCATAATAATGATAATTCTTTATGGCAACATTATAAAGAAGTGAATTTAAATCAAGGAAATATTTAAATAAATAGATTAATTAACCTTAGAAATTGGGAGTGATGACAAACTAAGCTTATTTAAAATAACAATATTCTAGGAATTTATTAATTTAGTACAAAATAAGTTAAGTCTTTGTTTATATAACTTGGTTATTTCCTTTATTTCATTTTGATGCGGCTTTGACAAACAATGTAAAAAGTTTGTTAATTGGTCGGCCAAAACCAATCAGCAATAAAATATTATTAGCCCTCTTCAAGATATTACAAATAAATCTGTTTTATATATATCTTACAAGACGTAAAAGATGGGCATTTAAAACACTAATATTATTAGCCCTCTTCAAGCTATTACAAATAAATCTGTTATATATATATATGAAAGATGGGCATTTAAAACACTAATACATTTAAAATCATTTGTATGTAATGAGTGTGGGAAGCAAAATAGTTCTTAAATAAATAATTGACAATTATACAGTCAGATTTAATTAACTAATGAAATTGGTTTGTGAAGGACATGCCATCACAGCAGAGAGCCTTTCAGGTTTGCTAAATAAATTTATAAAATGATGAAGAAGGCAGTATGCTATTATAGCTTATAACAAAAATAAATGAGGTCTGTTATGAAACTCTGGGTGGCTTTGCTAAAGGAAATTCCTGATATGTACAGATAGATAAGAGAAATGTTGGCCCTCCAGCCAAAGCATGTCTCTGAATATTAATAAAATATTTTTGATGTGCTGGACTTCCCATACACATCTTAAATGACAATGCCTGAAAATGGATCCCTTGGTATGAACTACATCTACTTTGAGGGAGAGTAAAAGGTTGGACTGGTCAGTTAAATTTATGAAGGTCTTAATATGTAATTAGCAAAGCAAAATAATAGATGAATAGTAGTAGCTATAAAAAACATAAATGCCTTAGACATATATATATATAGATAGTGTATCACTAACAAAATTAATCAATGAATTCCTGATTAAAATAATCAGTTCCCTGATGTCGATAGAAAGTCCCCACAAACCTTAGTCCACTAATGAATGAATCATATATATATATATATATATAAATTAACTAAAATATAAATTGTTTTCCACACTTCACAAATATTTCATTTATTAATAAGTCTTAAATAGTTTATCAAAGATTACAAAATAAGACTGTTTTAATTAACATAGATGGGCATTGCATATCAAACTAATAAATTGTAAATCATAATTTTAATATTTTTCTCACAAATGATGTATGAAATATATACTGAGAAAATTCTATGATAAATTTTAATTACAGGGCTATTTTAAATTGGACGTTAATAGTAAGATACTTTTAAAATAAATCATTCAAAATAAATTTATAATGATATACAAAACTAAACAAGCTTTCTATTAATTAATTTATGGGAAGTAAGTCTCCCATAATGATTTTGACTGGAAAAATAAGAGGGAGAGGATTTAAAGTTCGTTTTTCATCGAGTTTTGTACTTGGTAATTTCAGTAAGTCAAATATTATAAATAAACCAACAAAATTTAATTTAAGTTTGCCACATCAAAATAATGTGAGATTTTTAGAATTGATATTTTAAATTTAAGAAAAATTAAAGATGCATTTAATTTAAAATTACGTTGTATAAACATTACACAGATATATATATATAAGTTAGAATTGATTTGGAAAACAAGTAAAATAGAATCAATGGCTTGCGGCGAATTGGACGTTACCTCAAAATCAATCGGTAGGTATTCCATGGCTTGAAACAGGCAGTTAATACAGTCAGATCATTTGCAGGCTTCCTTGACACAGACAGACTCCAGCTAGATGTTGAAAGCACTGGAAAGGCATTGATGAGCTGGTGGGACAGAGCTCCGGAAAGCAATGGTCAATCTTTTAGCCAGTCATTCTGTAGGCACCATGTACTATATCTCTAAACTACTCTCTTCAGATAAAACTCAACAAATAATTAATTAAATTTTCCACTATTTATGTGTTCTAGTGTTATCTACAGGATTAAATCTACAGTAACAACTGCCAATAGCAATCGCTCTAACTGTTTCTCTGAGGTTGAAGCCTGCTTTGGAGGGAAAATCTTTCACTGCATGAACATGCCCCAAGGGTTGATTTGCTAATTTAAAAAAAAAACAAGCATATTAAGTTCATCAGTCATTATACTAACAAAATCTATTTAATTAAGGTTTAGATTAACAAAAATGTAGATTTTATTCAGAAAAATTTTAGGAATTTGGTACAATGACGTTCAAACTGATATTTGACATAAACTTAAATAGAAATTTACAAAATATAATTGATCCTTTAATGTACATTTATCAAAAGATAAATATAAAATGTTACCAACTGATTAATTTAAGAAAAATGAACTTTGATGAAGAATTTAAAATATTTGTAACATTTTATAGATATCTAGGATTCAATTACATATAAATGCCAATTTAATAAAATAAACATAGTATATATTTTTACAAATATAAAATAATAAACGAATATAAAAGGTTAGCTTTAATTATAAAATAAGATTAATGAAATATAAAAGATTATAATATTGCTTAAAATATACTACCACCTAATATGAGATGGGTGTCAGTTAATAAGGATTGGGTTCAAACCCAGACTAGTACTGATGACATTGGCACTAGGTGAAGCAGGAATATGTACTATATTTCCAGCTTCAATATATATATATATCATTACTATTGCTATTATACTTTATGTTATTTATTATTGTTAATAAATGTTTAAGAGTTTATATTATTCTGGTCTCGGGTTTATTGAGTTGTCCTGACATTCCACAGTTTATAAAAAATTATGCATGCATACACATCTATTTTTCTTGTCATATAAAAGCTTTAAAGTAAAACAAATATAATAAATGCTAGATGTAATCTATATATAGGTGCAGGAGTTGCTGTGTGTATCTGTTCATACCTGTTAAGGGAGTCAAAAGCAGTATTCTCACTGGGTTTGAATATTAGAGCATAACAGAATCAGAAAGGGGTGAAAGTGGATGAACTAACTTAAATTGCATTTGATATTATTAAATAGAAATAGAGCTAGTCAATTAAAGTGCATGCAATCATTGGTTAAGTATTTCATCAGGTTTTCATTAGCATTCTACCTGAAGACCCAAAGTCTGACTGTAGTTAGATGCAACTTTTTCCCCTTCCAAGCCTGGTAGGTCTCTGCAGACTATGTCACCAGGATCAATAAATTAGGGCACATTAAGTCATAGTCTTCAGATTGCTATATCTGCATATTATTACAGTCCACAAGTTATTTTCCCATCTGTTACATCTGGGGTGTGGGCAAGTGCATATGAATCCAGGCATAATCATCTGTCCATTACATCTGGCACACCATCATTGGGCTTGGTTAGTTTATGACTGTTGATGAAGTTGGCTGTCCATTACATTCTGGTGCATCATCATTGGGCTTGGTTAGCTTATGACTGTTGATGAAGAGTACTGTCCATTACATCATGCAGAGAATTAATTTCATTAATGCATTCTCGGTTGATTATAAGAAGTTCAAACAATGCTAAGCTCTAATTTATAGTTAAAACTTTTAAGAATGTTATAAGGATTGAGGATAAAAATATATTAATAATATATTCTCTGATTTACAGATAAGACCATTTCAGATTTTTCTAGATGTGTGTAATATTAGGTGCCATTGCAGAAAAATTGTTGTGGTACATTATAAAAAAAAGAAGGATGCTTCCATTCCTAAAAAAGTCATGCTTTGTCACTGATATATATATATATAATCATTTAAATGATTTTTATTTAGATGATAGCAGATGTTGTCAGACTGAAAAAGTAAACATGTACTCTGATAAATATCAAGTTCAAAATATGATTATATATGTATATGTAAAGAATAATATCTTGCATATATGATTACAAATTAAGTACAATTACACCTCATATATTATTGTATAACAGCAAATATAATGTAAGGGTGTTACTTTGTGTGGTTTTATCAAATATATATATATATATAAACAAGATGTATTTAAACAGTCATATATATATATTGTACCAACATTGTGTTGGCACATAACTATTTTGTTTAAAAAATTATTAGAAATAAAAAATTTTCGTAAAAGAAAATATAAAATTAAAAGTACAAGAGTTTTTGAAATAAAAGTTACAATCAATTAATGAGTCAGAAGGGAGGAGGGGGGTTTGCTTCAGAAGCATCAAATTAAACGTTTTATAAAAGAAGTAAAGAGTTTTTTATTATTAATTGAAATATAAGTTAAAAGTTTAGAAACATAAATCTCTTTTATTTATTTAAAGAAAAAAAAAGTCATCTTAAAACTAAATAGTGAGTGGGTCTCAAATTATATATGTGCATGTGATTGTAAATATAATGTATGCGTATTAAATATTAAAAAATAAATGAAAGTTAAAAAATTAAAAAACACTTAGCGGTGGCTACTAATTAAAAATATAAGGCTACTAATTAAACAATCTCCAAAAACATGTAATTAAAAGATTATCAAAGGAATTTCGACAACAGATATTGCTGGAGGGTATCAAAATGATAACACATCGTATGTATAAATAGTCAATTTTTTATCGGACAGTTATTCAAGTTTGAGTTGCATTTGAGATAACAGTTCAGTACAATCTATCAGTGAATTATATCAGTCAACTTATTATATAACCAGAATCAAAAATGCAGTGTTAAAACCTCGGAAAACATACGACTTTCTCCAGCCTGAAGTATGATGAAAACAGCCAAGCTACCTGATAAAAGTGATGCCTGCATAACAACATGAAGCTGCTCAATATCTAGTTGTCTTAAATAAAATGCCTTGAAATAATCAGCATAAATCCCCATAAGAAAACTTCAAATCTAACCAGTTAGAAATACTTCAAGTATCCACATTCAAAATCCTAGGTAATAACATTTTTATTTCTAAAGTAGCCATCACATTCATAAAGCCTCAAGAGTCAAGTTTAAGAACTCTATAGCATACATAGATGAACTATTAATATGTGTGTTTAAAATGTTGTGTGTTCATGCGTTAGTATATAGTGATTTCATTGTATTTTGTATTTCAAATATTATTTAATGCTTTCTCATAAGATATTATAGTGTGTGAATTAAAAATGTGCATGTGTTATAATAGTAAATAAGACTTATAAAATATTTAAAATTAGTTTAATAAATGTTAATTAAAATAAATTGTCTTTAAACTTAAAACTTTATTTGTTGGCCAATTCTTTTCATCACTAATTGAACAAAAAAAATAGCTGAGCTAGTTAAGGGATTTTTTAGCACTGGATTATCGGCTTACTGTCCAAATATGTTAGTTTTAGACTAGCTGGCACCCAAGGTTTATTCTGAAACAAATAAAGTGTTTGAATAGTAGGGGTTTGAATCTAGCAGCCAAGGTGGATGACGATCTGGAAATGTGATCATGTTATGTGTTGCATAGCTCGATCTGATCATGGGTATTGTTGACAGCTCTGCTATCAATAATATTTTACACTTTGCTCGAACATGCTGCTTCGTTCACGTAATATTTATAATAATATGAGATTATAGATTTATTAGAAATAAGGTTAAAACCCAAACCAAGCTTGCAGGATAGGTGAGATCATCAATGGATTGAACCCGGTACAATATATATATATGTTGTAATTATAATTGAAATAATTAATGTAACGGTTTACAAACTATTACAAACAATCCTTAAATCTGCAGAAGTACTTTCAGTTATTTTTTTAAACCTGCCTCAACTGCCATTAAATTCAAAAACAAAAGCGGAAACAAACATCATCAATTCAAATTCCATGAAACTCGTATTCTAATGTTAGCAGCTTGTCAATTTATTAAATGCATTTTATTACTGTTTATAAAAATTGCCTCTTTAATTTTTCTTTTACTATGGTTTCTCTCTTCATGAAGAATTTTCACATTTTCAAAATCAAATTTAAATTTATATTTACATGTTTTTTCGTGATCAAAGAAAACTGAAGGAGATATTAAATCACCATTATTTTTACTTTTTACACACTTGCTAGGTATGACATCCTTAGAATTATTGACTAATTTATTAATATTATTTGGAACGTAGAATGAAACATTAAACATATTCTTATATAAATTCTTAAAAAATTTCACTTGTGGATTTGAAATAAATGGAATAGATATCCATTGTTTATTATTAATCTTCATTTCCTTTAACTTATTATAACTTTTTTTAAATTAACATAAAGTATTGTTTATTTGTTCCATTTTATAACCAACATCAAGCAATTCCTTGGCAAATATTTCAATATTTTTCAATTTATCACTTCAACATCAAGCAATTCCTTGGCAAATATTTCAATATTTTTCAGTTTATCACTTCAACATCAAGCAATTCCTTGGCAAATATTTCAATATTTTTCAGCTTATCACTTTGGTAATGACATAATTTTTCATTCTGAAACAAAAAAGATCTAAAACTTACCATCTTATGCATCATTGGTACTTTTGATTTACAATTTATATATCCTCTTTTTTGCAGTGGCTTAATTATTAGTTTATAATTTAATATACTGTTATCTCTTGTAATCATTAAATATAAATATTTAATATTATTGTCCTGTTCCTTTTCAATAGTCCATTTCAAGCCATTCAACTTATTTAATTCCTCTACAAGCAAATTTATACTATTAATATTTCCACAAACAAAATCATCATCCACATATCTTTTGTAAAGTTTAATATCTCCAAAAGTACACATATTTAAAATAATACTCTCATATGTAGATAAAACGAAATTGCAAACTTGTGCAACTACAGGCAGACCCATAGGCCAACCTTTAGACATGTTATAATATTGACCTTCAAAAGATGGTGATTTAATATTTCCTTCAGTTTTCTTTGATCATGAAAAAACATGTAAATATAAATTTAAATTTGATTTGAAAATGTGAAAATTCTTCATGAAGAGAGAAACCATAGTAAAAGAAAAATTAAAGAGACAATTTTTATAAGCAGGAATCATTTAATAAATCGACAAGCTGCTAACATTAAAATACGAGATTCGTGGAATTTGAATTGATGATGTTTGCTTTCGCTTTTGTTTTTGAATTTAATGGCAGTTGAGGCAGGTTTAATAATTTAACCGAAAGTACTTCTGCGGATTTAAGGATTGTTTGTAATGGTTTGTAAACCATTACATTTATTATTTTAATTATAATTACAATTTTGTTTATAATTAACGGATATTTTATATATATATATATTGTACTAACTTAATTTATATTTAAATCTTGAGTCATTATATTCCTAAAAAACGTTTATTGGTTTATTTTATTTTTTCAGTTGTTTTAAAACAGATCAATAATTTATGTTACTAATAAATACTCACGGATAATACATCATAATATTAAACATTCATAAATTTTTTAATAAAAAAATTTTTAACTGACAATATATCAAATTTTACATCATGATAAAATTAATATTTTATTATTAAACTGATTGAAATACTTATGATAGATTCATTTATCTATTTATGTTTTATTGCATAAATTTAACAAATAATTCATCAAAATAAATAAACAAAATAGTCAATTATTGTGTAGTGTGTTTATGCATGAACACATGTTTTATGTTTATACAATTAAATTAATATTATTACACACATATTTAAAATATTAATTTATATTTATATGTAATTCTTTCAATAGGTATTCTAAAAATATAATATTTCATATTAAACGAAATACAGGCATTCCTCATATACCTGAAGGTTAATGGTAAATATAAGAGATTTGAGCACAGACTTTCAAGCATCCTTGGACTATCTACATTATCTCATCCCATCAATACACATGACCATATACATGTAGAAAATATAAATATTCACCAATATGTGTATTTCATGCTAAACCAGTATTCATCAGTTGGTCCAAATTATCATCTACCACACACACACATATAATCAGTGCTCAATTTATATTAAGATAGCAAATCTCTATACTTTAATGGACAGGCTTCAATCTACTCCAACCTCTAACTCATCAGCCATTCATACCATTGAAAATGCAATGATGGAAAGCCATAACAATAATGATGATGGCATAATAATATTGGCATCAGCATCAGATTTGGGTTTTGATCATCAGATTTTCAATGGTATGGATGGCTGAAGAGTTGGAGATTGGAGTATATTGAAGCCTGTCCATTAAAATAGGAAGAGTTGCTATCTTAATTTAAACTTAGCACTGATTATATATATGTGTGTGGCAGATGATAATTTGGATCAACTGATGAGTGCTGGTTAAGCACAAAATATGTATATTGGTGATTATTTATCTTTCCTATGTGCATGTGGTTGTGTGTATCAGTAGTGTGAGATAATGTAGATAGTTCAAGAATGCTTGAAAGTCTGTGTTCAAATCCACTATATTTATATTAAATGAATAAATATGGATAAATATATGGAAAGAGATATACAAGAAATGCTTAAAATATGTAAAGTTGGTAATTTTTGCCTAGTGCACTTTCATCAAGGTTATAGGGGGAAAGATATTAACTCAAAACCATCAAAACGTTTTATTTTTAAAAAGCTGATAATAAACTCTTGTCTTCACAACCATATATTTTTAATATTATTTTTCACTTTAGTAAAATGTGCTTTACAAATCTTTCTACACACTACTTCCTCTTTAACTAAGTTATTAACAACACAAAAGACTACTCCCAAATCAGAAATCACAAATCATGTACAAGGTCACACGTTCTCAAATCATCTGCCCAGCTGTATATTATGGAAAATTGAAATATCAACTTGTCTACCCAATTAGCACAACAAGTAGATATACAACCACACTCAAATCCAAATAGATATCAAATCAATTTTTTATTAACACACACTTCTGGCCACTCCTTTTAGCCTATATCTTCCACAATCATATGCCTACAGTGCAACAATACCAAGAGTAAACTGAAACAGGCTTGGCACATCATGAGAGATAAGAATGCTATTAACAAGAAAGATTCCTGCATTTTCTATCTAAAAATGGTCTACTTATGCAAATAATTAGCCATTCAATTATGCTAATCACCCATTCACATTTCTTTGATAAAGCTTGATATCTCCTTTCTGTCAGTTGCCATGACTATGACTAATATAACTTAGTTGAAAATGTACTAGGCAAAAATCTCTAACTTCATAGAATTTAAGCTTATCTTATATATGTTTTTGTGTATATTTATGCATATTACATGTCTTTGAGATAGTGTGTACCAAAATTTTCAATGATAAATAAATATATATACAAGTTATGTTCATATTTTTTTAAAATTATGATTTTAATATGTATTTTAATTTGTAGATTTATTTTATCATTACCTTTTTTTAAAAACTTTTATTTATTAAAAAATTAAGAAACCATTTTATTTCATTAACATTGATATATTTCAAAATACCTTTTATTGATTGAAATTTAACTCATCGTAACAGAGACTATAATAATAGTTAGGTTTGAGTGAAACCATAGTAACAATATCTAAGATAATGATCTAAATATTTCATCATTAGGAAAAATGTATTTAAACTTCTGATTTTAGATTAGTGACTCTCCTTTAATCTGCATATCAATAAGCAAAGTCACTATGTTATATATAATATTATTAGTTGGATTTTTCTATAAAAATGAATGATTAGGCAAATAAAAAATGTTTACTCCAAAAGTATTCTGTCCTTTGATAGGTCTACTAACTTATAGTAAATCATATCATCATATAATGCAATTACAGTGCCATAGAAATATATTAATTTATGAAATTATGTCATTGATGTAGCATATAATTTCAAGAAACTAACTTAAATGACATGTGAAATTTATTATAGACTAAATTTTCAATAATATGACAATGTTTATTATGAAATATCTAAGCATAGAAAAAATAATGTCTCAATATTTTACTAAGAATATTTACTCTAAAACAATCAAAATTACATCACATTCAAAACTAAAACAGATTATCCAAAGATATAAACTCTAAAATGCAACCAATGGTTTGATTTCTAAGCTGACTTTTCAAATGTAAAGGATTAAAACATAACAAATTTATATATTGTTATTCCACTTACATCCCAAACATATTTAATATTAAAAGTAATTTTAAACAAGTATATTATTTAAATGTTACTTTAATATTAAAAGTGTGTGGAATGTAAGTGGAATTGTAATATATAGTACAAATTTGTTATGTTTTAATCCTTTATACTTAAGAAATCTGCATGAGGCAGTGAAATCATTAGTTGTGTTTTAGAGTTTATATCTTTGGCTAGTCTGGTAGTTTTGAATTTGGGATAATTTTCATTATTTTATTGATTACTTTATTTTTCGGCTTTTAATGTTTATTTGAAATGTATATTTCATTCAAGTGAACAAAATTTTGTTTTAAATGCTATAATTGGGATATAATTAGACTTCAAATATCATGCTTTTTTAATATATTTTTATACCATGGATAGTGTCACAGATCTTAATAACAGCTCTAAAGACGCATGACCTTTTAATTGGACTGTGTTTTTACAAATATGGTTATATTGATATACACTAATAAATATGTTTTTTAATGGAGTTACCATTTAGAAACATACCTGACAATTTTGGGACAAAACTAAATAGATTGTATTTTTTTATTGTTTATTTTTTTACTTTAAAATGCTTGTTTGTTTATAGTATATAAATATATAAACTAATCAAAAAAGAAAATTCAGATTATTAGATTTAAATATAATTTCCAATATTAATTTTGCTTGCTTTTATTTAAAACCTGATAGTATGTTTGATTATTTTCACTAAATATGTAAAGAGCTATGAATCTTAAGTATAAGAATTAATTATCTTCATAATAGTATATAATTTAATATACACTGATTGTATTATAATTTCTGTATTTAAATTAAACAGGCAAAACATTCTATACAGTAGTACCACACTGTGCCAACCAGAGTAATCAATGGACACAAGAAAGCTTGTGCATAAAATCCCCATCTAGTGCCTACTCATCCAATATCCCCAAACTAGTTTCTTGCTTGTGGCCTTCTTCAGTGAGAAGCCTTGGATCTGAGAGCACTGTAACTAGATCTTAGGATGTAATGCAACTCTTCATCAGCCAACCTTTTATCTCTACTTAACTACAAAACTATGAGAATGAAATTGAAAATACAATAATAATAATAATGAGATGATGATCATGTGATGTTTAGTGTATTTAAATTAATACATTTTACTTTTATGGTTATAAGAAAACAGGAAATAAACTGAACATACTTAATTAAAATTTTAATATATAATTTTTCGTATTTATTTATAAGTGTTTATATAAAGATATTTTTTTTTTCTGGTTTATTAGTATATCATTTACAACATAATATAGATACATGCTTAAAAATTATACAACATATATAATAAATAAAACAAACAATAAATTCATATTTGAATAGCATAATAAAGCTTATTTCATTGGCTTATTAACTTATTTTCATTTATTTGTTATATTTATTATATTAATAATTTTTTATTAATTAAAATTGGATCGTGTAATTATACATCTAGTCAATTTTTTTCATGTATATCTGCTATGGCTAAGTAGAGAGATATGTTGGGGTGTTTGCAACATATTTCTGAGATGTAGACGGTGATATTGTGAGATGTCTGAAGTATCACTAAAATAAGCATTAGTTAATCCTATCATTGTAGGAGTTACCTGCAATCACTATAATTATTTGCCTATAATGCCAGTGAAAATTATCAAAGAACAAATAACCTATGCATAAATAGGAATGTGTAGCAAAAATGAGCACATATTAAACATCTACTGTACCTACCTGATATTCTTTATTACTAAGTATGCTATAAGAATAAATAATGGCAACTCAGAAAAATAAACTGGGGATACATCAGCAATAAAGACCTTTTTAACATTAAATTGAAATATCAAATGTTCTACATACCAGAAGAAGAAAAAAACTCAAATTTAGCTTAACAAAATTTAGTAAAATCTTTTCAACTGATTTATTTTGAATAATTACTAATTTTGATATTAATTGGAAAAATTGATTTAATTTTGCAGAGTGACTATTGCAACATTTCAATTGTGTTTCAGTAATGTTAATCTAATTCTGTTGATTTACATAAAACAAAAAAAAGAGAAAACATTTCTTTTTATATATTACAAGATTTCTTATTCTCATATTATCAACTCTAGAATCAAGAAAATCAATGAAGTTGAGGGGGATTAAAAGAATTTAAGTAAATGAATTAAACCATTACATGCTTGATTAATTTCACTGATGCATTCTAAAATAGCTTTTTATTGATTATCTACAATTATAATTGCAAGGCCCTAGAGAAAGTTGATTTGTTTTATTGTTTTCTTTTATTATTAATAAAATAATTATTATTGTTAAAAATGTCTCACTTTTCATTGATTTATCATCTGTCAAATAAGTATTTGGTGTGTTTAATATTTAGTTGTTGCTTCAATAGAGTTAATTAAAATACATCTTTATTAGGTTGATATATATGTGAGGTAGATAATGATTAGTAAATATGATTGTGATTCACCTTGGGATTAGTGCTTGACTTGAGCTTCAGTTTGATTATCCTCATTGGCCATGATTGAAAATGGTTAAATTTTAAGATTGGGATAACATGGCAGCATCACATTTTCCAGCTGATATAATTTCATTAGAACATATATAAACAAATCCTTTTTTGTACTTATAAGCAGCTTGACATGTTTGTAACAAGTAAATATGCATCGTGTGATTAAATGAGATGGTTCAATAAATAGAAAAACAAGTAATGGTAAGTTAGAATAGATTATTGAAAAAGGTAACATATTTCATTTCATTTTTATTAATAATGTAAATTTAAAACCAGAAGTTACTAATATTATATTGTTTAGTATTTTAAAGAGGTAATAGATAAGTGTTAAGACTGCATTAGTAATATTAAAATTTTAAAAAAATGATAAGAATGATATTAGAGTGTAAGATCTATCAATATTTTATTAGATCTATACAAAATCTTTATCAAAATAATTAAAATTCATCTGCAATAAACTTGGATTCTAACCAATCAAAAAACAAGCTGGATTTAAAAAAGATTGTAACATAATAAATTTCATCCAGATACTGAGGGAAGTCATAAAAAATATAATGAATATTAGTTGCCATTATGCTTCAGATTAGTAAAATATAAAAAGACACATGATTTTATAAGTATTTTTGCCATAATTAAAGCTTTGAATCATCAAGACATAGATGCAAGTTATTATCATATTGTGAATAATTTTATTAAAATTGAACTAGAGTGATTATATTATATGGCAATACTAAGAAATTTAGTATTGAGAAGAATATATGTCAGGGTGATTCCATATCACCAAAATGTTTTACAGCAGTTTTTGAAGTATTTTATGGATTAAAATGGAAGCTAAGGGTGTAAAAGTAAATAAAGATTATTTAAGTCATCCTGATTTTGCAAATGATATGATTGTCTTGCAAATAATGCTTAAAGATTCAGGAAATGTTGCAATAGTTGTCAAAAGAAAATAAGAAAGTAGAAATAAAGATAAATACTAAAAATATTCAAATAATGTTTAATAGATTTTCTCAGGAAAAAAAACATTAATTAGAAGTTATCAACTGAATATATCATGTTTAGATTATGTAATGAATAAAATTAATAAAAAAAGTGTTCCTATGTAATAGAAAATGGAATGTTTTGCTGGATATGTATTACTAGTTCTTATTTATGAATTTAAATTTGGATATTTAACACAAAAATGATACAATGATTTAGTATAATCAATTAAATATGAAGGGATCTAGTCTGAGAATACAAAGAATAGACATCATTAAAAGAATTAAGTCTAGACTGAATTGAAGCTGCTTTGGAAATATTATTAAAACAGATGATTAACAGATGACACTTAAATTTTAAATAGAATCCCAAGAAATTGTAAAAATACCTAAAAAGAGCTTACAATTGAAATGAACTCATGAAATAAGAAAATTTGTTGTTGTCATGATAAAAAAGATTATATAGAATCAAAAACTGTATTAAATTTGGAGATACCATCATTCCTGATGTAGATTGATAATGAATGAAGATGATGATGTGGATGATTTTAAATTTTGCAAATTTATTATTTTTGTAGTATTAGATTAGACTTAGGGCAACTTCTTAAACAATAGATAAAATATATATTTGCATTTATTATATACTGACCTAAAATCAAATTATAATAGTGACTTTGATTAGATTCTCTTTTTTTTTTTCATTTTGGAAGGAGCTTATTTAAAAATATTCAACTTTTTTTTATTAATGTTTTTTTTTGTTTACATAAATTATCTAAAACTATACAATTTGTTAAATAGTTAATTGTAGTAATCATATGTTAGCAACCAATACTTGAGTAAATTATATATTACAAGTTTGTTTTTTTTTTGCTTGTTCTCTGATTACAAAAAGCAAGTAATGAATGATAAATTTAATTTCAGTATTTCATATTAAATATTAATACTTGCTTTGTTTAACAAATTATCAAGCAATGTTATAAGACAATTAACAATTTTAGTAAATACTTGACAGCTGCATTATAATTTGAGATGAGTTTGAGAATGTCAAATATTAATTAGTAAATGTTTATTACAAAACTCTTAAAGTAATATTCAAAATGTTTTAAAGCAGCAGGTGTTTCAGTATATATTTAAAATAGATTTAAAATAATATTAATTCATAAGTACATATATAAAGCCTAATTATATTTTGGAAATTAAGACATTAATATTTTAATTTAAAAAAAAAAACCCGAATAATGTATAAAATAAAAAGAATAAAACTAGCCCTTATATTCTCTTAAAACACAATGAAAGTTAAAATATTATTCATTAGATTTGCAAATCTTAAATAATAAAAGTATTCATTATTTTCATTCTTATTTTACACTCAAGCTAAGAATATCTACCTGATGGCGAACTAAGTTGTCAGTAAGTGATTGAAATTGATAATGGTGAAAATTGGAAATTTTATTAATAATTATTTTTATTTAATATATTTTTGATAGTGAACTTGATTTTTATTTAAGGTAACTTCTTAAACAATGGACCAAATATATATATATATATATTTGTATTTTCTGTATATAACACTTGAAATCAAATTATAACATAATATTAACTTTCATTAGTTTACTTTTGATGTGAAAAAAAAAATCTTCAATTTTAATCACACTGGATTTGAATCTCAGATTACACATATTGCTGATAGATATATGCTTTATTTATTAGCTACTAAGCTTTTGTAATAGTTAATATGCCACTATATATTTTTTTAAAAACATAAATGTTTTAAAGAAAGATTCAAAAATTAATAAAAATTTTAAATTGTGACTATTTAAAAAATAAATGAATAAATTAGATGGAAAATATTCAATATATATATATAATATTATTTTGGAATTTGTAAAATATGGAAGGTATATTTAATTTTTATTAATAACATAAAGTCAAAGGAAAATTATAGGTCTAACATTAACATACAAATATGCATGGAAAGCTTTATTTTAAAACTTATTTTACAAAATAAAAAATATTATTTATTTCATTTAAATATTTATATACATAAACATTTACTTAATTAAAGCCTAATTTTACACTCTTATGGTTTGTATTAGAAATCTGTGATTATTAATAAAAAATCTTTTTTAATAATTTGCAAAATATTTATAAATCTTCCTAACATGTTAATTTTAAGTATTGAAAAAAATACAAATTTCAGAATAGATCATTAAAAAGAAACAAGTAGTCTTTATTATTTTTCAGAGTTTTAGTTATGACTTTGGTCAAAATGACACCAATAATCATAATGATAAGAAAAGCATTATAATCCTGTTTACTTGGTTCGCGATTTTTTTTACATTATTTCAATGAGAAATCTACCCCAAATTCTGTAAATATAATCTAGTCACTCTTATTATTCAAATTAGTCATTCAATAAGATTAAAAATTGAACATCAACAAACAAATGTAAAAGCTGCTGTATAAGTTGTAAATAGTCAAAAGATATATTTATAATAAATTAGTATCCAAAGTTATTTTCCAGCATTTACTTCCAAAAATTTAATTAATATTTATTTGACATATTTGGTACAAATAATCCTCATCTTAAAAAGTAAAATATTTTTTAGAGACTAAAATGATTTTGCTAACAACATAAATAATTTATTTGCAGTAAGGGTTAATATGAATCAATTAGATCGATTTGTATCCAATAGGGCCCAGTCAAAGTTAATGTAATTAAAAATTGTATTAAAAATTATATTTCTCGTTATTTCAAAAATTACAATAATAAGAAACATCTCTATATTTTCAAATACATTTTTTTACATTATTAACAGCTATCTACATTACAACACAGAGTTGATTAATTGCATTCTAGCTTCCATCAGTTCTTTTGCTGCACATATAGCAAGTCATCTGTGCAGTTGCAAAAAATAAAGATATGTCATGTGTTATCTTTAGGAAAAATATGTTAACCCAATAAATTGTTCAAATTTACTGGACTAAATTGTGAATTAAATTATTTAATATATATGAAGTATTTGTGCAGCAAGGTAACACATTTTAATATAACTTAATTATTTTATATGATGAAATATTCAATAAACTTATAAAATATTTTTAAAAAAATCCTAGTTGTTCAAAGGATTGTTTTAAAATCTTAAATATTATTCTAAAAATATAAAATTCTAAACTGCTAATTTACATTGTTCTTGACAACTTTTCAATACTTTTTAATTAATAGAAAATTATAAAAATATTTCAATTATTTTAATGCAAATTTAAAAAGTTCAATATAAAAATATTTATTTTCAATTTTTATCTGCCTTTGCAAAGAAATGTTGAAAATTCTAACTATTTCATAGAAAAACCAATTCAAAATGAGAAGGAAATATGAGCAGAAAATACCAAAATACAGTACAAAAAGAAAATAAAATGAAATAAAAAAAATTACAGCTGAAAAGCAAAAAGGCACTTTTCACAATTTTTAAGAATTCACAATGATGATATACAATCAGATAATGACCAATCAAGAAGATGAAAATATTCATATAAATGAAAATGTTTCCAAAAGAGATATTTAGTATAGTAAGATGAATATAGATAATAATAATAAAAATAACAAAATGCATTTACAAAAAAGAAACAAGATCCTGAAAATAATTCACTATGGTTGTGACTGAGAATCAATAAAAGATGATCATGCTACTTGGCCAAAAATGATGGGTCAACAAATAATAGATTATTTAGTAAAAAGTTACCACCAAAAGTTCTTGTGGATGAATTTCTTTCCAAAATAATGGAACTTATTTTTCAAAAGTTCATCTTAAAAGAAAGCTTCTAAATAGTGAAATCATTCTGATAAAAAAGATAAAGTATTTTGTTTCTATTGTCTTCTTTTCATGAAGATATAATAATTGCTTTGTAAACATCAGAATTTACTAATTGATGAGAAACCTTACCAAACTGGGAGAACCTGAAAAATCAAAGTATTATTAGGTTGCAATATTAAAATGTACAGAACTTCATAAAAAACATTCAGCTATGGAAAATATAGACAAGGAACAACAGAAATTACTGAATCAAAAAAATTTCAATTACAAATTTTTTTTGAAAAATTATTATCAGTGATACAATTTCTTGCTGAGCTTAATTTGGCATTTTGAGGATCTGTCAAAAATATAGATGATTGGCATAAATGAAATATTTTAAAAATTATTGAATTTCTTGGAAATTTTCACCTAATAATTCAAGATTTCCCTCAACAAACTGCTAGTAAACAAGGTCAATAACATTATCTAGGCAAACAATTCAAAATGAATTAGTGAATTTAATAGGAAGTAAAATCCAGAAACATAAATTGAACAAATTCAGGAAAGTATTTATTTTACTGTAACTCTTGATTGTACTTCAAATATCAGCCAAAGCAGCTCCAGAAAAATTTTATATGCTGTGTTGTAAAGAGAAGTTAATTCTCTAGAATTAAATATTAATAATATCAAAGGGCAAGAATAAGATAATATTTAAATATGAAGGGAAAAGTTTCTGAAGTTCAGGTTAGAGTCTTAAAGAAAAATTCAATAACATTTTTTATATCCTATTCATGTCATAATTATAATCTTGCTTTAGCAAAGTCAGCTAAAATTTGTCCATTTACTTTCTTTGGTATACTTTAATGCTTTTATCTTTGTTATCATAATCCACATTAAAATGGTAAATTTTCTGTAATGCATCTGTGATACAAGATGGAAATATTACAATAAATGTGTTAAGATGATAGTATCAACTAGGTGAAGTTTATGATGCACTTCTTGAAATATCAGAAACAACAGAAGATCCCAAAGTTAAAAGAAATGCAGACTCACTTATCCACTCAATAAAAGTCTATGTTTATAGAATCCCTTATTTTTTGGTATGATTTACTTTTCCAGATAAATTTTGTTAACAATGAACGTCAAAGTAATTCCATGGATATTTCTATAGGACATCCTTCATTTGAAAGATTATTATGTTAATTGTTGAAATACAGGAATATTGGGTTCAAGCAAAAACACTTGCAGAAGATTTGAAGATAATTCTAGAATTTCAAAATATAATGTTGAGAAAAGGAAATATTTTAATTATAATGTCGAAGATGGACCAATTGTTAATTCTGAAGAAATGTTGAAATAATTTTTTTAAATGTAGTTCTAAGTAAAGCAAAATAATTATTATAAATTCGATTTGAACAATTGAAATATCATTCATATAGAGTTATTTGCTTTATTGGGAAAATTAAAAAAAAATGGGAAAAAAGTAATTAAAAAAGTATATAGCTCTGATGAATACTAAACTAGACAAAAAGATTTATCTATTGATTTTATAAAAAATACTTTTATATGGCAATATGTTGGTGACGAAAATAGAAGTTCTGATAATTATTTTTTTATTATAATATTAAGCAAAACGTTCTAAAATGTTTCACTTCCTAGCAGAAAATGACCGCGCAATAACTTTTGCTAAACTCTTCGTTGCTCTTCGGATATATTTAACACATATCATTGCCTGTCACCTCTGAAAAAGGATATTTTCTAGATTAAAACTAATAAATTATTTAAAATGAACTATCTTTCAAGATAGGCTAAGCAGTTTAGTGACCCTACACTTGAAAATCAAGAAGTATGGCAGCTAGATTTCGACTAAATTTTAAAAAACTTCTTAGAACAAAAAGTTAGAAAGTGTTTTAAAACATTGTTTTGAATTGTTTTAATATAGATTATATATACTTCGTTTAAATTATAATTCAATTACAAAATTTTTTTATATTAAAAAATACATATTTATTTATCCCTCCTCCACTAACTTCATCTAGCACTGCTTATAGTATTAATAGTTAAAACAATATTTAAGCTTTTTTAATCACTATAATTTTATTAATATTTTTGTTACTAAGAATGCATTATATCTTAATAACATAATGTATTATCAGTTTAAATAATATCGCCACTAAGTATAAGTAATTGTTTTCAGTTCATTGATATCAAAGATGAAATAAAAGCTGCTTATATTGTCAGAAAGGTTAATAATTGTGTAGTCTTAATATCTAGATTCTTATGAATTATTTATAGTTAAAATTTAATGTATTAAACAAATATATATATAAATTGTTTGAATAACGCTCATATTTTTTTACTCTTCTGTTTTCTCTTCTACCTATTCCAATATATATATAGTTTAGCTAAAGATCAAATGCTCGTCTTCATTTATTTTTTCTTCTATTGTAAAAGATAAAAATAAAACAATCAGAGAAGGAGCAAAATACTTTAATTCAAATTATTTATTATTGTTAAGTTTACTATATAATATCTTTGGATAGGAAACAATATTTAAAAGCGATTATTTAAAATGTTAATTTTAATAAATTATGGTTAGTAATTAAAATTATTACATAAAAACTAATACCTAGAATTATAGTAATGAAATAAACTTTTGAACTTCCTAATATGATTTACTACTTTGTGAGAAAATTATAAAAGAAATGAATTTTCAATATAATTTATACACAATATAAGTATTTAATTAAACTCAATGGTATCTGAAAACTAATTTATGAGCATTACATTTAAAAGCGATATATTTATTTAAGTGTTAGTAATTATTATTCAATAATAATTACGCTTTAAAAACAAAATGAAGAGAAAATACCTTTTTTTTTATATTCATCACTTTTATTTCTTACTTAATAACAATGAATTAAAGAATTGGATAGTATTGATATATCAATTTTTTTTTATTATTTAATACAAAAAAATTAAAATTCAGTCAAGCATTGGTGGTCGAGAGGTCAGCGACAGCTGCTTTACAAGCATTTGTCCCGGGTTAGCGGGTTCTCTTCCCGGCTGATGCTATGACACATGAGAAAAAAAAAATCTCTCCTTATTTTATACTTAATATTAAATATCATTTAATTCTTTTTTATATCCAACTTATAGTTAATATTAGACATTTAGTTAAAATTCATATATTGATTCAGCTTTTTCTAGATTAATCTCTGATTGTTTTGAATACTGTATTTATTATTTAACCATTCGTTTTATTCACTTTTGTTTATATTATTTACTTTTTATTTTATTTTCTTGATGCAGGAACACTTGGGTATCTATATAAACTGTATTTCATTAATTTTCAAATAATAATAATAATAATAATAATAATGATAATAATAATCATCATCATCATCATTCCAAACTTGAAATATTAAAGAAAACATATCAATCTATTTCAGAACAACTTAAAGTAAACATAGCGATAACAAAGAGAAAAATATTTCTAAATAAACCTCATATCATAACCAGAAATTATATTAGATGGGCATTGGGTCATTCCTCTCCAGTTCGAGTACCATCTGCCATTAAAATACAACAGATACTATTTGTGGATACTTCATGCTGGAGCAAATATTTATTTTAAAGAAAGGCTACAGAAAATTCACCCCCTCAGTCTATCACATTTTTCATATGGCAAACCAGAAGAAGAAATCCAGTTTATCCCTAATGACTTTATACAGAAAATAGAGGCAATCCAGAATCATGCCATCCAGGAATGGACAGGATTTGTAAATTTGTATATGTGTATTTTAATAAATTTACAGCCAAATACATGACTGATCTTACAAATTTTTTATCTAAATCCACTTATGGAATACCAGGTCTCTATCAAATATCATTTGTACCATTAATGAAGAAAGAAGAAATGATTTCCACACTAGCAAACTTACATCCAATTTCAATGTCTCCATTAGGCATCAAAATAATAGAATCAGTAATCAATTAAAAATAGAGCCTTATACCATACCAAAGCAACTTGGCAAAAAAAAATGTTATCAACAGGGCAAGCTGCACTTCAATTCAAAACAATTATAGAAACAATAAGAGAAAACAAAAATGTAGTCCAATTGTGATTCATCTAGATATAGAAGCAGCCTTTAACATGCAAATAAATACCAAAGGCCTAATTATATCTACTTGATATCCTGTTATTAAATTGTAAAATATATGTTGCTTTAAATGGCAAAATTTTACCCCCAATTGTACCACATCAATCCATCCCACAAGGTTTTCCTCTTAGTGCCTTACTATTCACTGCCTACATAAATTCTCTAATTAATAACATAGAGAATGAAATACCTGGAATTTACATGCCCTGCCTAAACACCAACATCTCATGTATAGCTTACATGGATGGTCTTTCAATTTTTTGGCCATCAAAAAAAAATACATTCCTAAACTTTTGAAGAGTATTTTCAGATTAGAAAGATAACTACAAGTTAACATTCAACATGCAAAAATCCTGTGCTTGGCACTTCTATACTGGTAGTACATTAACAAATCATTTTAAAGGTAAACCTAACCCATTCCTTGGATTCCAGTTCAATCAATGACATTTACCAATGTGGGCACTTATACAAAATACAATCAAAAACAAAATAAAATGTATAGAAAAGTCATATATCTCACTTTACACTAAAATATTACTTTTTAACATGTTGATCATGATAAAAATTACATGCTACACTCCAACAATATTATATACCAAAACTTTTCTCAAGAAAATAGACACACTTTGCAGGAAACATCTGTGGGGCAAAAAGGTAATCTCAATATCAATAAGACATCTCAAAAATTCACTCACACAAAATGGGTTAGGACTTCATTCACTTTTAACATTCAGAATTCAAAAAACAATTAGCTTAATCTGTCAATGTGCAAAAAAATTCCCACATCTACAAACAGTCCATAAAATCACTCTCACAAATAAACCACTTTCAATTCAAGAATAGTTGAAAACATTACTCCCTCCATTGTTGTCTCTAGAAAACATAGTTTTCAAACTACTGCAAAATAAATTCAAATATTGGAAAATCCATTCATTTCTACACCCCCTATAAGATGATGATAAAACTATGTTCAACATCACCATTAAACAACACAGCCATAAATTCAAATTATGGACACTTGAATCAAAATATTATGACATTATTAAAAATTAACCTCAATTCACTTCCCACACAACATTTCCTAAGATATGAAAGAAACTGCCAAATTTAGACCAACTATGCACCCTTTGTCACAAAGTCTTGGACACACAGTCTCATCTTTTTCTTTCATGCCAAGGACTTGATAAAACTTTGTCAATTATATATATATTCTTCAAAAATAAAGATTAATTGCCTCTTTGAGTCATTCAAAAAAGGAATCTTTGCTGAAATCAAGATTAGTGTATGCAACCTATATGCTCTGTGGTGAACACGGTGCAAATTCTTATACAATAATAACCCAAGAAGGCACCCAAATGCATTCAAAAATAAAGTAGATAAAATATATCAAAGAGATAAAAGATTAACAAATCAAAAAACTTTCACTGACATCTGGACTCAATTGCAGTTATCATCAAGCCTTTAATGAAGAAATCATTCAAGATTAAGGAATCGGAAATGAAAAACAAAAACCAAAATGTCATTTGTCACCACTGTAGTACCACAGATTAAAAACAGCTTAGTGAAATTGTGAACCATTGACTTTATAAAATATTCTTATTTGTAAATTTAATCTAATACTATGTAACTTTTTATGCTTTGCTAAATAGTCCTTTTAAAGCTAAAATAGTAGTAGTAGCAGTAGTAGTAGTAGTGGTAGTACTAGTAGTAGTATCAGAAGCAGCAACATTAGTAGTAATATAAGATTAAATTGTAGTCCTGTCACCATGTTCATTCCAAGAGCTGTTACTTCAAATCCTAAAAGTTTGCTCAATACAGTTTTTATTAAAAATAAATTTTACACCTTATCAAAGATAGAATAAAACTTGATTACATAGCATACTTTTTTAAAAATTTCCATGTGTTCAAATACAACAATTTAATTACATTTATTTTTGACCATCAGGAGAAATAAAATAAAGATGGAAACCTTATTTTAAAAATTGTATAATTATAGTCCTGCAGTAAATCTTAGTTTTTTTTTTCTGTATAAAAATTGCATGTTCTCAAACTTTAGCCCCCGAAATTTGTTAAATACCATCACTATTAAATGATGCAACTCATGATAACCGGTGTTTTTCCATTTTCCCATGATGCAATTCATGCTGATTGGCATTTTCCCATTCTCCCAAGGTGCAATCCACAATGAATTTTTTTTTCCATTTTCCCAAGATGCAATTCATGTTCATCAGTATTTTTCTATTTTTGCTAGATACAATCCATACTGACTAATATTTTTCCATTTTCCCCAAAATGCAATTTATACCATCTAGTATTTTTCCCTGATATTTTTTCCATTTTCCCAGGATGAGACATGCTAACTGGTGTTTTTCTATTTTCCCAGAAAATCGTACACTGAATAATGTGCCTCCATTTTCCCAATATGCAATTCATGCTGATTACTGTTTTTTCATTTTCCCCAGGATACAATCCATGATAAACTAGTATTTTTCTATTTTTCTAGGATACAATTCATGCTGACTAGTATTTTTCTGTTTTCCCAAGATACGATTCATGCATACTAGTGCTTTTTCATTCTTTTAGAATGTAATTCATATAGAACAGGCGTTTTTCCACTTTCCCAAGATGCAATTTATGCTGACTAGTATTTTTCCATTTTTCCACTTAGAACTTATGTAACAAACAAACAATAAGACTTAGTTATAAAAACTATAGTATCAATGAGCCCAATTTTTATGGGATCATATGTCAATCTACAACTTTAACCTTCTCCATATGCTTTTAATCATATTATCATATGGTTTCATGTATTTTTCTCATTACCACATTTAAAAATTCTATTTAAACCTAATTTGACATATGTATCTTGTTATGTAATAATTATTTTTCTTTTAACTAATGTAAATCATGTTTTGTTTTCTATCACAATCAAGATTGTAAACCTTTATTGCATATGTGATATCATGAATCAATTTGTGTCTAAGACCCCATGTCTTCAAATATGACTTATGTAACCCATTTTGACCTCATATTTTCAAATGTAACTTACGTAATGCTTTTTGAGTCTCAATAAAGTTTACCCTTTAAAACATAATAATAACAATAAATGATGATGATGTTAGTCTAATGTTTCACAAGTCTCTAGAAATGAACCCAAGAAACTTATAAAATGCAAATATTTTGAGGTAAAAAATTATTTACATACAAAGAATAAACATAACTGAGCAAATAGAAATGACTTTTCTCTGACACCTAATTTTCATCATTATATCATTGTTCTATGTCACCAACAACCACCTCCAATCAAAGATGCATCCTTAAGTGATGAAACTATCCACTTCAAATTAATCTGACCCATCAACTGAGTCCTATTCTTCTTGAACTCTATAACATCCTCCCCCATCAACATCAGACATCACAGTGCACAATGAATCAATCAATTTCCATAACTAACAGAATCCAATTACAACCTGCAAACAGTGCAACAAACATCCAGTCTATCTAGATCCAACATCCCTCTCTGAAATTTACTGGATCACAACCAAAAAACAATCAAGCTGAGGCCACCACATCTCAAGCCTATTAATCTACCTGATCATGTAAAACTCTATAGCCAATGAAAACACATTCAGATATAGTTTTAATGCACTTAACCAAACTAACATACTTGCAAACTGCAAAACAATACCCACCAACCAGGCAATTAATAGTGATACAATAACCTAGGTTATAGCTTCACACAACTTTGCCACTACAGACATTTACCAAAAAACATAAAAACAATACTATGAAAGTAATAAACTTTATTAGTACACATTTGTAATAAATATTGTAATATATACATCTGTAACATTTAAATTTTATGTATAAAATCAGTATAACCTTGCAATACAACTGATATTGAACCTATTTCACAATAAACAATAGAAGACGCATGTGAATATACTAATACAAACTTATTCAAACAATTTAATTCCTTGACCAATTTATATATGTAAAACCTCACTGACCTTTGTAGTCATATATATTCAAACCTGTACAGACATCTGGTGTGATCACTAATGTAAAAACATATATACTTTTATATACATGTTTTTACATTGTGACACCTTTTTTAGTCTAAATAAAGTTCCTCTTTTGAAACATCATAATAATAATAATAATGATGATGATATTTTTTCTTTTTATTATTATCATTTTAGGATACCCAAAAATAATAAATTTACAAGTTATAATATATGAATGGATCTTTTTGAATTAATATTATTTATCATGAAGAGTACAAAAACTTTCATAGTTTTTGCAGATGATTCAAATGAACAAATGTAATTTTAATATGTGACTTTTTATATTATCAATAGTCTTTAAACTTGGGTCCAAATATAAATGTGCAAATAACAGGATTTTTTAAATATAATAGTTTTAATTACATTGGAAATTAATAGGGAGAAGAGTAGTTAAAAATTTAGTAAAGTAAAACTTTTATCAAATAGTGATTTTTTTTATTTTTATGAATCTATGACTAGACTTCGTTTTTGTTAAATTATAGCAAAAAGATTCATTTCAATTATTTTTTATATTTATCCTCATAAGTATTGTATAGACATTGAAATCTCATAAAACTTGATATAATGAGCATTTGTTATTAAAATAATATATAAATTTTTAACGTTTTCCTAATACAATAGTTCTATTCTGTTATCTGAAATTGTTCCTAATGTTAAAATTAGAATTACGATATTTTCAATTATAAAAAAAATATATATATTTCTAAAAAAAAATCATTTAATGCAATTGATCAGTTATAAGCTACAGACAAACTTATTTTTTCGATTTTTTAATTCTCTCTTGTTTTTTCAACTTTTAATAAAAAATAATGAAAGTAACTAATGTATTTTCTTAAACTTATTTTACATTTTATAAACTAATATATAATTTTGGTGGGTGAATTTAATGAACTTTGGACATGTATCCAAGGTAACTACATAAAGGAGTTTTATTGTTAACTGAAATTAGATTCTTTGATTACTCTTCTAGGCCTTAAATGGAACTAAGTAGAGCAAATTCCTAACCTCCTTTTCATATATTATTATCATTGAAGTTATTATCAGGGTTATTCATATGAACATTGTGAATATAAATTAACCAGCATAGTAAGCTTCCTGTATTTTATCTCTGAATTTAACATCAAATATAGCATGGTATATACTTTTAGATGGTGGAATATGAGTATGATGGATGTTTAAAGAAATAATTAGTCTCTTTAATTCAGTCAAACAGACAAAAGTAAATTATAGTCATCATTTTCCAGAGAAATTATCAATGAAATAGCTATTGAAGGCAAAGGGCCTAAGAATACTTAGATAATAAACCTCTAAATATGATATTTTATTTAACTACCTACATCTGTAAATCATTTTCAAGTAAAGAAAGTTTGCATGAATTAAAAAAAACTCTAATATTGAATAGGCCATTTTCATACTGTACAAAGTTAGAAGTACAAATAGAGAGGATTTATTATAATTAAAAAATGGAGAAACAGTTAGTGTCTGAAAATTAATGATATATCAGATGGAATAACAGGATTACTAATTCAACTTAATAAAAACTGATATTCATGATTATGTAACTAATAAGTTCTTTTGAGGAAGTTGTAAAGAATTTATGTTTGGATGTAGAATATGCTTTCATCAACTAAACAACACTTTAAAATTGTCATGAAATATTTTAATAACATAATTGGAAATTAACTGAAAGATGAAAATATTGTAGATAAATTTGAATATGAAAAAAAAATTACAGAGGAAACAAACTTGGGGACAATTGTAGAGGAAAAAATCTGTGTAGTGGTATGAATTGCTTTTCGTTAAAAGGTTCAAAATGGAAAGGGATATTGAAAAATTGAACAATCTGGATTATATTTTGATTACCAAAAATATTCATTTTAAAATTATATTGTATTTAATAGATTCAATACAAAGTGTAAAAAAGTATTGAATGGTTAATTGCTTATTGATTTTAAAAAAATTGATAACTAGAAATGAAAGAACTCATTGTAATTCAGTTTGCTATTCTACTTTTTCATGAAATTAAACGTAATTTTTTTTTTAAAAAAATAATTTTATCTTAATTTAAGATTTCCATTCAACAAAAGATTTTAACCACGAATTTATGTATTTTTTTTGCTATATATCAATTTGCTTAATATTAATAGTTATATATTCTATCTTAATATTAATGATTTCAATTATAATGAGGAATGTCAATTTAATTAAATTTGTAACAAAATAATTAAAATGTGATAGGATTTGTATAATTATTATATACTATTGGCAGGTTAATTATCTATGGATATTGAAAATGGCTTATATAACAATTGAAATTTGCCAGTAATCAGCTTATTATTAGTCATGAATAAAATATGAGTTATCCCTAATTGCGATTTTCATGTTTCTCAGCTTTTACATAGAAATGGAATTTTCTAAATTAATAAAATCTTATTAGATTTTTCTGATAGTAGACAGTGGTAAATAGTTAATGTTCTGAAATACAAAGTAGCATTGCATTTTCAATAAGATAAGTTATTATTTATATAAAAACATGTTATAAGTGTAATTAAAACAGGCAGAACTCACTGTACATATTGCCACACTGCAAGCTAGAAGTGGTGGTCATGTGATGTTTATTGGCTTAATAATAAATGTAAATACTTATGACTATATGATAGTGGCAACAGTTTATTAGATTTATGAACTATTACAGTAATGTAGAAACCATGATATGAAAGACTTAAAACTTTATTTTTTAACAGATTTCATCCATCCTCAAAGTCCTTTTATTATAGAATATTCTAGCCAACATAACAATTTTCATAACACATGTACAAATTTAATAATTTCAAAATAATTATAAAGTTATTGTATAGTTTACTTATCCTTTCCTTAAATTAATGGGTTTCATAACATGTTATTTCTCTTATGTGGAATAGTATCAATTGAAAATATTTAAACTTTAGTAGGTTATACATTTAAAAAAATTGATAAGTCAAGATTTTTATTGTATAGCATCTTTATCAAAACTAGTCTAGTTTTGATAAAAATTCTCTGAATTGAAATTTTGGTTTGGCAACTTTTTGAAATTTATGACTGTATTATATATATATATATATGATTAAAATTTTGACTGATAGAAAGTATGTACTTTAAATCCATAAGATAAAAGATTATAGTATGCAATTCACAAATTTGATTTTGTGTGCACCTATCTATTCATTTACAGGTGTCAAACTTTCTGCATTTATGTCTTTGATTAATTATTCTCATATCAGATATAAAATTTAAACTCTGTTAAAGATTATTATTTATAATTTTTTTAATTAATCATAAACACATTGAACAATTAATTCAATTTTCTCTCTCTTTTTCATGTCTAATATTTTTTTAGATATAATTCAACTCCACCATATATCATTAAAACTGAAGATATTGTGATCTGATCAAATGAAGAATATTGATCTGGAGGAAATGTTTTTATGATTTTATTAATTGGTTTCAAGAATGTAGATAAAATGAATATTTGAGAACTTCAAGATTTACTAGTAATTGATTGTGTAAAAATAAAACAATAGCAACACAAAGAAATACTGTCAGTCTGTAGTTTAATATTTTTTAAATTAGCTTCTATTTAATTATCATTGCCAAATCAGTTCTGACTCTTTAGAGTTATTAAAATTAGAATATTTCAAAATAATAGTTTTGAAATTTTCTTTAAGGTGATAAATTTTTTTTATACCTTTGCTCCCACAATTGCATTTGATCACCATTGCATGGTTGTGATAAGTAAATAATGGGTAAAAAAACAGACTGGAAGTCTTTGAGATGTTGTCATGTAAAAGGGTGGAATAAAGTAGTTGGATGAATAAAATGACAAATGAAGAAGTTTTGGAAAAAGTAAATAAAATAAGATTGATTGAGGCAATTAAAGATAGAAAAAAACTGGATTGGACATATATGAAGAAGGAAAAATAGTTTAATGAAAGGTGTTTTGGAAGAAATGGTGAGTTGAAACAAAAACAAAAGACAAATAGTTGATTTTGCTGAATGACATAAAAGATGGGAAGAGATATATGGAATTGAAGATCTGAGCAATGAAGAGAACAGACTGGAGAAATGGATAAACTTGCTGTTCTGCACCTGTCCATAGGATAGAATTTTGGTGATGATTTTTAAATAGCTTTAACAATAAAGTAAACACATTTTTTTTGTAAAATTTGTTATAAAAAATGCAGTGCTTTCTTTTGCCCAGTTGATTAGAGCATCACCTTAAAATTCAATATTCAAGAGTCTAAGGGTCCAGGTTTGATTCCCATGCTAGCACTCTCACTAGTCAGGCCAGCAATACTTGAAGAAGAAGGGAGAGTAATACCTCTCAAAACATTGTGCTTATATTAACCTGTGGCTATTACTAATAGTTGAATGAATGTATCTGGAATATTTAAATAAAGTTAAATTTTTCTAAAAACATTCAATACCTTTTGTAAACAATTTTCTTAGAAATGCTAGTGAGTTTCACTTCTACAGAAATTACTAATTATCCTCTCTATACCTATACAAATGAAGAAAAACAATTCATTATGATTTTCTTAAAGTTTTTAACATAAATGGATTGATTCAAAATATAAAATTTCATCATCATTTATTCTATCAGTTCTAATTCGTCTCCATCCCACTATGATTTTATAATTAAAGCACCAACAATTTTCAATCATTTTTAAAAAAATAAACATTCTAAAAGATTTTGCCATGATAAAAATAATTAGAACTCTTAAAGACTTTAAATGAAATTTAGATTATAAATAACATTTGTATAAAACCATGTAAAATTTGTTTTATTTTTTGGAAGAAAGGGGCACCAATTACTGTTTTGCATAAGGCCACTGATGATCTTTTTTCAGCCCTGGCATAGACCACATTGGATTTGTCCAAGGTTAGAATTTTCTTTGCATTATTAATAATCTTATTTAAATGTATGAAAGTTCTGAATGCAACATTAAATTTGAGCAAATTTGTACTATGTTGTTACCCACATATGATAGAACAATCCAGCTTTTATTATTATCCCTACAACCACAGATTCATTAATTATTTTTGTTTTGAATTGATCTATATATCAGTGTATGTGCATTATTATATTCTCCTTTTTTGCAAGTCAGACATATAATGTTCTCTCTTCTATCAGATTCTTATAGACACAAATAATAATTGTGGTATAAAAAGTTTTTTTAATTCTGCAAATTTCTGAAATGTGGGTTCTTGTGATTTTACATTTATGTATTCTTTGATATAGGAGGGGGGGTTGATAATCATTTTACATTAGAGTGCAAATAATTCATAAAACTGTTGTCATAGAGATAATAATAAAAACTGGATTGCTCTATCATATTTATCACATATGGGTAATAAAATAGTACAAATTTGTTTGTACAAATTTAATGGTTCATAACCCCTATATATTTAAATAAGCTTATTAACAACACAAATAATACAATTCTATAAGACTGTTCCTATGTATACTATGGTGAAACAAGGAAAAATCTCAGAACTAGAATGATCCACAAATTTCTAATGTATAGTAAATCTAAGACAAACCCTGATACCACTCACTCATCAGTCATTTATAATCATGAAAGAGAATATGGCCATATATAATTATGCATGAAGAGGGAAAGGATCACAAACTAAAATAAAAGAGACATGGTTCATTACACAAAATTAACCAAAAATCAAATAGAATTCAAATCAGCAAAAAATTAATGTTCTCAGCAGACTGACCATAAATACAATGTAAAAGTGTTGAAAGTATATTTGGTGCAATAAATTTTACTAAATTTAAACTCTGACATAGTATTTCTTTTACATTAGTAGTTATAATGACAGTATCAATATATATAGTTATAAAATATTTAAGTATTGATTTTTTTGCACTTAACTGTTTATTACCTTTTAAATTATTTTTGAGAAAAATGTTAGCCAAGAATATTATATGTAATGTCAGATTTTCAAAGAGATTATCAAAAAGCAATACTTTAAAATTAATAAAGTTTCCTCAAGTCAGTCTAATAATATGCAATCATTCAATGTGCTTTTGTTATGTAATTTAAATTGGAAATGAAGTTTTAAAAAAGTCATATAAATTTTTGCAATTATTATCATGTAACATGAAAGGCTACATTTTCCAGTCTGAGAAATCTAATGAGACGCATTATAAAGTAATGTATTATAATTTTAAATATGTGGGAACACAATCAATTATAACAATTAGAGCTCGAATTCAGAATAAATAAACTGATTTTTTTTTTCAAATTCTAATAATGCCTATGATAACATTTCAGTATTATCGGTACCTACTCTTAAATAGAAAAACAAGAGTAAAAATTTGTACCAATTCTTACCATCAAAAAATTTAAAAAACCCAGCAAAGACAAAATCCTTTTTCATTGTTTCTTTATAAGAATATGTTAAAAGAATCAATGCTATCTATTTTTTATAGCTAACTTAATTATTATCCAAATATCAAAGCAGAAACTGGAAATTCTAACTGCAATATGGATTTCTTAGTGATTTTCTTTAATCCATCAATTCCACCACTGTAGCCAAAATTCGATAATAATTAACTATGTTTAAAGGTTTTTGCTTGTTCCCATCTAGAGATAAGTAGCTGTTAAGTTCTGCTTATGAAGCAGATAAGATTATTTTGTGACTGTTTTATTTACCTATAATTTTAAGAATGAAATTTCCTATTTAATTCACACATTAAATATATATATATAAGTGAAGAATGATATAAATAAAGCTTTTCTGGAAATTTTTTTTATTTAGTTAGTTAATTACTTTATATATATATATATATTATAATGGTCGATGAACCTCCCTAACCTAATCTGCCATACCAGGCCATTTGAACAATGAAAATTTATACAGTAGGCAGATACGTGTGGGAGAGGTTACCTTTTTATCGAACCGAAAGCACTAGTCACTAGCTCAGGGAGAAGCTGAGCTTAAAATATCATACTGTATATTCAAATTTCTAATGCTTACTTTTAAATATTAATAAAATATATAAAATAAGTTACTGCCAAAATTAATTCAACAAAACATTTTATTATAATGCACACACATATTAAAAAGGTTCTGAAAATTAAATCAACTAAATATATTTAATTTGGATTATATGCACAGATGGAAGCATTTAATAGATTTAAATACAATTTTAATATTTTATTAAATGTCAACATGCTACATAGATTACGCAATAACCAACCCAACCCCTTTTAATCTTAGGCCAAAAATCTCGCATTTAAACCAATGCTAGCTTACTGATATACCGATGTGACCAATGCAAAATGAGATTATTAGCATAACACAATCATGCTAACAGGAATTTTACATCTGTAGCATGATATCATTAGAAAAATAACGAATCATGGTAAGAAGGAATGAGCATCTTCCCCATGATACAAGAACGAAATTATATGAGAATTTCTGTAAATGGTAATAGCGGTCTTTGCCGGCTTACTGTCCCAGTCAGAGTATAAAAAAAATCAATGGCATAGGAAATATGTCTACAACCATTGACAACGTGATGACTACTCTTTTTGGGTCATACGTTCAGATGGGTATTATGCCCTGTATGCTAACGCGGTACAAGGAAATAAGTATCCAATGCACCTATTCAAGTTACATTGACATAAAACATACATATATCTATCCACTAGCACCGATTCAACTATGAAACAATTAGCCCAAAATTAACATACTTTAAACTAACTATCTTATGAATCTATGCAGACATTCACGCGCGCTTTAAATAATTAATTTAAAAGAAATTATGAGAATGGAAATGATATTAAGTATATTTTTTAAAAAAAGAAAATATATAAATAATTTAAAATTTAGTCAGATAAGAGATTTGTTTTAAAAGTTAACTGAAACTTAAAATACTGGAAAAAGTTTGCATTATATGATTAAAGAAAAGTTTACACTTTCCAATGCTATAGGTAAAGTCCGTCTTTGTAATCCTTGATGCATGGTAGAATTCAAAGTTCTTTCCATTTTTTATTCTTCTAGATGGAGAGAAGTCCATTGCTGGTTATTTTCTGGGAACCGTCCTATTCTGGAGACCACTTCAGCTGCTGCTAATACGGGAAACGTAAATTATTGCTGACCCCTACATTTTGGAGTTCCACAATACACTTATCAATATACTTAATAATACACAATCAGCAAGATCAATAAAAAAAAAATTCTTCTCCCTTCAAAGTTTTTTTTATCTGTAAACTCTTATCAGTAGTATTTTTTTAATTTATCTCTTATCTGACTATATGCCCAAGGGCCTGTTTGCAATTACCTCAAAATAGAAAATCATTTTCATTCTAAGAATAAAAATAATTAATTAACAGCATTTTTTAAAAAAAATTCTTTTATATTAAAAATAATTGTGTTTTTAGATTTTTAACTTTAAATTATATAATTAGTTTGCCATCTGTGCATTATATATATTAATTCAAATCAAATTATTAAGCCCCCCCCCCTTTATATATATAAGTATAGAGGATTTGAACTCAGATTTTCAAGCACCCTTCAACTATCCACACTATCTCATACAACTGATACACATGACCACACATGTAAAAAAGATTAATAATCACCAATATACGTAATTCGTGCTAAACCAGCACTCATCAGTTGGTCCAGACTATCACCTCTCACACATATATATAATCAATGCTCAGTTTATATTAAGATAGCAAATCTTCACACTTTAATGGACAGGCTTCAATCCATTACAAACTCCAACTTTTTAGCCATCCATGTCATTGAAAATCTGATGATGAAAACTCAAATCCCATGCTGATGCTAATGTTATTGCTTTGCCCATGTTGACCTGAAGTCACTCTGACCTCTCATGTATAGGACAGTATCCATTAAATACATATAAGAGGGATGGACAGGATACAAGCTTAATATGTAAATATTTGAAACCAGGTACTCTTCACAAACCTGGGAGCTTAATTGTAAGTATAGAGGATTTGAACTCAGAAAATCTGAGTTCAAATCCTCTATACTTACAATTAAGCTCCCAGGTTTGTGAAGAGTGCCTGGTTTCAAATATTTATATATATATATATTTACTCGAGGGTGATTTTATATATTTTTTACTTCTATTTGAAAGAAATGTAACGGCATATAGTTATTCCATTACTATATATATATATGAATATATTTATATACAAATAACATATTCCACTGCAAATCATTTTTTTTAATTGCATACTGTATATATATATTAAATTCTAATAATTTATAAACCTATGTACATGTTTGTATGCGCCTAATATATGTTTGGAGACACTAGTGTAATTTTGTTATTTTAAAATCAAAACAATAAAAAATTTCCGTCTCATGATGCTCTAAAATCATATGTAACTGAATTATAAGACATATTCTGATGCTCTTTGTTTTTGACAACAAAAAATATGGATAAAGAAAAAAGAGACTGGATTAACTTATACCTCTATGCAATAATATACAGTTTAGGTGCTAGAAAAATATATTCCCAAAGCTTGTTCTATACCTATGTCAATGAACTATCTAGAATTGGCAACTAGATTCAAGTTTTTGGCAATTCATATATCATATATTTTTGGCATTACATAATATGTCAAGAATAAAGATTGTCTATCTGACTAACAAAAGTAATTTAAGCATATGCATGATCACAAATATTTTCTTCTTCTAAGAATTGGTAAGGGCTAAGTTACTTCAGACTTTATAATGGAATTTCTATAAATGATGTAAATTAATTACTATCTTGAAATATTATATTTATATTATTATAATCAGTGTAAAGATAAATTTATATACATTTAGCTTGCTATCATAATTTGTATTTATTACTTTATAATTATGTTTGTTAAATAACATCTTCACTATAAATATACAATACTGCTTTTTATTAAATTTATACATTTTTCCCCTTTAAAGTAAATGGTAGTATGCATATATAGACTTTATGTAAACAAAATTATTATCATCTATTATTTGAAAAAGCTAGGTTCAGCATAACATCCCATAATTCATTCTGAGTTTTTTGTCCATCTCTATCCTTCCTAACAATAATAATTAATTTCATATTTTAGAATGACTAATTTTTTTAAATTTTGCTACTATTCAATCTCTTTACCTCTAAAGATCCTTCTAGTATATTGATTTAATTTCTCAATTTCTTAAATACATGCTTAATACAATTTCTATTTTACTTAATAATATTTTCATAAAATATTTATCTTTTAATTTAAATAAATCAAAATTTTATAATTCATGTAATTTGTTTTCATGGTACACATACTTATGAATGTAATATAAAGGATATTTCATTTAAATGTAAACAAACTGATTTTGTTTAAATTATTACTAGTAGAATATACAAAAAAGTTAGTGTTGCTTTATTTCAGATTTGATAATGTTAAACAAGTATTAAAAGAATTTATAAGGTGCAGAGACTTTTAGCAAATATGGGACATTGATGAAGCAATAAAATGTTCTTAGTTAAATGTTCAAGTGTATCAGTGTTATGAGATAGTGTGGAGAGTGGTGAGTCATGTGAAAGTCTGTGCTCATATACCCTATATATTACATATATAAACACAGGTATATAATAAGCCTGTGTGTTTCAGTTATTAAATAATTAATAGCTATTACAAAAATTTCAACTATTTGGAGCATTTTGTATTCTTTATTTATTATATTCAGACTATTTTTTTTAAATAATTAAATTATGTACTAATAAAATAATATGCTCATTTATAAAGATACTGGTTGCTAAAGTTTATTAATAATAAAGAGACTTTATAAATGCCAATGATCATTTCATACATTTTTGTTACTACTGTTGTTTTTACTAAAGGATTATCCATGCGATACATGATAATAGATAATCTTTACTAATATGCATCAGTCAGCATAGTGAGTTTATTTTATTTTTGAGTTTTTGACTAATAAATATTAAAACCATTAAAATATCACATGGCACTACTATATGAATGATTTACTACTAATAAATATAACTTTCCTTTCCAGTGCCAGATAGTTCTTAATTGTTACATGAATTGGGTATATTTGAAAGAAAGATAAATAGTAACAAGTATATAAATGTTGATTCCTTTTAATATTTACATTCATGACAAACAAAAGAAAAATTTAATCGATATTTTAAGAAGATGGAATAATCTGTGATTAATTGCCAATGATAGTAGATCCTAAGAATAATCGTAGCCCTAGGTTTCCATTTTATAAAGCTCATTTATTTAATATGTATATCAGTAAATTACTTTCAAGTAAAAAAGACTACATGTCTTGACAACTGCATAATATTAAATGAGACATTGTTTATTCTTACAAACTTAAAAGAAAATATAAAAAGAGGTGTTGTGAAAATGGGAGATAGACTTTACTATAAAATCATAACTACTAATTTTAAATAAATATTCAGAATATTTTTATATACCATATTAATAATGTTAGAAATTTTTTTATATTAGAATTCAAAGTAATTGAAAAATATAAGTAGTGTGAATAAAATTGTCATAAAAAATAGAAATGAGAGAGAACATAGATTTGGAATTTTCATGCAGCAAAAAACTTCTGTATATTATAAATCTCTTTCTTAAGAAATATGGTAAATGAAAATGGATATGATAATATTGAAATGAATACATGTTCTGAATATATTTAACATAGATAGTGATCACAAGATATATGTTTAAAAAAAATTCATAGAGTGAAGGATATTGATAATCATATTGTTAATAATATATCTAACATTTAGAAACACTCTAATAAATTTCAAGTATTTTAATAATATTAACATATTTTGAACATAATTCAGTCTTGAATGAGATCAATAAAAATATAATTGATACTCTATTAAAAATTGCCCCTCAGATAATTGATATAAGAAAAAAGCAATTTACCAGTAAATATTTAGATGAGACAAGACAGTGTATACATATAAAAAAAAAATGAAAATATTTAAATCATTCATTTGCAGAATCAAATATCTCAATTCTGTAAAATGATTTGGAAAGAATTTAATGATACTTAAAAAATGTAACTGCATATATTGTAACTAAAACAAATCCATAACAACTCGAATTAGTTATATTACAAAGCAGCATTAAGGAAAAAATGTTAGGTTTAAAAAATGTAAAGAAAAGTTAGTTTATGCATTTTATCATAGCATTAAATATTTTATAAAATTACCTTTTTATAAATGAAAAACAAAATGATAATTTGCACTGTAAAAGAAAAAGAAAAATAGTTTTGATACACCCAAGAAATTTGAATTGCATAGTTCTAAATATCTAAACATTTTGTACCTTCTTGATTTGCCTTTTTTGAACAGAGTTTTAAATAAAAATCTTACACATATTTATAGTAAATTAAATGGAAAATGTACATATGCAATTAAAATTTTGTGATTATTAAACTTTTAAAAGATATCTATCAAATTTTAAAAGTCAAGAGCAATTTTTTTTGCTTCCTATGCTGAATAATGTAAATAATAATAATAATAAAACTATTTTTTTCTTTCATTCATTTATTTATCAAATCATGATATAATATTAAAATATCTATAAAACTATGTTTCCACAACATGGTGTGTAAGGAATGAAAATATGTTTTTCAAAAAAGATTGTTGTAAAGAATATATATCAAATTTTATAGCTAGTTGGTGATGAATCTGTTGTTTGGAAAACATCCATTAAGTGGATAGAAATAGATCAGAACCAAACAACTTAGCTAATACAGTCTAGTCCAACAAAAAGTCTACTTTAGTCTATTTGATGACTTAACTCAAGAAGCAATGTTGCAGTGTTCCCATGCAGAGAATAAAAACCACTGAATAAAACTGCTTTCCATTGTAATTTGGATAGCCATGTATTGTTGACTGTTTAAACTATTTTTCAATACTCTATTTATGATGACTTTATCTTAAAAAAGACCATCTAGTATTTGTGGTTGGAAATCAACAACCACACCAGTCAGACACTCTGAATACAATTGAACCAGAAACAAATGCAAAGTTTGTAAAACCCAGTGCTTGCTTTAATAATGCCACAAATAAAGAAGTGGACAATGGTCATAAAATCAATCCAAGATCTATAGATAATATACCCTAGATAATGTCATCAATGTCACTGCATATACCATCTAACATCACCACTGCCCCAAATGATAACCAACATCTTTGAAGGAACTAATGAATATGTCTGTAAATATGCTAAAAGAATGATGTTTCCAGAAAATCATGCTTTGAAACTGTTTAAATATTTCACATGATAAGATCTTGTCACTATAGATATTATAAGATTTTAAATTTAAAATATTTTTTTTTATATTTAATATTTTGTAAATCTAGTGATATACAAGTATATAAACAACAGTTTTATATATTCATTGTTAATAAATTGTTATTTTCTAAAAATGTATTTAGTTTGTGTTACTTATAGAATTCAATGCAAACATTATGTTTTTAACATACAATATGACAGTAAGATCCACTACACTGAAAATTTATGCAATCCATTGGGGGACATACAGTGTTGGTGATAGATGATGATGATTGGGCATTAGTAAGTTTTCCCAAAATAAACTTTTTATTCAGAAGCTTTGGCACCTTAAAGTTTCACTTTTTTCTGAAAAAAATTAAAAATATTTTTGGTAGGACATGTGCTTAATTTAAACTTCCACTGCTAGGCTTTAAATCACTAGCATCTTAGACATTTGGTTAATATATATATATATGAAGTAATAATTTTTGTTCAAATTTTATTAACCACCCCCTTTCATCATATTTAATATTTATTTGAATTAAAATTTACCTGCATGCGTTTGTATATCATTGGTTCACACTGAATTACCATTACAATATATATTAAGACAGATATCATCGCATATTGAATCTATCTACACATAAATTGTACTATTTTTAAAATTATTTTCAAATATATTTTTTCTAATTAATAAAGTCTACTTTTATTTTAATTTTATATAAATTAATTAAAACGGTTTGTCTTCTAATTTATATGTTTTTTTTTAGTTAAAGTCGGTTCTTTTTTTTCTTTCTTTGTAAAACTAATTAAAAGATGAAAAATTGTTACATTAATAAAAGTAAATTTTTATAAAAAATGTGAAACCATGTTATTATAACATCAATTTAAAATTTATGTAATCTGCAACAGACTGGTTTAGTTAATTAAAGACAGTGATAATAGCTGAGTTGTTATTTAAAGATATTAGACAAACTGAAAAGAAAAGCAGATAATTCTATTGGCTGAAGTTATATGAAAAGACTGAAAGAAAACATCTCTGAATCAACTACTTGTTCGATTTTCAAAGCTCAATACAATTTATCTCCATATGATAGTAGAAGCTACAGAAATACATTTAGGAAAACCTTTAAATTATAAATAGTTAATTATATAGCTAATACACTCATAGAAAATCAATATGAAATTTGTCTACACATTTTGAAAATTAATTAGGGAAATTTTATTTTTGAACTTATTATAATTTTATCACAGATTTAATCAACATTACTGAAAGAATATATTTTATTATAATAAATAAATTTGGCAAGTATCATATTTAAATGTATAATTTATTCTGCTTTTAATAATGTATTGTTCATTATTATATTTTGTTATGACATAATCGAATTAAATCTAGCTATACATAAACTTTAAAAATATGTAAATATTTTAATTTGTAGTTATCAAATTATATTTAATTTTTTACTTAAAACATCTATATTAAGAGTTGTTTTTTGTAATTCTTTAGACTGGCACGCATAAGTTATGAGTTAATAAAAAGTAATAATTCATTTTTTGATATTTGGAATTATTATTATAAAATGAGAAAATTAATATTAATAGCTATATGAATAAAATATTAAATTTATGAATTTATATAAATATGAGAAATGTGTATTGTTTTAATTCATTTATTAAATTTGATATTTCATTAAAATTGGTTTTTTTTTTTTTTACTGCTCCATAATCTCAAAATTATTTATGTGATTCCATAAACAAGTTTTTGACTCTTCTAATAAGTTTGGCTGCAATAAGAATGGCATCTGACAAAATAAATGTTTTTTTCTCTCTGCATGATATAACAATCGCTATAAAATAGATATAAGAAAGTGTATTCTGTTTATATTTAGAATCTTAGTGTGGTAAAAACAATGACAGAATCTTGGTATATATGGAAGAAAAATTATATAAACAATAACAATAAATGTAATACATTTTTTTAAAAAAGTAGAGAGAAACGATAACTAGAAATATGCTGAAGAATTCTGCAAAAATTTATACAGCAATAAAAACAAATTAGTTCCGAAAATTATATCTACTGAAATTTAAATGATATAAATAAAATAGTGAAACAAACAAGTAAATCTGTGAAGAATGTAAAAGTAGTCAGGTAACAATAAAAGTATTGTAGACTATTATAAAAACAAGCAGATAAAGCTTAAATAGGTAAGTTGTCGGTTTTGAATAAAGCTGAAAAAAAAAATTACAATTGCAGATTTATTTAAGTTTTGTATAGATCTGTACATTTTTTTACTATGATCATTACTAATGTTTGCAAAGAAAATTAGCCACAGAGAAATAGGCTGATTATAGTACAGTTATTCAATTGAATGTTTAAACAATTAAATAAGAATTAATGAGGATAAAATGTTATTATGATTTGAATTTGCATGTTATGAACACATATTTGGTTCTATATGCATTTCTAAAGCACTAGTAGTTGAAAAATATTTATCAAACTGAAATATCAATGATTAAACTATAAGACATCACTAGAAATGTTAACACCAATAAAAGTATGTGATAGGAGATTCTGTTTGTCCAAAACAAATTTTACAACCGTTTTAAAAGAAAAAATCAGAACAGAAAACGAAAAGAACAAAAATATCCAGATTACTTAAATTATCTAGATTTGACAGATGATGCATTTGTTTTTTCAAATAATACTTCAGAATTTTAGGAAATATTAGCAGCTTTATCAGAAAAAAGCAATAAAATAGATCTAAAGATAAATTATAAAATTGATTAAAAATATTCAGTAGCTTTATGAAAAAGTACTAAATATCTTGGTCAAATTATAAGTACATAAAAAAATATCGAATGAAATTAGTTAAAGAATTAAAATTTGAATGGAATGTTTTTACAAAAAATAATATTAAGAAGAAATATACCTATGTGCTTTCAATAAATGTGTTTTATCATTGTTTATTTGTATGTGGATACTTAAAAGAACAGTAAAACAAATACTTTAGGCCACACAGCAAAGTGTGAACAGACTTATGTTAGTAATCTTAACTAGATCCCAAAATAATGTAAAAGTTATATGTAAAGTTCATGTGTGAAATAGATGATTTATATAAAAAGTAAGATGGAGTGGAGAGTTTAAAGTCCGTACAGAAGATACTAAAAATAAAGTTTATACAAAGGGTACATTCTTTTAATATAGATACAGAGCTGTAAGTAATGTTTGAATTAGTAAAAGCTATATAAAATTAAAAAATATATATTTAATTTAATTTAAAGACTTTAATATTTTTGAGTGAATAAAATTAGATTTCAAATGAAAGATATACCAATAAATAGTATAACAAACAAATAAAGTAAATAAAAAAATATAATCCCAATTAATCGTTTTATCTTCCCTAATTATATTTAATGAATACTAATAATTTAACCCAAATTTAATTAGTTCTAAAATAAGTTAGATTTAATTAAGTTCTAATAGTTGATGTAATATATGAAAGTTAAACATATTTTTTTTTTATAATAATAAATAACAATAGGTTAAACAGATATTTATCTTCTGTATAATAATAGATTTCTTTAATAAGCACAAATTTTTAAAATTAAGATTTGCCATAATTTTTTTATTGACTGCAAATAAATTAAATTTTTTTGCTGTAATATATGGATATTTAATGTTATTTAAAAATCTTAATAAGTTTACAAAAATTAAATGAAAGAAGCTGTCGCGTTTTCATCATTTCAGCTCTGTCATCCCATCTCTTCTTAAGATTTACAAAAAATAAAATTATATAAACGTGAACAGAATTTATCAATTTTCTGTTCATATATGTATAATCCTTTTATTATAGTTTGGAATATAAACATTCTAACATGCACTTTAATGAAACATTTTTGCCTTCAGATAAAAATCTTTTATAAGGTAATCGTCATTTAATAATCCATTTATTTCTTTCATTTCTAAGAATCGTAAATATATAGAAGAATTTCCATCAAGTTGAAAACTTAAAATGTTATTCTGGCCTTGTTTTTTTTTTTTAAATTTTCATACATCATACACATATAAGTATTGTTTATTGGAATATTCTCTGGCTAAAAGAGTATTATTTACAGAAGGAAAACTCTATACATAATAAAATTCTGTGTATTGCATGGAATGTAAATAATCATATATATTTATTTATTTTTTTCACATCTTTTATAAGTGTCCTTATTTATATATATATGCAAGTACAATTAACATTCTTAAAGATCCATCTTATAGTTGTAGATATTTTAAAAAATGCTAATGGCTCCTAAAGTGCATTTTGACTTCACAAGTTTTCTTTATTTACATGAAGCCAAATACGCACGTTTCTTGCTATTATTTTGCATTAATCATAGGAAGAGTGATACTTTTAAAAAACAATTATTTACTTTACTATCTTTTAAAAAAACACTTAAATGATTATTAATTTTTTTTTATTAACTGAGAAATTATTATAAAGTTTTATCTAAGATATAAATTTTAAAAGTATTAAATGTATCTGGACATGATAATTTTTGATTTTCTCAAATCATTACAATTTAATTCAATAATGTTTTTGAATTAAATCATGATAACTTGATATTGATAAATGCTGAGTAAAGATGAAAAAGGCATGTGAAAAAACCTAGCATGGTTATCTGAATATTAAGGTTTTCATCATGAATTATATCTTAAAATCATTTTATTCTTTTCCGGTGCCCTTATTCATGCAAGTGGGATGAACATGGGAAAAAATTTTTGGGGGATAATTTTTTTTAATTTTTAATTTGGGATAATGTTACTTATTTTAGTGATTAGTTCAGTTTTAGGATTTTAATACATATATATTGAAATAATATATTCCTTTGGAATATATTTCATTGATATAAAGATTATCAAAATGTAAAGAAAAGACATTTTATTAATTTAAAAGTGTGACATCATTAATATTGTATAATATTAAGTTATTATTATTATTTATTACATACTCTTTTTATAAATAAAAATTGATTTTATTAAATAAGTTAAAAATTGTATTGTAAAATTTAAAAATATTAATTTTAAAGAATTGACACTTATTTGTTTCAAATATACTTTGAAATTAGACTGAGGGATTATTTATTGTTTTATTGGTAAACAGCCAAGAATGATTTCTTAGCAAGAAAACTGTTTTGGATCATGTAACAGGTTTGTCTGCAGTTGAATTGAAAAATAATAATCAGAAAATAATAATAATAATTTTTTATAACAGCTATATAAATTTCAATAATAATTCTACAGATAAAAAGCCTTTTTCAGCACCTGGTTTGATGCCTTTTTCAAATATTAATAATCTATTTCACATTAATGACCTATTTCAGATATAAACCATCTAGTGATCAATAATGAAATTAAAACAAGAAATAACAATATAAATCATTAAAATAAAGCAAAACCCTCATAAATATATCCAGTAATTACAAAATAATTGACTATATCATAACAATACATTAAATAAATAATACATGCATTCTTTACAATTATATATATATATATAATTTCCATTCATTTTTAATTAACCATTTGTTATCCAAATTTATAAAAGTCTTGTAAATATTCATACAATTATTTAAATTATTTTTAATATAATGTTTCATATATTTGTTTTTGAATTTTTGGGCTTTGATGTAATTTAAAGGTTTAATATTTTTATAGCATATATTCTATGCCCATATTTCAAATAATGAATGTATAATGCAGATTTATCATCTCTTCTATTAATTGCATTATTATGTTATTGGCTCTTACCTCTAATTGTTTCCTAGTATGATGTCCAAAGTAAATCATTTTACAAATTTCACATGTAATTTTATATACAATTCTTTTTTGTACTGTATATCATTTCTTAACTTATAATTACTTATTAATTGATCAAGATTTTTACTATTTGACCAGCCAATATTTATATTCTTCTCAATATAATTTTTGTTATATCTTAATGTATTATATTACAATACTATGAAAGTCTAATCCATTTCTTATTTGATTTGTTATTATGATTATCAATACCATTATATTCTTCAGAAATTTCATCACCCACTAAAGATTTTTTAGAATTAACAAAAATATATTTTTAATAGTTTTAGGATTTCATCCATAATCTTTATATAATTTAATAAATTGATTCTTTTATAATTGAGCAACACTTTTATCTATATTATATTTATCATTCCTATATTTAAAATTTTTTAATAATTGTTAATTTTTATTTCCATGCTTGTTGTGAATCTACATAAACAATTTTTCTTAATTTATGTTCTTTAATAAAATGTTTTAAATTAATTTTGTTATTTTTATCTATATTAATTTTTACATCTAAATATTTAATTTTATCTTCAAATTCTACTTTTGTAAATTTAATTTTATATATATTATTATTAAACTCCTTATAAATATTATTCATTGTTCTTTTGTCACCAATAATTAAAATTTTATCAATATGTTGTAACAGTAATATTTGACATTCACACAACAAAATTCAGAGTTTGGCAAATTATCCCAAGGCTGATCTAGATGAGGAATTGAGACCTCGAATCAGATCACACCTCAGTTCCTTCACCAACACTCCATGATTTACTACCTTATGGATGACATATATGAGGCAACACTCAGAATTTATTAATTTATTTTCTGGCATTAGCAAAGGGTGGACCATGAGACTCAAAAAAAAATATAATGAAACCAATACTAATTTGTCTAATCTCTACACTTATGGGTGTTAGATAGTGCCCTTATATAACTTAACTAACATACAATTTTGGAAAGTGATTCAATATGAATTGAAGTAAAATAAGACAAAAGACCTCAATAAGTTTAATATCATTTAATCATAACAATGACAATTAAGTGCTTTGGATATTCCACTCACAGGTGATATAGGTGAGTAGGTGAATTACAAGTTCTCAGCTTTGACTGCACTTTATCATTTAATTTTACCATTATTATAAATTAATAATTTTATCTATGTCTATAATCATGCCTCAATTATGCCCTGCCATCTCTACCAGGTTTGTTAAGAGTTAAATCTTACAAGAATGATAACATTAAATAAACTTATTTATTAATATTACATAATGAGCAATAAGTGTGCTCCCTATACAGATTGCTTATATAAACTAGATCTGGAGTACAAATCAATGCTGAACTGAATAATAGAATGGAGGATGAACTGGTGATTTTCAGTGTAGCTTTCAAGACTATGGTGCTACATAAAATAGATAAAATCTGTGGCTCAAATGTGCAATAATTCATGGGATTTAGTACCAAGTACTCAGTTTCTGTGGACAATATGACTTGCTATCATAAAATATAAGAACATTTAGTTCAGGTGATAATAATGGTGTGACCCTTAAAACCAAAGCCCATTTTAATAATTGTCATAGCAAGATGTAATGCACTGATGTGCTTCCTAAAGACACATTTGCAACACTTTCCAAGTATCAAATATTAAAATTAATAAAGTGCTAAATCTTTAGTTTTCCTCTGTAAAATTACTATACACCCATTCATAAATTAGCATACTTAAAACATGCTAAAAGGGATTACTTCAAATGATACAAAAGTATACATTGATCTAAAAATTCTTGAAATAAAATTTGCAAGAATAATGTAATAGCAAAATGTAATCCCAAAAAGCATGGTTTAATGCTTTCAAAAAAAAAAAAAAAGACAAAAGAAAATTAAAAAAAAACACTTGATGAATGGAAATCAAATAGATACAAATAAATAAATATGAGCTTTTTAATTGAATTGAATGTTATCTAATGTAGAATTCAATGTCAAATAATGTTGAAAAATAATTTAAATAATACTTAAAATTTAAAAAAAAACAACGAATATTACAGCAATGATACAAAGTATATTAAATTTATTAAAATCAATATTAAATTATAGACTATGAAAGTGTTATTTATATTATATATGTAGTCAATTGCTCATAACACTTAGTCTTTGGTATATGTTAAAAATAACACACTGTAGATGCTAGTATCAAAATTTAACAAAGCAAAAAAAAAAAAAATTAATATTGAAACAGTAAGATTCGTATTCGAATCTTAAGTTTCACCTTTTTCTGGCGTCTCTCACTGACAGGTCTATCCCACCCAAATTTAAACTTTTTGGTATCGAATTGTGTGTGTAGCAATATTAAAAATGTATAAATATATGTAGAATTCAGCATAAACATGCACACATTTCGATCTCAAATTAAAGGCAATAAATAGGGATAAAATAATATAATTTAGATTTCTTTTAGTTATATAATTTTGTATAATTTTAATCATTTATTTTGGATTATAAAGTTCGTATTTATTGCTTTGTTTAAATTTCGTTTAATAATAATTCTAAAAAAATCTGATGTAATATTTAATTAAAAGTTAAAATAATCTTATGTTCCCTTTTTGTCTTTGAAATTTAAAAGCATCGGTCAGTGATAGATAATAGTTTAATTAAAGAAAAATTCCCCAAATGTAATTAGTAAATGTAAAATGTAAACAATAGAACGGCAGCTTTCTTTAATTAAAACCAACAAAATGCATTGATTATCCTCAGGGCAGATTAAGTAGAACCTAAAAATACCTTAACAAAAATGTGAAAGATCAAGATAAAAAAAGGCCATCTTAGACTGGCTGGAGACATTCACTTAAACTTTAGCTCTGCTCTCGATCACTGAGAGTCTCCAAAATATAAAAATAAATTGTTCCTGCCAAGATATGACCGAGTAAAAGCACCTAGATTATTCTCCATTGGGAGATGGCCTATTGGATGCCAAACTTTCCATTGCCCATCATAAAATCACCATGAAGATATGCTGCCTGAAATAAATGAGAAAGCTGCTGCTGCTGTGAAAGTAAATGAAATATCTAAATACAAGAAAGAATTGTCACTCGTGAACTTTTTGCTGCTAAACTAATGGAATCAGAAAACTTCTTATAAAACAGGTACCTGTCTGTGTTCAAACTCTAGAGTACTCTAATAACATGCTATAGCTCTTCTTCATATTACTTATCTAAATTATAAAATGTAAAAACTATCATTTGTATAACTAAAATTGAATAATTAATTTAATGTGTAAATTTCTCTAATAATCTAGCTTACCTCACTCTATCTTTTTTGGGTGTGTATTTCTCACATCTACATTTTATCTATAGTTATTATTTAATTATTGCATGCTCATAATTGTCTCAATTTTCAAAGTTTAAATCTATGATCGCTTGGAACAATGAATGCGTGTCAAATTTTCATTAATATTTGCTTTCATAACTAACTTAACTTTCATATAAATCGACACGCATTCAATGCATCATTTATTGTAATGCAGGGGTCTACTACTTTGCAAATGGCTGACATATTAGTTATAATAATTCCCAATTTATATATGTTTTGTATTTATTAAATCATCATGAATAATTCCAGAAAATTACATTTCTTTGAGAGTCACCAACGTTCTTTAGTAAATGTTGATAATGTAGGGCCAAATTAGAAATCTATTTAAATCTTATCATAATCGTTTATACTTATACATGTGTTACATTTTAAAGACGCGATGATCTATTCCACCGTAAATATTCCGGATTCTTCAGGGTTGAAATTAACCCCAGTCATCCTACACAAGCGGACATAATAAATGCTCCCGTAGGATTTGACCTATCATGCAGCCAGCCGGCAAATTGCGACATGGACCGCTTGTCCCTGGTTATGCTTATGTGACACCTTACTTCATCGGGCCGAGGCAGAGACCAGCCCGACAGTCTTATAAACTCATTCGCGGCATTGCAGTTTCAATATACTGCCATTCCATATCGCCTTTCTAAAGCGTACCACGTGTTCCTTTACTTAATTTTATTATTCTATATATCACTCTGCCTCTGCATTATCTTCATAATTCACTCTCAAATAAATGTTTGCCCTTAGTCATAAAATAAATATTTTAATTAAATAAATATATGTCTGCCACTACTCTTAAATCTTACTTTAGACTCTTGCATTGCAAAGGTATAAATTCCCCAGGCATGCATTAGAAATACTTACTCCAGAATTTTAGGTAGCTAGATTATGCCTTCAAATAAATGAATTCCTTTTGTAAACATTATAGTATCGGAAATACCGCTACTGAAGTCCTCAATATAAAATAATGTCTAAATAAATAAATGTATCCTTTAAAATATAATAGTATTGCAAATCCTGCTAATGGAGCTTTGAATCCATAAAATATTATTAGTAAATGATTTTCTTATTAAAATGTGTGAATAAATAATTTTAAACTATACGTCTGCAGTTATGTTTCATTTATTCGATACCCATTCTATATAATATTTCCTTGATTATGTAAATATGAATGTTTAATTAATATTAGTTTGATTATTGGCTAACTTGAAAATAAAATCATGAATCTCTTGCATATCCCTGACCACCATGCCTAAAGAAATATTTACTAATGTCGCATCAGATGTGTTGTTTCATAGATTGTATTGTGGAACCAATAAACTATGTTCGAACTCAGTACCACAGGTGGCTTCGCTACCTCGATGGTGCTGCTGTTTTGTGTGGTGGTCGAATCCTGCATCTTACTGTGTCATTTCCCTGTACTTCCCATGAACAATTAAGGAAGGACAAAAGGAGGCAAGAAAGAGAAAAAAAAATTTTACATTATATAATTTAAATATGAAAACATTATTATTGTTTGTACAGATATATTGAAATATAGAAAGCAGAGATTACATGAAGCAATGAACAATTTATATACCTGGATCTAGAATTTATAGTTTAATTAAAATGGCCTAATTTGGCCGTGTCTGGTTAAAATCATAGTAATAATTAGTTAAACTGAATGTATATATATAAAAAAAATTCTTAGAATAGGATTAGTTAGTATAATATAAAAAAAAAATTAAAGAGTAATAGTAATTAAAACAATAATATATATAATAAAATTTCTATCTAAAACCCTATTTGACTAAAGTACAATCCATTCAACCAAGTTCATTATATCAAGTTCATTTTAATATTTTCATATACGTTTAGTAACCGTCCTAATAGTCTAATATTTTTACAACCCCGGGTCAGGTGGATAATACCTACATGGTTTGAGATTACGGTCATTATATGTCCCTTTTATGGTATCTCCATCTTTTAATAAATATGCATTTGGGCCACATGTGCAATCAATTATAAAGGGTCCCCAGTACAAAGGAAAGAACTTTTTATATACTCTTTTATCTTGGTTACTTTGTTGAGAGTTCCGTACCCAAACATAGTTCCCGACCTGGAAATGTTGGCTCCTCCGATCTGCTTGTAATATCCGTTCTGCCCTTTCTGTAAGGCGGCAGTGTCCCTTGCATCTGTCAGTTTCAATATTGATTTCATGTTCATCCATGGGTAATGGCGTCTTGATCAGTAATGAGTCTGCTTTACCAAAATGCAAACATGTTGGTGTCATGCCAGTGTCCATCTTCGTCTCTTCTTTAATGCTGACTTCCTTCTCCGGTTCTTGTGGGCCTTCATCGGCTGGAATGAGGTCTATTTGCTCATCTATTATCATAGGTTTGTCAAGTATTTCTAATTCCCTTTCCTTTTCCATATCTTTAATTTCTTCTTCCTTTTTACTAACTGGGGATATTCCATAATGTTCCTTGATCATTTCAAGATATATCAACATATCCCTATCAATTTTCTGACACTCCCTACCTCTTATGCCCTCCTTTTCCTGTCTCGTTTTTGGTTCTTCATATCTTCTTCTCGCTTCCTCATGTATTTTCCTCCATTCTTCTTTACTCTGTCTAAATATTTCAAGTAACCTTAGACTGAAGTTCATTGATCTTATACTGTCATTTTCTGCTTCCATTTTTCTTAATATTATTTATTTATTTTATACTACTAGCATTTGACTACTCCCCACTGGTATCTTGGCCCTATAACACTCTTTCACTGCCCTCACCTACTCTACATTGCCCTATCTCTATATTTCTGTGTTTAACATATTTAACATATATATTATAGCGAACTACTGGTAATGCGTATAATAAGCCACTGCTGTCTATGATATATATTTGTACTTTAACAAAATATTTACTGTTAACATATATAACAAGCTTCTGCTGTCTATGCTATATATATATAATGGTGCTTTAATAAAAAAAATTCAATGCTACTTGCTTTCTCATTTAGCGACTGATTACTTTTTTTTTGACATATATATATAAAAAAATATTTCATTAGATCTGAGTATTTTCATTCCTTCTTAAATTACATACACATCCCTGCTTTCCTTAGTTTGTTATTATGCCTGCTGTCCTTTCATTCACTCGACCCACATTATTTCTCGACCCACATTATTCGACTCGATTTTTTCCATAATTTTTATCAAAACAAAATTGTATATATATAGATTAATTAGCTAACTCGAGTAATGAACACTAAAAGAAATTTATATGTGTTATATTTTGCTCAGAGTATATATGGGTTTTTTGTATCGAAAGCCCCACGTTGGGTGCCAAACGCTAAAAAAAAATTTAACTATGTAACAGTCAGAAAACGTGTGACTCGTAAACATAGTGCAGAATTCGACCACCACACAGAACAGCAGCACCATCGAGGTAGCGAAGCCACCTGTGGTACTGAGTTTGAACATAGTTTATTGGTTCCACAATACAATCCACGAAACAATGCATCTGATGCGACATTAATAAATATTTCTTTAGGCACAGTGGTCAGGGATATGCAAGAGATTCATGATTTTATTTTTGAGTTAGCCAATAATCAAACTAATATTAATTAAACATTCATATTTACATAATCGAGGAAATATTATATAGAATGGGTATCGAATAAATGAAACGTAACTGCAGACGTATAGTTTAAAATTATTTATTCACATTTTAATAAAAAAATCATTTACTAATAATATTTTATGGATTCAAAGCTCCATTAGCGGGATTTGCAATACTATTATATTTTAAAGGATACATTTATTTATTTAGAAATTATTTTATATTGAGGACTTCAGTAGCGGTATTTCTGATACTGTAATGTTTACAAAAGGAATACATTTATTTGTTTTGACCTTATTTTATCTTGAGGACCTCAGTAATGGTATTTCCGATACTGTAATGTTTACAAAAGGAATTCATTTATTTGAAGGCATAATCTAGCTACCTAAAATACTCGAGTAAGTATTTCTAATGCATGCCTTGGGGAATTTATACCTTTGCAATGCAAGAGTCTAAAGTAAGATTTAAGAGTAGCGGCGGACATATATTTATTTAATTAAAATATTTATTTTATGACTAAGGGCAAACATTTATTTGAGAGTGAATTATGAAGATAATGCATAGGCGGAGTGATATATAGAATAATAAAATTAAGTAAACGAACATGTGGTACACTTTAGAAAGGCGATATGGAATGGCAGTATATTGAAACTGCAATGCTGCAAATGAGTTTATAAGATTGTCAGGCCCGTCTCTGCCTCAGCCCATCGAAGTAAGGTGTCACATAAGCATAACCAGGGACAAGCGGTCCGTGTCGCAATTTGCCAGCTGGCTGCATGACGGGTCAAATCCTATGGAGCATTTATTATGTCTGCTTGTGTAGAATGACTGGGGTTAATTTCAACCCTGAAGAATCCGGAATATTTATGGTGGAATAGATAATCGCGTCTTTAAAATGTAACACATGTATAAGTATAAACGATCATGATAAGATTTAAATAGATTTCTAATTTGGCCCTACATTATCAACATTTACTAACGAATGTTGGTGACTCTCAAAGAAATGTAATTTTCTGGAATTATTCATGATGATTTAATAAATACAAAACATATATAAATTGGGAATTATTATAACTAATACATCAGCCATTTGCGAAGTAGTAGACCCCTGCATTACAATAAATGATGCATTGCATGCATGTCAATTTATATGAAAGTTAAGTTAGTTATGAAAGCAAATATTAATGAAAATTTGACACGCATTCATTGTTCCAAGCGATCAAAGATTTAAACTTTGAAAATTGAGACAATTATGAGCATGCAATAATTAAATAATAACTATAGATAAAATTTAGATTTGAGAAATATGCACCCAAGAAAGATAGAGTGAGGTAAGCTAGATTATTAGAGAAATTTACACATTAAATTAATTATTCAATTTTAGTTATAAAAATGATAGTTTTTACATTTTATAATTTAGATAAGTAATATGAAGAAGAGCTATAGCATGTTATTAGAGTACTCTAGAGTTTGAACACAGACAGGTACCTGTTTTATAAGAAGTTTTCTGATTCCATTAGTTTAGCAGCAAAAAGTTCACGAGTGGCAATTCTTTCTTGTATTTAGATATTTCATTTACTTTCACAGCAGCAGCAGCTTTCTCATTTATTTCAGGCAGCAGATCTTCATGGTGAATTTATGATGGGCAATGGAAAGTTCGGCATCCAATAGGCCATCTCCCAATGAAGAATAATCTAGGTGCTTTTACTCAGTCATACCTTGGCAGGAACAATTTATTTTTATATTTTGGAGACTCAGTGATTGAGAGCAGAGCTAAAGTTTAAGTGAATGTCTCCAGCCAGTCTAAGATGGCCTTTTTTTTATCTTGATCTTTCACATTTTTGTTAGGTATTTTTAGGTTCTACTTAATCTGCCCTGAGGATAATCAATGCATTTTGTTGGTTTTAATTAAAGAAAGCTGCCATTCTATTGTTTACATTTTACATTTCTAATTATATTCAGGGAATTTTTCTTTAATTAAACTATTGTCTATCACTGACCGATGCTTTTAAATTTCAAAGACAAAAAGTGAACATAAGATTATTTTAACTTTTAATTAAATATTACATCAGATTTTTTTAGAATTATTATTAAACGAAATTTAAACAAAGCAATAAATACGAACTTTATAATCCAAAATAAATGATTAAAATTATACAAAATTATATAACTAAAAGAAATCTAAATTATATTATTTTATCCCTATTTATTGCCTTTAATTTGAGATCGAAATGTGTGTGTGTTTATGCTGAATTCTACATATATTTATACATTTTTAATATTGCTACACACACAATTCGATACCAAAAAATTTAAATTTGGGCGGGATAGACCTGTCAGTGAGAGACGCCAGAAAAAGGTGAAACTTAAGATTCGAATACAAATCTTACTGTTTCAATATTAATTTTGATAAAATGGTATGCAAACTATACAAAGTCATTTTTATTTTTAGTACAATTTACATTTAGCTTCTATGGCTTTATTCAATTAAGATAAATTATTATATGCATTTTAAATGTCATACTATTTTGGACTTTTGACATTTACTTTTTGTATTAATATTATATATAATGTTTAGATCAAATAAATTAGTGATGTTATTATATTAACTAGTTAATGCATAATTAGTAATTCTATTAGGTGGTAAATAATATGTAAAGAGTTTTAACAAAGTCAAGATTGCATTGAAAACAAGCGATTTCTTTGCTATACATATTTTTTGTATTGAACTAAAAAAATTGTTAGTATGGCTTTATATAATTATTGAAATTTAATATGACTTCATGTGATAATTATTAAGTAATTTTAGAACAGTATAAGTTGTTTTTTATTTATGAAAGGAAAATTTTCAATGAATAAGTTCAAAAGTTATTCACATAGTTTTAACATATGATTAACAATTTTAATATTATTATGTCAATTCAGGTTATATTTTCAACTTAAATGTCATGTTGGTAATTATTAAAATTAACTAATGTATATAGTCTCCCAATATGAGTCATATAAATTAAAATCAAAGGCAATATTAAAAACTACAATAAGATAAAAAATATTATATCATAAATAAAAAATTTAACAAAAATTTAAATATATAAATTAAACTTCTGATTGATGAGATTAATTATTTTTTATAACAAATATTTTAATTTCAATTAAAAGTTCCATTTTAAAGTGGTAAAAGAACATAATTTTGCAATGATTTTTTTTATTAATAAAAATATTGAAACTATTTTAATTATAAAAGTAAATATCCTAAAAGATATTGTCAAATTTTTATTATTAGTTATACTTTGTTATATTAATGTGATGCATTTTATATGTGCTCTTTTAAACTAAAGATAAAATACTAATTACAAAATTATAGGAAAAAGCAACACAACATTTAATTGTTTTTTGATGTGACTAAAAAAATTGTTTATTTTGAATTATTAAAATATTATTATTTAATATAAAAACCTCATTTTTATGTTTATTTAATTCTAATCTTTATGTTAAATACAGTACTACATGAATACTTATGAATTGAATAAGTGTATTATTAGCAATTTATATAATTTTTCATTCTAATTTTATTGTACTTCAGTATTAATTAAATATTATTCATAGTATACTCATCACTTTATCATGATAAGCAAAATCTCTGTGCTTTATTTACATAAGCCTATTTTTATCTTTGCTTAAAATATTCTACTACAACCATACTATTTAAATTTACACAATCAAATAAACATGGTATATTCAGTAAAAAAATGTCTTGAATGAGTAAATAAAACTGTATACCTAATGTGCATCTTTACAAATAAATAAAATATAAATATAATGTTAATTTTAAAAATTATTATTTTTTTTTACATATTAGCATTTTACTTTAAGAAAACAAAAAAAATAAATAATTGCTTTAAAAATCCTATTTAAAAGACAATTTACTTATGCAGTTTAAAACAATAGCAAAGTGATTGATTTAGAATTAAAGATTTATTTTATAAAATGGCCTTAACTTTTCTGAAAAACAAATTATTCAATTATATGCAATAAAAGATACTGATGTTATATCTATGCATATAAGACCACACATAAATATTGTGTACATACATGGATATGAATATTGTGTATATAGATATCTGATATTCTGATATTTTATTAATATGGTACATGGTGTAATTTTTTTTTTTAAAAGTCTCACCTTATCTTAGAAATGTTAGTGGAAGATATGGACTCTTAACTCATTGCTAATAAAAAGCAGATGGGTCACAATAAAAATTGAAGAACATGAGTGATATAGAAATACACACACATATATACATATTGAAATGATATTTTTGTCTAGCATCCTGTTTCACCTACTATGTTTCATAGTAGTATTTATTCTCAGTTAAAACCCTTACACATCCACATATCTGTATGCTTATTGTTATATAATATATATATACTAATTTATAAATTATATATATTAAATTAAAAGTAAATTGTTTAGACATTGTTTAAGCACACCTACAGATATATGTGAATGAAACTGCAATGCAATAAATTTTATGTGTTGCGACACAATTAAATTATTTTTATCTTTAACTTGTTATGGAGTTAAAATACAAATTTACTTTTATTTAGCTTAAAACTCACATATAATTTCAATTCTAGAGGTGACAAGATTACATTTATAACATAATGCTTACAGAATTTAAATCTGTTTCAAAAGATCATCTGTTTCTTGGAAAATCTCACATCACATGCACCTGGGTTAATTTGTGTGGGAACCAAGAGCAGATTTTAAAATAAATTTCAAGACAAAAGAAAGGCAGTCAAGCTGCATTATTTTGTGAATAACAGGCTTAGTTAATAAAACTATGTTAAGAGTAAAAACTTATAAATTGTAAACAAGTTCATGGCTTTTTGTAGGGTGGATTGAAAAGTTAATATAAAACCTCAAAATTTTGCACTAAAGTTCACTCTCTTAAAGTTCGAAAACATTTTCCTGTTGGCTATGCCCATTCTAACAATGGAAATGAGTGGCTAGAAGACTTTAAATTTGCCATTTTCCTTTAGAAGACTGGTCCAGGATAACAGAAGTTTGAGAGCAACAGCCTGTCAAGAGGACATGAGAGATGAACCAGACCCATAGAAAATATCAGTTCCTCATACCATGAAGAATTTCTCAGGGTAGAAGAAGATTGGTAATATTTCATCCTGGAGAGCTCTCTAAAATAAACTTTAAACTAAATTACTTTAATAATTTTTTTAAGCTAGCTGTAATGTTGAGAATTCATAAATAATGTTTATAACTTTTTAATAGATAAACTCTATAATAGGTTTAATCTAACTGTAATAAATTTTCTAATGTAACTTTTCATTTAATATTATTTGTAAGAATCTTGCCTCTATATTAAAGGAGTAAATATAGATTAATAATTATTCTAAACATAATAACTGTACCCAGTTATTATATCTGTATCTTTCTAATCTGCTGTCATGCCTATATTATTTTATTTTACATTGTTTAGTTTATTGATTTATAATATGCCTTGAGTCAAAGTGGAGATCAGTAATTTTAATAATTTACAGAGATGATTAGAAGCTCTCTAGTAAGGGATTTATACTGCTTTTTGCCATAGATAAATCTCATTATGAAACCTATTATATATTTTAGTTAAACTACTATGTTTCAGTTTATCATAATTAAGATTTGAATTATGTCTAGTTGTTTAATGGCAAGAATCATATTATAAAATCATATTATTAATAAATTAACTAAAGCTCAAATTAAGCTTTCTCCTCCTTAATTATTATTATAAACTATCAGATTTAACCTGTAAACTATATTACTTTAAGTAATCCCTTTAGCATGTTTTATATATGCTAATTTATAAACTGGTATAGAGTAGTTTATGTGCATTTATATAGTCATCAAGAATACATATTAGTATTTGTGATAAGTGTTGCAAATGTACCCTTATAAATCATGTAGAGTGCATAATGTCTTGCTATATATCTGATAGGTTCACTATTAATAAGGCTATTCCCTCCATAAATTTCAGATTTAGGGCACCAAGTACATTACTGAGTTTAAGGCCAGAATACTTGAATCACTGATTCAAGTCACTGAACTTATTGCTCATTATTAATGTAACAAGTCATTCAGTCTTAAGGCACTGAGTACTTGGAACTGAAGCTTGTGAGTAATGATACATAGGCATCAAAATCTTTAATTTAATTTTATCACTATGGTTACAGATGCCATGCTACAATCACCGGTCTATCTTTCCATACTATTATTCAGTTCAGCATTGATCTGACCACCTGATCTAGTTTATATAAAACAATCTGCTTATGGACCACATTTATTGTTCATTATGTATTATTAATAAATTTAGTTATAGTTTATCATTGTCATTCTTGTAACTTATCTTTTAGCAAACTCATAGTAATGGCAGAGCATAATTCAGTCATGATTATAAACTGTAGATAATAATAATTGTAATAAACAATAAAGTGCATCATAAGATGAGATTTTGTTCCGAATCCTCTGATCATTATATAACACCTGCAAGAGTAAAATCCCAATGCACTTCTATTTTGTTTTATTTACTTATATTTTAATAATTAAGGATATTAAACTTATAACAATGTTTAGTGTATTATTCACAATCTCAAATCTTACCACAATCTACTCTACTTTAGTACTAATTATGATTATTTGCATTTATCTCAGTAAGCCATATATGTGTGTATTTGTTAAGTTATTAATTGAGACATTACTCCCTGAGTCTCATACTCCACTTTTTGCTACTGTCAGCTCATGAATAAAGAGAAGCTCAGTGTAATCCCATATCTGTCATCCATAGGGTAGTAAATCACAGAACATTGGTGAAGGAACTAAGATGCAAACTGATTCAAGGTTTCAACTCCTCATCTAGGTCAGCTTTGGAATAATTTGCCCAAACTCTGGATTTTGTTATGTGAATGTACAAATATGACCAATACATAGGATATTTTTTCCCAGAGATGGTGCCCAAAGTGGGGCATGTCAATTAATTCCACAATCCTGAATCAACAATATGTGGTAGTGTAATATATATCTATATATCTGAACCAACAATATGTGGTAGTGTAATATATATATATATATATTCCTGAGATGAGTATTATAAATTGTCTGTCGATTTAAATTTAATGTAACATACTATGGCTTAACAACAATTTTATATGTAATTCTTAATGCATATTGTAAAGTGTGAGGTCAATTTTGTTATTTATCATATATGTATATCTCATCTACTGATTACTGGTGCCTGATTATTTCTCAAACAGATTTAGGGACATCCTCATATAAATTTGTTATCAGAAAGAAAAATTTAAAGACCCACTATGAATTTTTTTTATATTTAAGAACACATGAATGATTAGGCAAGATTATATATATATGTACTTGGAATCAAAATTAAATAAGATCATGAATCATAGCAATCATGAATTAATAAAATTATCAAACAATTCTGTGGCTGTAAACTGAGATGTTGAGTAAGAAACTTTTTTTATTATTATTAATTATTTAATATAAATTATGTCAATTTGAGGCATAAATAAATAAGACACTATGGACTAGAAGTTTGTTAAAAGGATAGATTTATATAGCAGGGTATGAGAAATTTACTGGATATTCATCAATGTTTCTTTTGTTTGGGAGAAGGAATATTCATCATTGTAAGTCTATTGACAAATTATTCTAATAGAGTTAGATTTAAACATAGCAGAATTTAATGGATTGTAGTATAGAAAAGGAGATAGTGGGAGATGTGAGTGTGGTTAGAAAGGGAGAGAAGGAAGCTAAGGGTAAAGAAAAGGTGCTTAGATCAGATCAGAGAGAGAGATAGTTGAAAATAGTAGTAGCAGTATGGAGGGGGTGATAGATGGAGAAGTAATCATTAGCTTGTACCCTGGGAGTAAATTCATAGAGAACACTGTGGATTTTAAGGTACCACCTAGGATGATGCAGGAACCAGAGCCAGGTAAGGCTATGAGTGTAAACCTACAGAAGTTGATGTTGGTCATGTTTGAACAAAAAGAGGAGAAAAAAGGAAAAGAGAAGAAAGGAAGAAAGGAAAAGAAAGAAAGGAAGAAAGAAAAGGAAGAGAAAGGACAGAGGAGAGAAGAAAAAATGAGAGAATAGAAAGAAAAGAAAAAGGATGAGAAAGAAGGCTGGATCAGGCAAAAAAAGGTCAGAAGTTAAAAAAGGAAAGCCAAAAGAAGAGAGGTAAGAAAGAAACAGGAAATGTGGAATAGATTTCAGCCCCTAGAAAAAATTAGTTGTAAGTGGACTTTTGAAATGGTTATGAGGAGGCACACACTAAGTTTATGAGCCTCTTGGGAGACCATAAAAGGGAAACCACCAAGACCATACAGATGTTAAAAAAGAAATGATCTCAGATAAGCTAGCTAAGCAAGAAGAATCCTTCCAAGGACTCTTATCTCAGGTCTTCAGCTGTCTGCAAGAAAGGTGAAGGTGTCAGAAAGACCAGGGTGATACCATTAAAAACTTGCAAGAGTCATATGATGCAAGAACAATTATATGAGGTTAAAGAGCATATCACCCAAGGTGGCAAGGTAGCTGTGAAGGAAAGAGCTAAGATAATTAAGGATCTCCAAGGGTTGAAGAACAAAATAGCCAAGGTAGAAGGGAATAATAGGGAAGCCTTAAGGATTGGTTCTGATAAGCTACACTCACCCAAATGGAACAACAGAAGATGTTAAAGGTGGTGTTGGAGGAAAATATGTGGGTTTTTTCTAACACCTCAGGAATAATCCAAGGATACATTCACCAAATAAGACTGCAAGAAGAAACATATTTCCAGACTCAGACATACCTGATTCCATTACAATATCAGGGGTGGTGAAGATGCAGATTCAGTAAATGATAGAAATGGGGCATCATCAAGAAGAAACCACCATCACCTTATAACAACCTGATGATTATTGTCAAAAATGGATGGTTCTGTAAGGATGTCTGGATGTAAGGAGGTTAAGTGTCAATATGCTTGGATGAAAAAAATGTCTTTTCTACCCTTGATCTCAGCATGTTACTGGATCTGAGGGATCTCAAGCACACCATATTCTGATATAACATGCCATACACACATCCTTCAGAGGGTGCTGTTTGGTATAACTACCAGCACTTCCAGACTCATGAGGTGTTTGTCTCAGTCATTGTCAGAAGAGATAAAGAAGCACTGGATCTGTCAGAGCACTTGCAGCATCTGTGAAAATTTTTCAGGGAATTCCTTCAAACAAATATGGCTGTGAACATGAAGAAGAGTCACTTTGCCTGACAGGAGATATTTTTTCTAGGACATATATAAAATGGGAAAGAGATGCAGACACATCCCAACAAGATCAAAGCAATAAGAAACTTTCCCAGACATACCAATCAGAAACTATGTAGTTGTTCTTGGCATATGCAATTATTACCACTGATTTTATCCCAGATTCATTAGTTGATTTACTTAAAAAGGACCCAAAGTGGGAATGGAGTGAGAAACACGCCCAAGAATTTGACAATGTGAAGAAGCAATTCTCCACACCATTATGTTGTATCATCCCAATTTTGGGCAACAATTCTATCTATAAATGGATAGCAGCTGTGTGAGGTTGGTAGTGGTACTATTTCAAGTGAATAGTATGCAGCAATAAGGGTACTGTATTTCAGTAGTAGGACATTAAAAAGACCCAAGTTGAACTACATGATGATGGAGCAGGAGACATTGGCAATAATATGGGCCTGTGAACAATTTAAGCAGTTTTTCCTCAGTTCAAAGGTCATCATTATCATTGCCCACCATTGCCAAGAGTTCCCAATAGGGGCTATGTAATAAATGACCACTTTGTCAGATGGACCTTGGTCTTGCAGAAATGTAATTATTGGGTAGCATATTGTCCTGAATAAAAGACTATTGTGGTGGACATTTTAAACTGACACCAAATTACCATCAATTTCTGATAACCTCACAGTTGCCACAGCATGTGGCATCATGATGAACATCACAAGAGACCTATTGAAAACACACTTAAAGGAACTTGCAATATTAGCAAGAATTGTACCCTAAGTATTGATTAATATTAAATGCATTGAGAAGATGAAAGATACCCAAGAGTAAGCAAAGCAAAGAACCAGGAGCCTTCAGAATCTAAAATGGAATCCTATAAAAAAGAATGGAATGGGTGGAGTGTTCATAGAAGATACTAATAGCCTCAGAATTCTGAGATTGGATGGTCCAATATGTCCCAAGCTGGTTGGCCAGTATGGAACTTGCAAGAATAAAGAGGCAATTTGGCATAAATTTCATTGGCCTAACATATATGAGGGAATCCTAAAAACTATCCACGATTGTGCAATATGTGCCAAAGACAAATCTCTCTGAATAAATCCTAGGTGGGTCCAGTGACACTAATCATACCATACAAGCTGAATCAGCTGTTGGTGATTGACCACTATGGACTGATTCCCCCTTTGTAGATGATTCAAAACATCTACTGGTCATATATGATATGTTTTCTAAATACTTCAGATTCTACCCCCATATGAGCCATGGACCCTAAAAGCACTATTTGCATCCTGTGGAGATTTCAGTTTTTTGGAAGTGGAAAAACAAGAGGCCATTTTATGACCATGAGTCAGCTTTTATCTCAGGAAAGTGGAGATGCTATTGAAAGATCAGAAGATCAAGCACATCTTGACCTCCATATGCAACCCCAATCAAACACATGTGAGAGGTTTATGAGAGAACAAGGCACATTATACCAGATACATGTGGGGTCTGACCACCAGAGGTGGGTTGGTCATATCAAGAACAAAGTCAAAAATATCAATGAAACATGGAATGAGTCCATGGGATTTTCCCTGTTAAGACTTCATTACAGATGTCCATGTATACCAGCAGTTCCAATACTGTTATGGTATGAAGATGCACAAGTGAATCTGGTCGAGGATCAAGGCAGGATTAGGGCCAAGTTAGACTGAGCTGCAGCATGCAGGATGAAAAATGGCTATAGCAGCATACCTTCCATGTGGGAGATTACGTATGGGTACAGTCAGCACAACTCAGCAATAAGTTATTAGGAAAATATAGAAAATTCATTGGTAATAAAAAGCATGCATAGAGAAAATGTGTTTGCACTGCAAAGTGATGGAGACATTATCAGAACCTTCATGCCTATAGCATAATGTCTTTTAAGGATAAATATATATATATATTGGGTGAAGGGCAACAGATCCCTAGATAAAATTATCTAGTTCAAGTAGGATCTGGTTGTTAATCCTTAAAAGGCATTATGCTATAATGGCTCCATCACTTTGCAGTGCAAACACACACATATATATATATATATATTAACATAAAATATAAATAAATATTATAGACAACTCTATTTGAATTAATAAATAATAATAAATTTATTTTGCATCAAATCGATTTTTGTTCAAATGAACCTCTTCAAGATGTAAGAATAAATTAAAAAGTCACGCGATTTATATTAACTTAGTTTACACTTATTGTTCAAACCAAACATTAAAAATTATTAAAAATTTTTTTAATGTTTAATTGACAACTTACAATTCAACTTCATGGATTCTTGGAGCAAAATTCAGAAACTAGTATCCTTTGACCTTAATGATAAAGGCTTCATAAAATTATGATAATTTAAAGTTAATATAAATCGTGTGACTTTTTAATTTATTCTAACATCTTGAAGAGATTCATTTGAATGAAAATTGATTTGATGCAAAATAAATTTATTATTATTTATTAATTCAAATAGAGTTGTCTATAATATTTATTTATATTTTATGTTAAAGTATTTTATAAAGACAACATAATGGATGTTAATTCCATCGTATGATATATATATATTCATTTGATATGATGAGTATTCACTCTGAATACTGAAATCTGTGCTTGAAATAAATTTATCAATACTTAATCTTGTAGTATGTTATTATTAATTTTATTTTGCTTTATTTGGTGCATTGATTATACCAAATATAGAGGTAGGCTGATGGAGGTTCAGGAACTCTCAGGAGGCAGGATCAAATTTAAATTTTTAAAATTCAAATAATAAAATATGATTCATGATTGCATACAAAACCCCCAAATACACTTATATTAATGTATATTTACATATATATATATATATATTTATATTTGCATACATCTAGGTATCTTAATGTCTGTATGTGTATTGATATATAATGTATATACTAAGTTATAAATTATATATTAAATTTAAAAGTAAGTTGTGTGGACATTATTGCATATGTATGAGCACACCTACATATATATGCGAATGAAGCTGTAATGCAATAGATTTTATAAGCATTGCGATGCAATTAAATTATTTTTTCTTTAATTTGTTATGAAGTTAAAGTAAAACTTTACTTTTATTTAGCTTAAAACTTTCATATAATTTCAATTGATTGCATATATACAAGAATGTTTACAGAACTTAAATTTGTCTTAAAAGTTCATCTGTTTTTTGGAAAATTTTACATCACATGCACCCTGGTTAATTTGTGTGGGAACCAATAGCAGATTTTAAAATAAGTTTAAAATAATTTTCAAGACAAAAGGAAGGCAGTCAGGCTGCACTCTGTTATGAATAACTTAAGCTTCTCTTTTGTCTTCCCTAAAGTTAATAAAATTATGTTAAAAGTTAAGAATAACTTTTTATAGGGGGGGGGTGAAGAGTTAAAATGAAAACCCCAAAATTTGGCACTAACTTTCAATCTTTTAAAATTTGAAAATGTTTTGCTGTCATGACTATGAGCATTCTAACAGTGGAAATAAGTGACTAGAAGGCTTTAAATTTTCATCTTTTTTCAGAAGACTGATCCAGGATAATGTTGAAGTTGGACATCAACAGCTTGCCAAGAAGACATCAGAGATAAATCAGCCCAGCCAAGAATATCAGTGCCAGATGCCATGAAGAATGTCTCAGCTAGAAGAAGATCATTAACATTTCTTTCCACAGAGCTCTCTAAAACAAATCTTAAACTAAATTACTTTAATAATTCTCTTAAGCTAGCTGTAATATTGAATGTTCATAAATAATGTTTATAACTTATTAATATATAAACCCTGTCATGTGTTTAATCTAACTAACTTCTCATTTAATAGTAATAATATATGTAAGAATCTTGCCTCTATATTAAATGAGTAAATATAGATTAATAATTCTTCTAAACATAATAACTGTACACAGTTATTATATCTCCTAGCCTGCAGTTATGCCTATATTATTTTATATTATATTGCTTATTTCTTTGATTTATGATATGTCTTATTCAAAGCAGAGATCAGTAATTTTAGTAACTTAGAGAGATTATTAGAAGCTCTCATATAATTGGTTTATGCTGCTCTTTGTCATACATAAATCTCCATTCTAAAACCTATTATATGTTAGTTAAGCTACTATGTTTTAGCCTATCATAATTAAGGTTTACATGATAATGAGTTATGTCTAATTATTTAATCACTAGAATATTATAAAAGCATATTATTAATAAATTAACTAAAGCCCAAAATATGCTTTCTCCTCCTAGTTATTATTATAAACTGTCAAATTTACCTGTAAATTATATTACTTTAACTAATCCCTTTAGCATGTTTTATGTATGCTGATTTATGAACTGATATAAAGTAGTTTCACTGACCAAAATTATATGTGTATATATATATATAATTTATGCACATTTATTTAGTCATTAAGAATACATATTAGTATTTGTAACAAGGATTGCAAATATATCTTTATATAGAGTGCAACATCTTGCTATATCTCTGATGGGTCTGCTATTATTAACGCCATTGCTTCCATAATTTCATGTTTAGAGCACCAAGTACATTAATGAGTTTAAGGCTAGAACAGTTGAGTCACTAATCCAAGTCCCTGAACTTATTGTTCCTTATTAATGTAGCAAGCTGTTTGGTTTTAGGGCATCGAGTACTTGGTACTGAAACCTGTAAGTAATGATACATGGACACTGAAATCTTTTATTTAGTCTTAGCATTATGGTTACAGATGTCATGCTACAATCACCAGTTCATTCCTCAATACTATTATTCCATTCAGCATTAATCTGACCACATCTAGTTTATATAAAACAATCTGCATAGGGAGCACATTTATTGCTCATTATGTATTATTAATAAATTTAGTTATATTTTATCATTGTCATTCTTAGAGTTTTAGAAAACCTCATAGGAATGGCATAGCATAATTCAGGCATGATTATAAACTATAGATAATAATAATAATTGTAGTAAACATTTAGAAATAAACTATAAAGTGGATCATAAGATGAGACCTTGTTCTGAATCCTCTCATCATTTTATAACACCTCCAAGTATAAAATCCTAATGCACTTCTATTTTGTCTTATTTACTTATAATTTAATAATTAAATATATTAAACTTATAATAATGTTTTGTGTGTTATTCATAATCTATCTCAAATCTTACCCAAATCTACTCCTCTTTAGTATTATTAATATATGCATTGTGTCAGTAAGCCAAATATGTGTGTATAGTTAAGTTATTATTAACTTAATCATTATTCTCTGAGTCTCATGCTCCACCCTTTACTACTGCCAGCTTGTGAACTAAAAAGGCTGAGTATAATCTCATATCTGTCATCCCTAGGGTAGTAAATGATGGAGTGTTAGTGAAGGAACAGAGGTGCAATCTGATTCAAGGTCTCAACTCCTCCTCTAGATCAGCTTTGGGATAATTTGCCAGAACTCTGGGTTTTGTTGTGTGAATGTACAAATATGACCATTACAATATGTATTATATTTAATGTTTTCCTGATTATATGATGTAAATAAAGTAGTTTTTGACTTAAACCATGTGTTAGAATTGATTAATTCCCAACATTTCTATGAAATAGCATCTTCTTTCATCAAGGGTAACTTTCCAAATAAAAACTTTGAAATAGTAATGAGATTGAGTGAGAGATAAAAAAATGAGATTGAATGTGAAGTAGTTGAGCATTCAGAATATGTGTAGTAACAAAATGTTTATTTTTTTCAGTTTCCCCATTAATTAATTTCAAGATTATATTAGAAGAAAGAGATAAAATAATTTAGTTTCTATAACACTGGAATATGTTATGCTTTATCAGTTCTATTTAAATCATTTGGTCTTTTTAATATTTCAATCCACTCTTTCATGATTCTCAATTCATATTTTTCCAAATTAGCAAGTATTTTAGTATTATCAAAATCAGGTTTGTGCCCACTTTCTAAAAAATGTGAAAGTAAAAGTTGATGTATTTAACTTTTGATTAAAGAAATGTGAAGTAAAATGGATATATTTAATTTCTGATTAAAGACATTTTATGTTCATTAATTCTAACATTAATTCATCTGTTAACTGACCTACATATTTTTGAGCACATAAACATGGAATTTTATAACCCCCTGGTAATCCAAAAGTACTCTCTGTTTTTCAGTTTATGGAAAAAATCACAAATTTTTTTTGCTAGTGGAAAAAGTAGTATTTAAGTTAAAATTAGATAGTCTTCTAACTTTTGATTAAAGAAATGTGAAGTAAAATGGATATATTTAATTTCTGATTAAAGACATTTTATGTTCATTAATTCTAACATTAATTCATCTGTTAACTGACCTACATATTTTTGAGCACATAAACATGTAATTTTATAACCCCCCTGGTAATCCAAAAGTACTCTCTGTTTTTCAGTTTATGGAAAAAATCACAAATTTTTTTGCTAGTGGAAAAAGTAGTATTTAAGTTAAAATTAGATAGTCTTCTACTGATCATATCAATGACTCTTTTTAATTTTAACATTGGTGATATTTTCCATAATTCTAAAGACAGAGTACTTTTACAATACCATGGGGTTTATGAAATTCCATGCTTACAGTGCTCAAAAAGCTATGTTGGTCAGTCTAATAGACAAATTAATGATCATAAAAATGCCTTTAATCAGAAGTTAAATATATCAGCTTTTACTTTACATGTTTTAGAACTTGGTCACAAACCTGATTTTATAATACTAAAACACTTGCTAATTTAAAAAAGTATGATTTGAGAACTATGGCAAAATTGATTAAAATATTAAAAAGTGCAACTGGTTTTAATAGAGCTGATCAAGCACAATGTATTACAGCTTTATGGAGACCTCTTATTTTATTTATTTCTTCTAATATAAACTTGAAACCAATTAATGCTGAAACTGAAGAAAATAAACATTTCTGTTAATTTACATATTCTGAATGCTCAACTACTTCATGCTCAATCTCATTCTTAACCTCATACCCAATGCTGTTATTGTTGCTTTATGGAGACCTCTTATTTTATTTATTTCTTCTAATATAAACTTGAAACCAATTAATGCTGAAACTGAAGAAAATAAACATTTCTGTTAATTTACATATTCTGAATGCTCAACTACTTCATGCTCAATCTCATTCTTAACCTCATACCCAATGCTGTTATTGTTTGAGATCTAATGGGTTTTTCTTTGAAAAGTTAACTTTGACAATGGATTATGTTATTTAGTTGAAACATTGACCCAAAAACTATTATATATATATATATATAAAATAGTTTTTGGTTATATATATATATTCAAGTGTAATGTAAAGTTTAACATTGTGTCCAAAAACTATATTCATTAAATTATTCTATAACCAGAAAATTGTAATTCTTATGAACTTATATTTAATCTTCTTGCATATCATCTATAAATATATTTGATATTTCTAAGGTTATAAAATAATATAAAATTATGATTAAGTAATTTTTAAAACATTCATAAACTTATAAATGGTAATGATACTAATGCAGCAGCATTAAAATTTTTACTAATTTTCTCTCTTTTTGATTTTCAAATTTAAAGTAACTTGATGAATTACACTTAATGAATTACATTATTACTAATCTTTCAAGATAAACAATGTCATTACAAATGAAAGTATGTGATCAATTTTATTAGGTAGATTAACTACTTTCTGCACTTACTCAGAAGTTTATAAAAATTTCAAACACCAGAAGTGAAGAAATGAAATTGTGATCTATAGAACTTTTTTTATTATAAGCCATATATAATTACTAATTAATTTCAAATGAGTTTCTTGATGGATAATTTAAAATATACATAGATGCTGAAGGAATATAAATATATGTGCTTCATCTTTAATATATAGTTGCTTGCTTAACTTAAAGTATAGACTAAACAATAAATTTGTTAAAATTAAAGTTTGTTGAACATATAAAAATTTAATGAAGATTTCTCTTATCGAATTTTGTGGCCTAGTGGTTAGCATAGCTGCCTTCCAAGCAGCTGGTCCGGGTTCACTTTCTGGTCCACGCATTTGATATATAAATATAACTTCGATAAAAAATAGCAAAGATAAGATATTATAATAAAACAAAGGGTGTAGTAATATTAAAATCAACTGACACTAATATTTTTTTTGCTAATTACTTTGCTTTTAATTAGATTTTTTTTTTAAAGGGCCTGGCTGGAGATTTTATTTATACAGATTAGATAAGAGAATGGGTATACCTGGGAAATGCAATAGGTGGCACGTTTTTTCTTTGATTAATATTTTTGTCTGCAGAAAAAAGAGAAGATAAGGAGGTTATGTTGAGGACATGTGCAAGGATTGGTAAAGAGATGGGGATTGAATTTAGTGAAGAAAAATCAAATATAATGATGGTTAATACTGGGGAAAGAGAAGATGTAGAATTTTTATTGGGAGATATTAAGTTAAGTGTGGTGAATAGATATAATTATTTGGGAATTATTTTAAGTAATCAGAAAAATTATTTGGATGAATGGGAGAAAAAATTGATAAATGAAGCAAAGAAAAAAAAGGAATTGATAAAGAAATTAACAGTGTTTTTATATAATAAATATGATGTAGTTAGAATTATATGGAAAGGGGTTGCAGTAGCAGGGTTAACATATAGTAATGATGCATTATATGTTAGTAAAAAGGTATTAAGTTACTTAGAAAAAGTTCAAAGTGAAGTAGGAAGACATACATTGGATGCAGATGTATGGACAGCAAAAGAGGCAATTCAAGGAGAAATGGGATGGTCAAGTTTTCATATGAGAGATGCAAAAAGTAAAATGAAAATGTTTGGTAGATTGCAGTTTATGGATAATAAAAGAATAGCTAAAATAGTATTTAATTGGGTTATGAGTAAAGGGCAGGTAACAAGATGGGTGAGAAAGGTAATGCGGTATGCAAAAGATTTGGATAAAGAATTTATATCAGTATATTTGTACAACAGATGGAATGATTATGTTAAGAGGATTTTTGAGTGTTGTAGTAGTAAGGAATGGAATAAAAGAATAGATTTATTAATAAAAAATAGGGAGAGAGATGGAGAAATAGTATGGAGAGTAAAAAGAGTTTAAATATATATAGAAATAAAACAGAATATTAGGTGTGAGTTAATATATGCTAATAGTAGGGAAAGTAGTTTATTATTTAAGGCTCGAATGGGATCTTTAGCTACAAGAGAATATACATGTAAATGGAAAAAAATGGGTGATTTATTTTGTAAATTATGTAAGGAAGGAATAATTTATGGAATAATAAATGTGAAAAAAGATATAAAGATTATAGAGTTGACAAAGATTATGTTGTGGAAATGGGATGGAGCAAAATATGGGAAAATTTAGAATGGTGAATGGAAAATAAAGTGGCTAACAGATTTATCTGGCCATAATTGCTGAGATATTATTGACTTCATTTAAGGAGAAGCCACAATACATCACATCAGGCATTTGATTCCTGTACTATCCAAAGCATTAAATAAATACATCTGTGTGCTTTAAAGCTATAGTGCCAGAGGAGTTAAACAGCTTTGCTTCCCTGTCTTCTCAGGGAAGAATGCCAACTTCAGCCATCTGACATGGGCCAGCACTGAGAACAGCTGAAGCCATTCCCAGTAATATGAATGCTAGAGACTAAACTTTTCTAGTGATATATCATAGTGAAGCAACCCAAAGTAAGCCAAAAAACAAAAAAAAAAAGAAAAAGATTCATCATTCTCCTGCAAATCATTTTAACCTTGAATGTAATCTTCAACCAGCCACGCACAATTTCTATGGTATACGAATGTATTATAAACTCAAGTATAAAGTAATTTATATATATATATAGCTATATTTCTCAGAGCTCTATTCTAATTAATTTATAAGCATGCTAATTAATACAATAATCATTTTATATCTTGATTCTGAACTTAATGAAAGCATTTCCTTAGGTTTAAAATACGTATGGCCTTATAATTTCATTATAATCCCATTTGTAAATTAATTTGTTATATTTATATATGAACTGCTTTATTTAAATGATTATATATATTTCATTAACAACCGTTTTCACTGAAACACAAGTTTATTATATACCTGTGACTATATATGTAATATATAGGGTATATGAGCACAGACTTTCACATGGCCCATCACTCTATCTTATAACACTGATACACTTGAACACATATATGTCGAAAAGATAAAATAATCATCAATATATGTATTTCATGCTAAACCAGCAATCAACAGTTGGTCCAGATTACCATCTCTACACAAATATGTTATAAGTGCTCAGTTATACATTAAGATAGCCAATCTTCATACTTTAATGGACAGGCTTCAGTCTACTCCACACTCCAACTCTTCAACTATCCATCCAATTGAAAATCTGATGACGGAATGCTCAAAGGCCACCCTGAAGCTGAGATTCTTGTCACGTCAATGTTGACCCAAGATCAATCTGACCTCATTTACAGGACGTAATCCATTTAATCCATATACAAGGGATGGGCAGACATCTCTACTATGTAATAACTGAAACACAGGCTTATTATATACCTGTAACTATATATGTAATATATAGGGTATATGAGCACAGACTTTCACATGACCCACTATTCTCCACTCTATCTCAAAGCATGTGAGTGTTTACTGTAATTTTGTCACCTCTTCCCCAAAAGATTACACAGCCCACTTTATCTCATAACACTGATATACTTGAACACATATATGTTGAAAAGATAAATAATCACCAATATACATATTTCATGCTAAAACAGTAATCATCAGTTGTTCCAGATTACCATCTCTACACATATATGCTATAAGTGCTCAGATATATATTAAGGTAGCCAATCTTCATACTTTAATGGACAGGCTTCAGTCTACTTCACACTCCAACTCTTCAACCATCCATCAAATTAAAAATCTGATGATGGACTGTTCAAAGGCACCCTGAGGCTATATTACATATATAGTCAAAAGTATATAATAAGCCTGGGTTTCAGTTATTACATAGTAGAGATGTCTTCTCAGCCTTTGTATATGTATTAAATGGATTATGTCCTGTACATGAGGGTCAGATTGATCTTAGGTCAACATGGGAGTGACAAGAATCTCGGTCTCAGGGTGGCCTTTGAGAATTCCATCATCAGATTTTCAATTGGATGGACAGTTGAAGAGTTGAAGGATTGAGTAGACTTAAGCCTGTCTATTAAAGTATGAAGATAGCTATCTTAATATACATCTGAGGACTTATAGCATATATGTGTAGAGATGGTAATCTGGACCAACTGATGATTGCTGGTTTAGCATGAAATAGCATATTGGTGATTATTTATCTTTTCGACATATATGTGTTCAAGTGTATCAGTGTTATGAGATAGAGTGGATAGTGGTGTGTCATTTGAAAGTCCGTGCTCATATACCCTATATGGAACAACCGTTTTCATTAACGGATGCTAGTGTTAAAGAAAGTCAGAGGAAAATAATTGTTTATTATAGAATTTTTTACCGCTTCACTTTTTATATTTGATCATTCCTATCCCTTAAAGTATTCTAAAAATAATTTGAACTGTGCTTTTGTTTTGTTCTTCCTACCCGAAAATAAAGCAGGTAAAATGGAAACAATCAGCAAACGTAGAAGGCTTTCTATTTTATTTAACATCTAAAATATTATCTGTTTTATGTAAAATATCTACTTATATCTATATATATTGGTTCAGGGATATACTTAATGACTAACTATGGGTACATTTATATAAATTTTTTTATATATGTGAAAAGATTAAAATATGTTAGCTTAGGAATCTATAGCTTATAGAATATATGCATTATGCTATTTATGATTTGATTTTCTTATTGAATGTGAGCTAGAGACAACTTAATCTTCAGAGAAGCATTTAGTTACACAGGGTGATATTTTATTGGTATTAGATTTTTTTTTTATAAGTGTGTGAAGGGGGGGGGGTAGGCCATTTTAAGTTGCCTATTAATAGTGAATGCCTAAAGTGACATATCGGCAAACCCGCACATACTCATATTTTATAAACAGGCTTAAATTGTATTGATGGTTATTTTTATGCGTTGCTGGGTTGCGATATATACTATTAAAATTTAATATTGAACAATTCACCGATTATTTATTTGTTTTATATACTTATTGTCCATGCAGATGCTTTTCCTGCCGTGACACATTTTGATTTGTTGGGATCACTTACTTGTTTTTTTTAGGTAAATATCACTTAATGCTGAGCATATCTCATCATATATATACCAGAGGATCTTTTTTTAGTTTATAGGGCAGATGTGTATTTCTGCTATCTGTGTTCATTCCTTAGTCATCGGTGAAACGATTACGGATACTCATTTCCGTGTAATATGTGTAATGCTCATTTCCGTACGTATAGTATGTGTAATGATCTGGGCATGTGGACACAGAACTATACTCTGTGTCTGTGTGCACAGATTTATATGAACTTGTAATACAACCCGATCAGCTAGTACCACATTTTTTTCTTGTGTTAGCATGTGCTTGTTGTCATGTGCTTTAACTGGGATGCTGCAGGTTGTCATTTTCTATGCTAATTTATAAGGTAGAATTTTCCCAGTGCCAGTTGCATATCTTTCAACTCACCCTGTTTGACTTATAAATTTACTGTTCAGAATTTGAACGCTTCTCATCAGATTGTTGAATGTGTTGGTGGTTTGTCACTCTTCCCTGGTGGTTTGCTGGTTCAATCAGTATAATGAATATTCTCACTTAGACAGGTTGTCTAAATCAATTCCAAATAGGTGTGAATACACACAGATGTCACAAAACTTAGCACCTCATTCATGATTTGATATTTATTGTATTTGTGTTTTTATGGTAGAATATAAATTACTAACTGGATATTATATTATATTAATGAAATATATGTATTACTCTAGTGATTGTTTGGTTTATCACAAATGAATCCATTCTTACTAAATAATCATTTAAGAATATCAACCTCGCCACTATTATTAATTGAGATGTTTAGTAGAAGAGTCTATGTTTCTTCCTGATCATCAGATTCGAAAGGAGAATACCATGCTAGCATCAGAAGCATTGGTCATGTGGTTTAAGTTTCTGAGATCTAGGCAAATAGATTTCAGTCAGCATTGTGTGGCATGTACCATACACCCATATATGCAGGTTAGGGTCTATTGCTTGATTCTTGTTGACAAACCATATGTTTCGGACTCTTACAATGCTTAATATCTCCAGCTTGATATTATACTGAGCACCAAAAAAAATACTTTATATTTTATTTATATTTATTTGGTTTAAGATTTCATTATGTAAAATTTATAATGCTGAAACTAATACAATTACTGTATTAAAATTATATTTTAAATTAAGATAAATATTTAATTTCATATCATTTCTGATTTTAGAACATTTATTAACTATTTACCGAAAATGTAGTATTAGATAAAACAATTCCGTAAATTTATACGCTTAGAACTTTTAATTATTTTTGATCATTGATTTAGCAATTGCAATAGCTAATTATTGTTTTCTTGAATAAGAATTAATATAGCATTTTAAATATTTAAGTGAATGTTATAACTTCTTATTAGTTACAAACAATATTAAAAGGGGTTTTAAACATTTACACAGAAAATTAAATTTTATATAAATATACTTTATTTCCTGCTTAGCATGCTTTTGACAATCTTGTCATGATACACAGCATTTGCACTTTTTAGCAGTCTGTATAATATTTACTGTATTTATATTTTTCTTCAAGCTTAATTTAATATTTAATTATGTTTTGTTTTATGCAAATTTACTTAACTGTTTCATTTTTTTTTTTTTTGGAGAGGGGAATGTACTAGCTCTTCTTATTGATAGCGTGGCAATGCTTTGCAATCATCCAGACCTCTTTAACTTATGTTTTTATCCTCTCTTTTCATACAGACTATTTTAGCCATTGTTAAGTCAAACTTGTGGCCAAATTTAAATTAATAGGCCAAAAATACTGTGGTATATTCCTCATTTCTTTATGTTCTATTATGTAAATATTTATACAGAGTTAGTCAGGTAATTAAGTTGGCATATGATTCACTGTAGTATGAAACCTTGACATGGCATAATTATATGAAATTTTATAAATATTTGTTGTGCTAGCTCTGAAGGCAATTTATCCTTAGAGCTATTTAAAAAGGTATTTAATGAGGGGAGAGGGGGGATTTGAAATTCACTTTATATGTGTCTACACATATGCTTTTCAATTTTTGTGATATTTTAGTAACATATAAGAGATTGATCCACTTTTGGCATCCATTTGTTAATATAATGGTGGGTTCTTCATTTTATTATAAAATCTTTTAACAACTGATTATTTTATTATAATTATATCCAAAATTTTCTAGTTCCTTTATATAAACATGTATATTGTTCTTATGATCGATCTCAAACTTATATAATTTGCTGTTTCAGTACAAATAATTCTTTAAGCATGCTAATTCATGTGTCACTAAGATTTCTGATTTTGGGTGAATAGCACCTCTAATATTTTTACATTTTAAGATTATTCTGTAATTTAACATATTAATATTTCCATGGATATATAAATGGAGAAATTTTAATAGATTACTTATATTGTTATTTTATAGAGTTCTGCCTTTTATCTGATTAGTTCATAGTTGGAGACTAGTCATAGAAGTTTGTAAATATAAATTGCATTATTCGTATATGTGCAATATTTATAAAATCTCAATGTATTAACTCTTTTTATGAAATTCTAAAGCATTCATTGACTTCAAGTTCAGATGAAAAGGTATAAATTAATAAACATAAACGAATTAATTGCACTGCACTAGGTTTCAGTTCAATGTAATTAATTAGTTCAGGTTTATTCATTTATATATTTTCCTTTGAACTCCAAAAGAGTGCTTTGCAACTAAATATTTATAAAACAATTTTATATACTGATGAATAAAAATACAATGATATAACCTGATTTTTATGATTATCAAACATGTGAAAATTGGAACTATATATGTAATATGGAATAGAGAAAAAAATTTAAATATAATAATTATGGAAATTTTTAGTATTGTAATTATTTAGCAAGTTTTTTTACAAAAGCATGATAATAAGATTTAAGAATAGATAAATATTGATCAAAGTTTTCATTGTTTGATTTTATATTTATTTCGGAAAATATTGAAACTTTATATTTTAACAACTTACTAATGAGATTTTTAAATACTACATTTAGCTAAAAATAATAATTTGAAATATTAGAATAATTTTAACCAAAAAAGTATACATAATAGAAAATGCAAACCTAAAATATAGTAAGAGATAATGATTTTTGATTGGGTGATTTCTAGTATTGCAGAACTCTCTTTAATTAGACTTTTTAAAAAATTAATTTTCTAATTTTCATCTAACGATTTATATATATATATTTTAATGAATAAAATTAAGTCCTCTTTCTACATTTAATATATATGTGTGTGTGTGAGAGAGAGAAAATTATGTATTAAGTTTCACATTAATGAAATCAAATTTTTAATAATTCACTCTTATCATATGTAGGATTTTGTGTTTAACATACATTATTTACAATGTAATTTAGTTACACTTTATTGTAATTTTACATTATTATTATTGTGAATTTCGTGTTGAATTTTTTCCCCACACCCATATTGTAATAATTATTTTTTTAGATTCATTTATTTATTTTATATAGCGTATGTTTACAATTGTATACATTCAAATATCAGCCTTTTAAGCTAATTGTGCATAGTCATTTATTATTAACACTCGCAAAGCGTATGCACAATTAGCTTAAAAGGCTGATATTTAAATATTAGATTCATTATGTAAATATAGTTCTTATATAGAATGTTGAAATTTATATGTAATTGTCAGGACAATGGTATTGGAATTAAAATATTTTCAAGATTTTTAAATGATTTTTTTAAATTAAATTTTCAATTTTTAATCTGATATAAATGATTTTTAATATATAAATCATTCATTTATAAAAAGAACAAAAGTAATAATAAAGTAGCATATCATAAAACTATTTTAACTGTAAAATAATTTATTAAATTTATATTAAATGTTATAATATCATAAAGTTATAACAAACTGTCAAGCTATATTTATGAATGTAAAAACCAATAAGCATTCACTGACTTTCCCTCATCTTATATTAAATGTTGTTATCAAAATGTCTCTTTCAACTTCAGAAACCACAACTTAAATAATGAATAAAATCAGTGAACAATAAATGACTGTGCAGTCTGATCGTATGATTAATTTCTAGATAATTAGCCATTTTCTTGAATTGTCACTTCTACCCTTATTTTTCATAGACAATGGTATCAAAATTCAAAGATTCTAAGGTTTTGAACCCAACCTAAACATCCTGTTTAGTAGACATTAGTCAATTTTCAGTAACTGCAGACATGCTTAACATTTTTACAAAAGTATGAAATAGAAATATTAGTAGTGACATTTATGCATGTAATTAATATTTTATAAAAGTTTTTTTTTATTAAGGAAAATCAAATTCCTTAAGTTAGATACATTAGATTTCCAGTTAAATACATTAGTTTCTTACTGCAAGTCACTAACTTGGAAGCTAGACTTTGTTGTGCATCCTTGTTGTCCATTGATACATGTGAGGCTATAAGGCCACTCTGGAGCAGAGAGGTTGTCTTAATCTTCAGTTTATATGGTTATAATGCAAAAATTATATTTAATAAATAAAAACTGAATCATTTTTATGTATTTTTATTCATTTTAAAGATGTCTTTTATAAATTTATTTTTAATTTAATTGGTTTTTATTGTTCTAATTTGATAATTATTAGAATACATATCATTTTACATGTGGTTTGAACAATTTAGTTTATAATGCTGCCTCCATCTTATTTTTAATTATTATCATCCTTCATGATTTTGACTGTGTCTGAGTTTTATTTTGCATGAAGATTTTTTTTGGGGGGCCTATATTTTCTGATAGTACCACATACTGTTTAGCAGACTGAATTCCATTATCAGCAGATGCAAGATCAAAGCATGACAGAGAAGAGCACCAGTCTTCTGAGTGAGAAAACTTTGAGAGCAGAAAGACAATCTTTGAAGTTACAGTTTGTGGCAGGAGTAATTCTGTGAGAATGGATACCAGTTTTTGAATGAAAGTACATTTTTCAAGGAAATGTTTTTTTTAAACAAACTGAAATTGAGACACCATTAAAAGATTCCATGAAGATCAAGTTTCAAAAAGTGTTTTTATAATTTTTTCCCAAAGAAAACAGCTAAAAATAAGAGTAAAGAAGATAATGAAGGATTTCATGCAGATTTACACCCTTGTGCAGTGATCTCAACTGAATGCCAAGAGGTGATCATAGATGTTATGACATGCATTTGAAAATTTGAATACTGTTTAGAAGCAGACTCAGGATCACCAACATGTTATGTTGGTGGCTGCAGCACATAACATTAAATCCTGATTTATGAACGACACAAAATCAAGGCTGTTTATCATACATTAACCTCATAACAGATAATTTAAGATTAAAGTAGTCTGGATAATTACAAAGGATCACCATTTTATAAATAAGAAGGTCTCATATATTCCTTTCTCAAAAATGGAATATTTGCATAAATTTACATAAAGCAAAACATTAAGTCCTGAAGAAAAATATAAATCCCATGAATAATATAGACTCCTCAAAAGTGCAATTGCTATGAATATGACAAAATTGAGGAAGGCATGATAAGTAATAAATAAAATAAATTTATATAAAATTTACTTTTTCTCTGTAATTATTCAAAACAGTTCATAAATAATAATTTTATGATAGAATCAAGAAAGAGAAAGAACATTTTCAAATTAAACAATATAGTTTGGTAACAAAATTTTAACATCTAGAAATATTTTGAAACAGACATCATAACAGGAAATACTTTTTTAATGTATAATGATGGATTTATTATTATCAAGTATAAATAACAAAAATGATAGAACTTGCAGAGTTCCATGTTTAAAAACAAAAATAAATGAAGAATCTTTATTAATGTAAACCGATTCTTCCTATTAATGAAAAATCTATTCAAAATGTTTGTAATTGATAAAATAATTTTATTTTCTTTCATTCTCATACTTTTATGATTTACTCTAATCAAAAACTTTAGAAATATTATATAAATTTACGCTTGCTTTTAGATTAAATTCTTTGTTCAACGTATTTATTTTTTAGCTGACATCTTGAAATTAAAAAAATATGCAAAAGAAAAAAAAATAAGTATATAATTTTATTATAAATGGATTTTCTTTTTAAATTTTTGTATTTAATAATAGTTAAGAGGTAATTATTCTGATTTATTTTTATTCTAATATGTAAACTGAAACAACTTTTATAATTTTTCAGTAGTTAGAAAAAAAAAAACAGTATTTACTTTATATTAAATATCATGTCATTGACAGATCCAAAATTGATACAATCTTTAAAAACGTATGGCATATACTTATAATGTTTGGAAGAGCATTCATATGTAGTAGTTAATATATCTATATGCCAAATTCATGACTTGAGGAGTCACTCTATAACAGTTGAATTAAAATAATTTTGAGACACATATAGGCCTACAATTTTTTAAGTCTATCAATGTTATCCAGTCCAGTTAACCATTTAATAGCAGAAAACAAGGAAGTATTTATTCAAGGATTTTTTGTTAATCTAATTTGGACAGATGAGTGTTATATCCAATAAAAAAGTACAATCTTTATTACTAGAGTAGTATATGGCATTCTTTTATAATCACTCAGCCATTGATTAACTATATTACCTTGTATAGTATTTGCATTAGTTTTCAATAACATACTTACTTTATAGCTTATCAATACTTAAATTAGCTTATTAAATGACTATTTTCTATAAGATTTGCATACAAAATATTATGACTTTAATATGATATATAGGAGATACAAAATATTTCATAAACTCATCTGAGTTAATGTTTAAGATAACCATAATTGTAATTTAGATTTTTTTAGATATAAATATTGTTTTCAATATGTGAATATATATATATTGTAACCTTATATTTTGGTACAAAATATATAGCTAGGTGGCACTAATTAAAATTTCTCTTCTTCTTCTAGATGACTTGGTCATCACAGCTGGTAATTTGTATACTTGACACTTGTATCCAAATTAATTGAAAGTTGTAATTATATAATTCCATTTTTTTTCTTTACTGCTTATATAGTTTTCATTTTCATGTATTCGTTTTGCTCTGTTTCTAAACACTAAGTTAGATAAATTGTGCTTAACCTAAAAAAAAAAACAATTGAATATTATATCAAGTTCAGTAAGAGAAAGAAAAATTATTATTTTTTCTTTAAGTAATTCCAGAAATTATTTTGGTTTAATTAAAAGATTTATTTAATTTCTTTTGAATTAGTTTATAAAATATAATAAGATAAACACATTTTTTTTTCTTTTTCATTTTCATTTTAACAGACATGTAAACTAGGAAAAATTTAATTGGCTAAGAAACAAAATAGAAAGATTTTTTTTTTTTTTGAAAGAACTGCTGTAGTGACAGCAAGTGTATAATAAAATAATAAAATTTATTATATTTTTTTTACTGATAAACATATAATGAAAACAAAAACTTCTCTTTTAAAAATGAGAGAACATAAAGATAAAGAAGGAAGTTAACTTAAAACTTATCTTAAATAATTTAAGTTGCAATATTATCAAGTGTTAATGGCAAAAATGTATAGCTAAATCCTAACTAAACTGTTCAAGTCTCCCAATCGTTGATCTAGCTGCCAATAATCTTCCACAAGATCTACAACTGAAATGCACAGAAATTATTGTTGACTGCAACAACAGGAATAAAAGTTGTAAAAGTTGAAATTTCTTATTGTTTACAAACTATCTTTAGCCTTGGATTAAATTTTATTTTCATAACTGTAATACATGGTGTTATATATGTGTGAATGAAGTATTATATTTAACCCAAGATAAATTTACTTTCATGAACTTTAACACATAAGGGAGTGTTCTATATGTACAAAATAAAATTCTGTATTTAGCTTGGGATATGTTTTACTTTATGGCTCTAATACCTCTAGTAATATTATATGTGCAAAATAAAATGCTGTCTTAATATTTTGTACACTAGTGCCTAAATGAAGAAGAATTAATAATAGTCCCACTTTAAACTTATATTAGAAACAACATTATGAGCTATCTTTTTGAAATTACAATAGTGTTCAAAGAAATTACTGCTGACCAGGAAACTATTTTAACTGTTATAGCATTTGTGAGACAATTATTTGCTTTGACAATCATTCTTTATCCGCGACATTCATAAATTAAAATAATAAAACGTTTCAATTTCAGAATAACCCCTAAAACAAAACCATACAACTTCATTAACTTTTGAGGATAATTTGATTCAAATATCTATGTTAACTCTGAAATATCACAGATTCTCAGAGAACTTATGTACAAATCAACTAACTTATGGATATTCCTTATAAATGGAGATGAAGAAGCATATAATCAACTTTTAAGATTCTATGTTGTTGTTTTTTAAAAAAGAGAAATATTTATTTGAATTATATTTGTCATTAAATTTAAGAAGTGTGATATTAATTGAGTGATTAATAGCCCATGGATTTAAATAACATGTATTTGAACCTAGTGTAATAATTTAATGAACATGTATTTTATGTTACCTTGTAAATCTGTAAAGTTACGGTATATATAATTTATTGTGTAAATAATTACTTGTTAACTTGAGTGTAGGGTCTGACAAGAGTCAATTTAGGAACAGCACTTGTGGAAGAATCTCATGATTTGTACAATGAATCTATAATGTATCATTATCACATGGTTTAATCCTGTACATCTTTTTAGGGTTCTGTGCTTTTACACATGTGTCATAATATTAGATAATATTCTTTCATGCCATTTAGTCTAAGGTCAGCTGTTAGCTCAATTGCTTCCTGTAATTGAGTTTTGTTACATCTTTTAAAACAGCATGCGCCTTCCACTTTAGTAGATTAATGATGGTGATTTGTTTCTAATTTATCTGGAAAGTAAGTGTTCATATTATATTCTTTACATCATTCTGTTTCAATGGTTAATCCTCAAAATAATTATTACTAATGGTTTGTATACCCTTTAAGTTTGTTCCAGTGCTGGTGGAATAAACATCCTGCAATTAGGCTAGTTACTCTGATGATGATTAGAAAACACACAGGGTACTTACTGCTCATTATTCCTTGCATGAATGAATATACCCACAGGTATATTATTGATCCTTGTTATACTAATGTATGTTTGAGTAGAGTCTCTATACATTATATTACTTACATTGCTTCACTCTTCTTAATGTTTGTTGCACATGTTCTGTTATGAGCCATAAAATGGCATTAAGTAATTTATGGTCATAATTTATTATAAGTAAATTATATGATATCCCAATTCAGCTGAGTTGAAGTTTACATTTTCTTTTGATTTCATATCTCATTATAGTCAAATTTCATAGGTTTATTGATGCCAATTGTTATCATTGTTATTATAATTTTGGTATAAGTGCATTGGTTCTGGTTTTGGCATATTGGAGGTGCCATTGTCTAAAGTTGAATCTCTCTCATCCCCATAAAATAAAAATCAATACCTTTGTAATAAATTTTTAGATTGTATTATTTGAAACTCATGCACATACCAATGGACAGAAATAAGTACATGTGATAGTATTTTATTATTTTTATTTTGTTTATTTACTTACCCAATTAATGTACATTGTCCATATAGAACAATTATATGTGATGTTATTTTATATTATTTATCATTTGTGTAAAATTATGAATATTGTTAACCAATTACTATTTTCATATTTATTGAGTCCCATTGCTATTAGTCATATATAGAGTCAGAAATCGAACATAATACATAGACCATAAATATTAGAGCACATATTGTCCCTGATGATAATGTATACAAGGTTTACTGGAGCATCCAAAGAGTATTTTAATGTTTATTGTTGGGTATTTTGTGATGTATAAGATATAATAAAATTCCATTTACCTTCTGCATCACTGCTGCTTTGCTTTGTCAATTCTGAAGTATATTCAGAATCTGTTACCTCTATTGATACTCATGACATTAATATCTAAATTAATAATAAATTTGGTAGCCAGTAGAACACTTGAATGTATTTTCTGTAATTATAATAGATGCCTTATCTATCCCTAAGAGTTTCATTGCTATTGATTTAATTTAATATTTGGGTTAATGAAGAAATAACTTAAAATTCAGATTGTTTATCTTTTATTGCAAAGCATTTGCTCTATATAGTATTTCTATACTTTAAACCTGAATACATAATGAGCTACCATTTATGATGTTATGGAGCAAATTATAATTATTATTATCTGGTTTAGTGGCCTGTATTTACCACGTAATGATTAGCAGTTTCAAAGATTATACCATCTTGTCTATGGTCTGCCATCAGGTCTTAAACAAATAAAAAGTGTAAATTAAGGACATAGTGTGGTTTTAAATAACAGTCATCGAAAGAATAGTTATAAATCATAAATTACGATTTGAAAATGATGTTTGAAATCGAGTAATTAAGGAGAATTATAGTTAATTAAAAGAATAATACAGTTTAGTTAGGTATCTTGGCATATCTTCAAGTATGGTAATAGCTTTGTATTGCATTATTAATTTAGTCTGTTACAATCTGAGGTAAGAACTTTTCGGTTACAGTATATATATATAATTTAATTCATTTATTTAATAAGTTTACTGGCAAAACATTTATTTTATATTTTAAAATAAATTTTTGTATCATATATAATATAATAATGATTATAAACAATATTTGATTAATGATCAAAATTACAAACTTTTAAGCATTTTTAATTGTCATTTACAAACCAATACAATCTAACATAATACCTTTTGGCAAATGATCTAAATTTTATTAATTTGGCATACATCATAAATTTTGTATGCTATGGAAAATTTTTAAAACTTTCAATCTCTAGAGAAAATTCTATAAGCATTAGTAAAATGATTAGCAATTACTAAGTTTTTTTAAAAGGCATAGCTACTATAAGCAGTATTAACTTGTTTTATAAATAAAAATTTAAATCATTGGAAACTAATAAATTTAAAATTATTTATTGAACAACGTCATTTTTTATAATATGCAATACTTACAATCACATCTTCCTCGAAATAAACATGTGAAACAACGAACAGTATAAGAGTTCCTAAAAAAGTATTTTATCATTAATTGAGCATGGCAGTTATTAGAAAGGCAGACTCGATTATAAGAATTATCTCAAGATATTGTAAAAAAGCGAACAGTTCACTGCTTTCATTGAGAAGTTAAAACTGTATATAAAATACATTGGAAAATTACAATTAGACAAAGTATAGAAGTGTTTCAGAAATAAAAGTTATTTACAGAAATTGGAAGGCAGCATTTCCAAATATTAAAAAAAACAAAAACAGAATAATGAAACAGTATATTATATATATAAAGTATTTCTGGCTTTTAGATTGATTAATATACTAATCACAAAATTCTTCTTTAATGTATTATTATCATATACAGTATTTATTTTTTACTGCTGTGAAATCAAAATGTTATGTTTTTAAAACAAAACAAAAAAAAACAAAACAACATTTATAGCATCTAGTTTGATTCTAAAAAAACTGTATAAGGAAAGAGATATTTATTTATCTTTTCTGTCTATGTATATATTTATTTAATTGACTCTTTATCTTATTTATATATTAATCTATTTGTCTATCTGTGAATGTTATTGTCTATCTGCTTCTCTGACTGTATAAAGATCTACCTATTATTATTTTTGCTCACTTACATATTTATCTGAGCAAGTATCTGTTAATCTGTCTTTCTTTTTGTGTATTTATCTATGTATCTATATATTTGTCTATCTAAATCAGTTTATCTGTCTTTTTAACTCTATCTATCTATCTATCTATCTATCTATCTATCTATCTATCTATCTATCTATCTATCTATCTATCTATCTATCTATCTATCTATCTATCTATCTATCTATCTGTCTGTCTGTCTGTCTGTCTGTCTGCCTGCCTGTCTGTCTGTCTGTCTATCTGTCTATCTGTCTATCTATCTATCTATCTACCTACCTACCTACCTACCTACCTACCTACCTACCTACCTACCTACCTATCTATCTATCTATCTATCTATCTATCTATCTATCTATCTATCTATCTATCTATCTATCTATCTATCTATCTATCAATCTATCTATCTATCTATCTATCTATCTACTTTTTTATTCATCATCTATTTATATATTTATCTTTTTATTAACATATCCATCTGTTAACCTATTTATCACTTGTCAATATATCTGTCCATTTGATTGTCTATTTTTTTTATCTAATCACTCAATCCACTTATCTATTTACCTATCTACTTTTATATTTAAGTACTAATATATTTATCTATATATCCTTACATCTATTAACTTACCTATGTGTTTATCCATATATTTATCCAGTTATCCATCTATCTCTTTATTTGTTCATTTATTCATTCATTTAATTATATATTATAAATTTATATACAAATTTATACATATAATGGGAACTTAATTCAATGATGATTGTGATGGTACCTTTACTGATAACTCATATATGCACTTACATTAACATGTAGATAAACATTTTTGGCATATAACCAAATTATTTTAACATCAATATGTAAATCAGTAGTTTAACAAAGACTAGTAAAATTTTATATTTGATTAATTAAATATAATTAGAATGGATATTGGTGCTGCTAATCAAACCTTAAGTGTGTTGTGTTACTGTTTATATAAGATATTCTGATTATATATTTTGATCATCAGCAATCAAATCATGCCTCAGAGGGTCACAATAAGTATTTATTTATTTATTTTTATAAATGGGGTTTGAAATGTTAATTCTAGTTTGGAATGTCATTTTCTTCTAGGAAAGAACACCTAGAGATATAATATTCTTTGGCAGCACTATCATAATATTTTCTGATAATAGTATAATATTTTCTCAATTTAAAGCATTATTTCTAAGAGCCTATAGAGGATTATTATATAGATTTTAAGAAGAGACTAATGAAAGAAAAAATGATTCAGTCAACTAAATATTTAAATAGCAAAACTAATTTATTTTAGATAATCTCGATTGATGTATTAAAATTACATGATTGATGTATTAAAATTACACTTTAACATAATAAATCTAAAAAAAAATAGTAAAGTAAATACAAAAATTAAATCTAAACACATAAAATATTGATTGAAATGAAATAGAACTAATGATTAAATACAAATGTTATCTAAAATATCGAATACAACTATAATACATTTATAACAATCCCCATACATAATAAATTATAGACAAAAATATATTAAAATTTTATAGATAGTTGAGGCTTTTTACTTCTATGTAAATAAATTTAAAAATATCTTACCACAATTACTTTTTTTAAATAATACAGTGAGCTTACTAAACAAATTGATAAGTGCATATCTTCAATTTCATATAAAATTAGTCTATATTGGTTAGTTGATTCAGATTGAAACCTTTTCAGTTTTGGTAAAAATATGCAGGCTATGCAATTGCAGATGATGAAAAACTGTTTTTTTTTTCAAAGGGTAGATAAACTATATTTCACCTCTTTACCAGCTCTGAAATTCTTACAGACATTTTTTTGAAAGTTGATAGAGCTCCATTTTTGGACAATAGCTGGAACATGCCGTTAGCTTAACATATTACTTTTATTTCTTCTTTCATGCATAACCTCACTATGAATCAATACTAAAATACTTTAATATCAGTATTCATAGATGACAAATAATGCTCACAAAGTTAGAACTGGTATCTCCTGTGTTTTAATGAACTCCTTAAATTTATAAGTTAAATGATGTTGGTTATGTGCACTTTGGCTCTCCCCAGATGTGGTTATTTTTCATTTCTTCTTTCTCCTTATATAGTCTTTTTCTGAAGGACAACTTTTCCCATAAATCTCTACTTGTGTTCTTGTTATCTTTAATCTTGTTTTTCATTGTTCACTAATCCTTCATTTTCTTTTTTTATTTTTATTATTTCCTTTTCAGTGATTGCTATCACTTACTGTTGTTTTTCTTTGTGTTTTTTTTTTTTTTAATTTAGCTCATATAATTACCTTATTACTTGTTTAATTAAATTTAACTTTTAATTAAATTGTTGAATAAATTTCACAATATATTTTAAATACAAAATTCATTTCTGTCTTTTGGAAACTAATCTAAATTATTTTATTTTTATCTTGTACTTTTTTATTTATATACTAGTATTCTCCTTTATCTAGTCTGTAGGAGACTATAAACTATTTGTTTATAAGTCTCTTCGAGACTAATATTCAATGTGAAGAGACTAGAGTGACTTTTTTTTTAACTTGGAGTTTTATTTTAAAAGCTAAGTTTTACAAATGTTTAAACTTCAAAATCATTTTATGAATAATATATGATAATAACTTTGCTTTAGTTTATTTAAATTATATAATCATTTAATTACAGATTATTAATAGAGAGAATCAAATATTTTTTTTACTTTTACATTTTAAAATGCTCCTCTATTCTTAGGTTTAAATTTCATTAATTAAAGCTACTTGTAATATATATCCATACTGGAGCTAATCAAGATCGTGTCATTACAATATATAGTTATTTATCTAGTTGCATATATATAAAGTGCTACATTATTTTTATATATAATAAATGTGTTTTAATGAATAAAATGATTAATCCCTATGCTAGATATTTGTCATTTCAATCCCCTCATGTTGAATGTACCACATCAAGGTGTATTCAACATGAGGGGTTAAAATGATTTAAACACTCATAATAGGAATTAAGTATTTTTTTCATTAATTCACATCTCTATTAGCACATTATTTATTGCCAACACACATACAGACACATAAGTGTGTATATTTATTCATAAATGGTTTTAAACTGAATAAAAATTAGTTGCCATGATTAAAATAACACTTGATTGAATTTCCTACATCTGAATCTGATTTGAAATTAAGTTTAAATAGCGTTATATACCAAACCAATAATCTGTACAAGAACAAAAGATAGTATAGGTAAATGATAATTTTAGATGTACTATTAGTCATAAAGAGATTGCCACTTTGATATTCACAGCATGTAGAGGTTTGGTCATTTCAATATTTTATGACTTACAAAGCTATATTTACTACTTTATATACATACAAAAATAAATAAAGTAAAAACAAAATTACTTATGTGTAAAACTATTATTCTTTATAGTTCAATGAGATGATTGTTTTTCATCAGAAAGAAGTGGTGATGTTCATACACAACATATTTGGCAATAAAACACCAATGGCAAATTTATTTTAGCATATATAAAAAAAGAGCTGTATTATTTTCTAATCAAACCACACAAAATCCTTTAAACTTAATTTTAAAATATGCATATATATATATAAATTTTAATATTCTCATGGCTCAATGATGAATTTGTAGTATTATTTCCAGGAGCTTTCATGTATTACAAATATATAGCTAAATAGCTGATGTTTCAGTACAATAAGTATTTTTCTCAGAGCTTCTTCTTCCTTGAATCATAAGAATGTGTGGTGAGATTTAAAATCATTATTTTTTTCTTTTGTTATTTTCTTCTCATTCTCAAATTCTAGTGATTGAGAAGTTTTAAAAAATATTTTATCTTCCAACAGTTTTTTCCAAATATTGTTATTTTTTTTTAATTCGCCCTTGTCATTTATGCTCTTAGATTTTTTAAAATTCTCTATAGCTTCCCTTAGCAATCTCTGATCATATTGTTCAATTTTTGCTAGAATATTTAATGTATGAATAAATGGCTGATGAATTTAATTTTTCTCTAATTGCCAAAATGCATTCTTGCTTTCTTTTGTTTATTCTAAGATTGGTCTTTCCAATGTATGATGTAAATAAACTCCACACAGAATTTTATATACACCATGACACTTGAAAGGAATTTTATCTTTAGATCATGGAAATATTTCATTAAATTTTTTAAATGTAATATATATTGTGTGGATATTATTTTTTTTTTAAAACATTACCAATTTTATCATTACTATCTTTATATATGGCAGAATAGTCTTAATTTCTGAAGTATCAAAATCTTTTTTCTTATTATATAAAAAGCCCTATTAATAATCCTGTAATCAAAATCTTTATGAAGAAGCACTTTTTTAAATAGCATATATATTTTCTAAAAATGGCTGTCATCTGAAAGTCTCTAAGTCTTATCTAACAATGTCTTTTGCTTCTAAAAATATTTTGGTGGATGGTGATGACTATATGTAAACAAATGTGTGTATATATTTATACAAAAATTATTCTGTTCTCATAATAAAATCTAAATGAAATACTTAAACATATTAATTAAATATTATAAATAGCACAAACTAACATCAATATGTATTAATAATAATTAAATGTTAATATTAAAACGACACGAGTATATCCATAGCCACTTACATGTATGTATGTATGTATGTATATAAATGTACATATACAAAGATAATAAAAAAAACATATTAGGAGACTAGATATTTTAAAGATATGATTGTGCATATGTTTAAGTTCATTCCATGTTGATATAACAGGTCTTGAATTTAAAATAAAAGTTTCCTTTTTTTTTTTATTGTGGGAGAAAAATCGTTCCTTAAAAACACAACTCTCAAATCGTCAATTAACATTTTGTGTTACTGATTTGTCTTCATTCTTATACAAAATGTCAAATCTATGGTTAGATATTCTAATGTATTGACTATTTGCTGATTCAGCTACATAATGGTTCAAGCATTTATTGCACTCTATTAAATATATAATAATTTTGCACTTTTACAATTGACATAGTGAGGGATATATCATTTAAAATTATTACTAGTGTTTTGGATCGTTTTTTTTTACAATAATATGTTTGCATGTCAGACATTTTTTATCACTTCATGAAAAATAACCTTTTTCTGATACAAATTACTAATCAAATTCATATTAACATGTATATTTTTAAATAATCTGTTTCTCTGATATAAACCTTAGGTGGATTGGAAAAGATAGATTTTAAATAATCTGTAAAACTTAATATGTTGAGATATTTTTCAAATATATAGTTAATATTAGGTAAGTCACTACTAAAATTAAGAACCAATGATGGATCATCTAATGGTTTTTTGGTTTTCTTAAGTAAAAGAAGTTTCTTTCAATTCCTGAGGATTTTATTACTGCTTTATCCAATATTATTTTAGAATATCTCACATTCATCAATCTATCATACATAATTTTATTATTTTATTGAAGAAATTTCTCTTAAAAATTAACTTTATGGGATATATATATATCAAAAATCATATTTAATTTTAACTCTATAATTGCTGAGATAATTTTGAATTCAACAATAAATATATTTTGCTCCTGAAGCTATAAATATAGACAAAAACTCACTCCTAAATACATTAAAATATATATTTTTTGTGTTACTTAGTTTGAATTTAAACTTTTTTACACTTTTAAATTAATATGTTATTAACATATTCAAGATGCTTATACTTACTTTTTTTATTATTCAAACATTTACAGAATTGATAAGGTGTGTATTATGCTGTGGATACTGTACTAATGGCAAAATTCTAGATTCATCATACAATTCTCATCTTTACTATTTAATAATATATAAAAGTTTTGTTTTTTGTTAATAACAGATAACTAAAACATTGCTGTAAGATGAAGCCAAATTATGGGCACAACACATATAAAATATAAATCAAATAACTTATTCATTAGTTATATCTCAGTGCTACATTGCTGAATTCATTCTATTTATCAGTGGTGAATGGTGCATCATATTTCAATTTTATTTTTGTTTTGCAATCAGAATATTAAAATATATTTGGCCAACTGAGATTAACTTGGAACTGTCACATTCTAATTAATAATAACTATATACTTCAATTCCAAGCTTATTTTAAATTTAAAAGATTGGTAATTTTTGTTCAAATGTGAATTCCAGATAATCTACATAGTAAATAGAAATACTACTGCCACAATATAAATATTTATAAAGAACTATAGTATACATACTCTTCAAACAATCATAAAAAATAAAATCTAATCTGTTTAATATTTTTTAAAATTTTCAATCTCACTATTTTTATCTTTATTATCTACATCTTATTTACTCAATTCAGCAATTTATTTTTACAGAATTTTGTCGTGATTTTATTAATTTTCATTACATTCACTGGATAATGTTTCCAGACTGGGTCTACAGAATTTTTATCTTTAAACTTATAATTTTGATAATTAATAATATTAATATAAACATTTTAGCTTTATTGATTTAATAACGAATATATATATATAAGTGTAATTTTTTTCTTTTTTTACACTGAAAAATCAATTTTACTCAAGAAATTGAATTGTGAATTATTGTTCCCTTTATCTTTTCTCTAAGTGGGTAGTATTAGGGTTAAAAGTTTAAAGTTCATTTATTTTATTTTGATCATTGCTTGATAATACTACTTTCTTGTTAGCCGAAGCATGCAGTTATTTAAAGTAAAGTTTGTATTAAAATCAATCCATATTTTAATTACAATTTCGTTCACAAGCATTCATAGTAGGTTTTTTAAAAAATGCTCCCTCTGGTCAGGCTACCTATATTCAGTAGCAAATGTATAATATAAAAAGATATTTCAAAGCTGAAAAAGAATTTTTCTTTTGCCAATTGTTGCTTTGGCTTGAATTGAATTTTTCTGTTACGTAACTCTTGAAGTAGAAGAATTTAAATTAAATACTATAGTTGAAATATTTTTAAAATAATGTTTCAATCATTGTCTAAATTATCATAATTAATTTGCCTGGTATTTGCTAAATTAATTTACAGCTATTAATTGACAATAAGGCTATATCACTTGAAGATAATTTCAAATGCGTCAGAATGAAATCCTCTAATACAACAGAAAATAAACAAATGTTCCACAGTAATATCAGAAAAGAAAAGCTGACATATTCAATTGTAATCATTTTATTACTAGTCTTTAACAAAATATCTAAGTTTACCACTAAAACAATTATATTTATTATTTTGAAAAAGTAGATTTTAATAATAAATTTCCTGGAAAAAACTTATTAGAAGATGCATATATGCTTTATATATATTAAGAAAAGACAGTTTTTTTAAATCTTAGAACAAAAACACAGACATATCCTTAATAAAGTTTTTTTTTGTTTTTTTTTTTTTAAAGTGAGATATATTATGTATTAAGTACATAAATACGGTTTTTGTATATACATTTAAAATCTTTTAAATTCATAGTAAACAAAATATTTTAGAAGGATAGATCCCCGGCTTTCAAATTAACTCTTTTTTTTTTTTTTTAAGGTAACAACGGGCGCTATCCACCGCACTTTGCAAATAAAAACAGTTAAAAAGAAAATCTTAACTACGTTTAATAATAATAATAATAAACTTACCAAATCCACATAATTGAATTTTTTGTTTAAACAATTATAATTATCCTTTAAATTATAAATATACATAAATCAATGCCCTTTTTATAATGTATATCCATGTGTAATTTTCGCAATGAATGCACTCTGTTCAAACAGCTTCAACTTGATTTGGAATGGAATTGTGGGTAATATAAATTTTATAAAAATCTAACAACTAATGGAGAAAAGAAGATTTGAATAAATTAAAGTTTAAATATTTTTTAGTTGAATACTACGTGTATTAAGTTTATGCGTAATGACAAAAACAGTATGACATTTCTAAAAAACTAAGAGAAAAAGCTAGATCGATCAATTAAAAATAATAGTATTTGATTAGAGTTAGTGGCAGTTTGCCGTAGCTTTCCATGTAATTAGTATAAATAAAATATATTATAGTAAGATCTATATTTATATATGTATTTCTGTACAAATATATGCACACGCATAAATACACACATATCTTAATATACATATACACAAATACAACCAAACAAATTCGTCAGATACGACGAAAAAATGTTTTACACATCACCTATTTTTTTTTTTATTAATTTAATTAAAACAAATATAGCCGAATTCATAGTAAGGCAAAGACCTCTGTAACACTTTTCTAAAGACAAACAGTGAAAGACAAAGTATTTTTAAATCAGGTATATTAGTAGTTGGTTGGTGAGACTTTTAGTCATTTTTCAGCAGTGCTTCATTCTCAAGCTAAGAACGTCTACCCCTTTAGTGGCTATGGTTATTAAGTTTTTATAAAGAAATTGGCTTGTTTGAAAATAGAAAAAAAATAACAAAAATCATGCATTTTTATCCAGTCTAGATTCGACTCTCAAATTGTGGACATATCAGGAGAATGCGCTAATTAATAACTACGTTGACATTTTATGCGTTTTTAACCACAAAACTTTAAAAAAAAAAAAGGCAAAACGAAAATCTCTCATTAGGACTTATTCTATACACATTTACAATACTAATTAATTAACTCATTTTAAAAGAACGCTAATGTTTGAATATTTGGGTAATAATTGAGAGAAAAAAAAGACTTCACCTAACCGTTTGATTCAGTCCTCTACTGGGTAGCAAGTAAATATTATTTTAATAAACAAACATCTCTTTTCAGTTGCATTGATTTATATATACTTTTTCTCAAAAAATTTTCATGAAAGATTTAAATTGTAAGTTATACAAACATGAATAACTGTCTCTAGAACAAATCCAAGTTGACAGAAAAAAAAAAAACTTCTATAAAAAACTCTTACATTAATTAAACTTCAATTGCATTAATTAATGGTGATATATAAATAATTAAATGTACAAATAATGAATTTGAAAGAAGGAAACTATTTTAAATGAAAAAAAAGAATTTGAATCAATTAAGAATATATCTAAAATATGTAAATGAATTTTTAATACGATACAATGCGCTACGGCTTCTCTTTTATCGAAATCAGGAATCTCTCGGCCACTATGACCAGAGAAACCTGTTAGCCATCTTACCTTTCCCTTTTATTCCCCACCATAAATTTGTTCCATATTATTCTCTATCCTGCTCTATCCCATTTCCACAACATCATCTTTGTCCACTCTATGGCCATTATATCTAGATCCCCCTTATCTTTTTCCAAACCCAGCATAAAAACCAAGAACCCACTTTCTGTATAATCACTTTGTTTATATTTATTCTCCCACAAGTTTATTACTTGTACTCTTTCTGCTTGCAAACACTTAGATTCAATTAGAAGATACCTAATATTTTCCAAACCTTCCTTACATAATTTGCAGACTAAATCACCCACATTTCTCTATTTGTGTGTATATCCCTTGCTGCTAACGATCCTGTTCAAGTAACATGCTGCATAACTTCTATGCATCTTCATTAAATATCTATAGAAGTAGACTTTTATTTTTACATTATGACATTTGTTGAATGATATTTTAAATGGGAGAACAAGAATTATTATTAACTGGTGCAATCAAATAATCGCTATCTACTTAACGATCATATTAAAAGTTTTCTAAATATTCATAAAGATATCAATATATTTCATAGATAATTTATAATTGCTCATAACACATTTGACAATAAATTATATTGAGTAATTGTTTATAACTTTATCTTTCTTATTGCATTGCCAAATCCATATAATAATAATATCATCTATGTTCTTTATTAATTTTTACAATGCTTTTTTACAGCTCATTATTGACAGTTTCAATTGTCTTAGCAATCTTTTTCAGAACTTCTACTTACACTATTGACAGTTTCGATTGGCCTAGCAATCTTATTTAGAACTTCTACTTATATAAGTAGAAGTTCCGAAAAAGATTTCTGGAGCAATCAAAACTGTCAATAGTGGGTTGTAAGTAGAAGTTTTGAAGGCTGGAGCAATTTAAACTATCAATAGTGGGTTGTAAAAAAGCATTCTAAAAGTAATAAAGAGCATAGATGATATTAATATTATATAGTAATTGTATATTGCATTTAATTTCAATAAATGCTGAAATAGACTTTAAATTTTTTATTTATTTTACGTTTATGTGTTTAGTATCATAGATTGAGATAAATATTTACAAAATTGCTACTACTATATAGAATTGATTTTTAGCTCTGGTACAGAGGATAATTCATAGATTACTTGAAAGACATTGCCTTTTTGATTTTTTAAATAGTAATCATTGACAATATAAAAATGTTTAAGATTCACATTATTATATAAAGAATACATGAATCTTATTTTTTATAATTATTCTTAATATATATATATTGTTGAGTTTACTGAAGAGAAGTGATTAATCTATATACAAGACATCATGCCTAAAAGAATGGCTGGCTAAAAGATCGACCATGCTTCCTGGAGCTCTGTCTCACCAGCTCATCAATGCCATCCAGTGCTGTCAACATCTAGCTGGAGCTTGTCTGTGTCAAGTAAACCTGCTAATACTCTGACTGTAACTGCCTCTGTCAAGCTGTGAAACATCTTCCAATAGGTATATTATTATAATCTCCAATTTGCTGCAAGCCACTGATTTTATTTCACTTGTTTAAATCAATATTAATTTATATATTTTATATATCTGTGTAATGTTTATATGGCTTGGTTTAAAATGAGTCTTTTAATTTTATTCAATTTAAAATATCAATTCTTATAAAATTTTACATTATTTTGATGCTGCAAATTAAATTAAATTTTGTCGGTTTGTTTAGATTATTTGACTTACTGAAATGGCCAACTACAAAATTCAATGAGCTATTAACTTTAAATCCTCCCCCTGTTATTTTTTTAATTTAAAAATCATTACAAGAAGACTTCCGTAAATTAATTAATAAAAAGCTCATTTAGTTCTTACTATTACCTCCAATTTAAAGTAGCCCTGTAATTATTTCTGAAAGAAAAAACAATTTTTGTGAATCAAATTAGTAAAATTTATCATAGAATTTTATCAGTATATATATTTCATACATATATTTTATTTGTCAGAAAATATTAAAATTATGATTTACAATTTCTTAGTTTGATATTTAATGCATCTATGTTAATTAAAGACAAGTCCTATTTTGTAATCTTCCGTGATGAGTGGGAAAAACAATTTTATATTTTAGTTTTAATTCTTGCCTTTCTTTTTGTAATATAATTTACTATTTATTCATTAATGACCTAACATTTCTGGGACTTTACATTATATCAGGGAGCCAATGATTTTAATCAGGATTTATTATTTTGTTAATGATATACTATCTATCTATATATGTCTAAGGCATTGTGTATTTATAGTTACAACCATTTCTTTATTATTGCTATTCTTTCTTTGCTATCAACCTCTTAGGACCTTCGAAATCTGACCAGTCTAACCTTTTACACTATCTCAAAGTAGACATAGTTCATACCAAGGGATTCTTTTCAAGCACTGCTATTAAGATGTATATGCACATCAAAATATTATTATGATTATTTAGAGACATGTTTTGCTGGAGGGCTAGCATTTCTCATCATCTAGTTGTATTTACTAGGAAATTGTCTGTAGTAAAGCCACCCAGAGGGTCAATAACAGACCTCATTTATTTTGTTGTAATCTATAATAGCATATTGCCATCTTCATCATTTTATATCTTTATTTAGCAAACCTGAAATGCTCTCTGCCATGATGGCACGTCCTTCACAAACAATTTCGTTAATTAATTAAATCTGACGGTATAATTGTCAATTATTTATTTAAGAACTATTTTGCTTCCCACACTCATTATATACAAATGACTTTAAATGTAATAGTATTTTAAATGCATATCTTTCATATCTTGTAATATATATAAAATAGATTTGTAATCATTCAAAGAGGGCTAATAACATTTTATTGCTGATTGGTTTTTGGCTGACCAATTAACAAACTTTTACATTGTTTGTCAAAGCTGCATCAAATGAATTAAATAAAATAATGAAGTTGTAAAACAAAGACTTAACTTATTTTGTACTAAATTCTTTAATAAATTCCTATAATATTGTCATTTAAATAAGCTTAGTTTGTCATCACTCCCAATCTCTAAGGTTAATTACTCTATTTGTTTATAATATTTATTTGATGTAAATTCACTTCTTTATAATGTTGCCATAAAGAATTATCATTATTACAGTTCAAACCATTAATAATCGATCAAATCATATCTGTACCATTCGGCAATCATCAGAATCCATTAAATCATTGATTTTTCATATAAACCCTTTTATTATTTTGAGTCTCCATGACCTCCAGCTGAGATGGAATAAAACCAAGCACTGCTAGTGTCATCACAAATGTTATCCATTAGTCAGAGGGGCAATAATTTAGACAAATAGGTTAGGATTCATCCTTGTCCTGACATATGTATCTTGTGCATGGTTGGATTCAATGTACTTTTGCTTGGATTATTGGTCTTGTTGAATGAATACATGATTTTGACCGGCACAGAGGCTGTGTTTTTTTTTCGAGTTTGGCGCCCAAGGTGGGCTGAACATATTGCTAGAAGAAATGATATTAGATGGACAATTGAAATTTTAAACTGGATTCCAAGAGATTGTAAAAGACCCAGAAAGAGACCACATGTGAGATGGATGGATAAAATAAGAAAATGTGCAGGGGTGTTGTGGAAAAGAGAAGCTAAAGATCGGAGAAGATGGATTAAACTTGGAGAGACCTTCATCCTGCAGTGGATTGATAATGGTTGATGATGATGATGATGATATATATAATATTTAAATGGTTGCAGAAAGGAGTTTGCTGTTATCTGAAAAGAGACACTTTGATTCCTTTTGGAGGCCTTAAAGGAACCAAGCAGAACAAATTCCTAATGTTAACACCATATTATTGTTGTTGCAGCTGTTATTACTATGTGCTTATTCATATAGTGTATGAACAAGGATGAACTTCTCACCAACATGCATTAGTCAGTGTGATGACTTATTGGATTTTTACCTCTGAGTTTAAGATCAAGAAACACCATGGTCATTCTTCTCAGTTGCCTGATAAGACAGAATGAATGGGTGTATGGATGAATTTTTTTCCTAATAGATGTATACAATCATTACAGACAAAAATAATTCATGACCCTTATTTCCAGGAGGCTGTAAAGTCACCAGCAAAAGCAGCAGTTGCTGGCCAAAGATGGCAAGTGCTATGCTTCTCCTGATTGCAGATCCAGGCTACCATTTGATGACAAATTTTTATTTAGAAACTTACAACTACAGATCACTTTCAAGTGAAAAAAGATTGCAAAAATTGAAAGAACCATCTTGTATTAAATGGGACTTTATTGAACTTTGTAAAGTTAGATGAAAAGTTGAAAAGACAATTAATTTAAAAAGTACATGTAGTCTAATAAACATCACATGATCCATTGATTACTCTGGCTTTCACTGAGTGGCATGACTGTATGGAGAGTTTTGCCTGTTTTAATGAACTCTACTACAAAAGCACAAATATTAGAAGTAAAAAGTGGAAGAATAACATTGTGGAGATTGGTGTATCAGACTGAGTGACAAGATTATTTATGTTAACTTAATAGGAACTATAAAATGAGGTTATGCTCCAACAAGTTCTCATAGTGATGATGTAGTAAAAGATTTTTGTGTGAATATAGGTAAATTTGCTTATAATAATAGAAATGGGAAAGGACATAGGTTTGTGGCGTTTGCAGAAAAAAAAAACTTTATATTATGAATTCTATTTTTTTGAAAAAAGTGTTAAAAGGAAATGGACATGGAATCATCCAAATGAAAGTACAGTAAAATTGGATATTATTTTGACCTACAGAAAATACATATTTCAAGAGTAAAATGTGTTTAATAATTTCAACATGAGAAATAATCATCAAGATTAGTAAGATGTAAGATACATGTTAATACAAAACTAGAAAGACAAAAATTATTAAGAAAAGCAATATTTACCATTGATATTTTTAATCTTCAGAAACATTCTAATGAATTTAAATTAGAACTTGTAAATCACTTTTAGGTATTAGTAGATTTTGAATATGACTGAGATTTGAATAAAATTAATAGGAAAATAACTGATACACTTTTAAAAATTGCAACAAAGATAGCTGATAAAAAAAAGCAGCAATTGTCCAATAAAATTTCTACTGAGACTAGAGAATTTATGAAGAAAAAAGGAATATGAAGATATTTAAAAATATTGCATTAAGAATGATTGAATATCTCAAATTTTGTAATATGGTGCAAACAGGAGTTAATAATGATAAAAGAAAGTATAATTGTGAGCTAGCAAGGAAAGCTATAGAAGAGAATAAACTCTCAAGATTGTAAAACAACATTTTAATATTGGTAGGAAACTTATACATGCAATAAGAAAAAAAGATGAAACTTATTACTAAAAAGAAAGATGGGTAGAAGAATTCTATCTAGAATTATATAGTAATAAAGAACAAGTACCTACTATATCTACTCTATCTTCTGAATTGCCCAGTAGTATAAATGAAAACGTGAGACACACAATTAAATTTATAAAGGGAAAAGCTCCAGGTAATGAAGAAATTATAATTGATATATTTAAGGAAACAGGTGAACAAATAGAAGTTTTTTCCATAAAGTTATATACCAAATATCTAAATAATAAAGATGTACCAAATGATTGGAAAAATGCTGCATAAATATTATTCTTTTAAAAAGGTAATAAAGAAGATATGAAATTATAGACCTATCAGTCTTTTATCAATTTTATACAAAATTTTTACCAATATAATTACAACTTATCTACAGAAAATAATGATTGTCAACCATTCAAAAAAAAAAAGAAGCTGGGTTATAAAAACATACAATAGATCATATCCAAATATTAAGAGAAGTTATAGAAAATAACAATGAATATGAGTTGTCATTATGCTTTGGATTTATAGATAATAAAAAGGCATTTGATCCTATAAGCATTTCTTCAGAGATTAAAACATTGGATCATCAAGCTATAGACCCAGGATATTGTCATATTTTTGAAGATTATTTATAAAAATGCAACAGTAACAATTAGATTACATACTAATACTAGGAATGTTAACATTGAGAATAGTGTAAGCCATGGTGGCTCCATATCTACAAAACCTTTTACAGTAGTGATGCCAAAAGTATTTTATGGATTAAAATGAGAAACTAAAAGAGTAACATAAAAGAAGATTATTTAAGTCATTTAGATTTTGCAGATAATGTAGTTGTTTTTGCAAATAATGCTCCAGAGCTTCAGGAAAGGTTGCAAGAGTTATTAGATGAAAGTAAGAAAGTAGTACTAAAGATAAATAGTAAAAAGACTAAAGCAATGTTCAATGGGTTTTCTCTAAAGATGAAAATAAAGATTGATTATGATGAGTTAGAAGAAGGTAACAACTACAAATACTTTGGTTAGATTATTATTACAGATGGAGACATAAAAAATGAAATTAATCATAGAATTAAAGTTGGTTAGAGTGCTTTTGGTAGAAATAACTTAATATTAGAAGGAAATATGTCATTGTGTTTGAAAAGTAAGGTTTTTAATAAATGTGGTTTACCAGTTCATACTTATGGATTTGAGACTTGTACACTTAATAGAAGAGGAATACAGAGACTTCAAAACACTCAAATAAGTATGAAGAGATGCATGTTAGGAGTAACAGGAAGAGATTGAAAACATAATACAGGGGTAAGAGAACAAATAGATATTACTGACATCTTTGAAAGAATTAAAAGTTTGAAGTGGAGTTGAGCTGGACGTATTGCAAGAAGAGATGATAATAGATGGAAAATTGAAATCTTAAATTGGATTCCAACACATGTGAGATGGATATGTGACATAAAGTGTGCAAAAATGATTTGGAAAAGAGAGGCTAAAGATTGGAGAAGATGGATTGAACTTGGAGAGACCTTTATTCTGTAGTGGATTAATAATGGTTGTTGTTGATGATGATAAATGTTTAAATAGATTATTTAAATAGTAAAGGATGTTATAGCAAATGGGACATCATCTTCTAGTCATATGACAATACAGTAATAAGAAAGTATTATCCATTTTCACATTGGTTCTATTTATACAGTAAAAAAATTGTCCCGATCATTTTCAAAAAGAGGTGTTAGAATAAATCAATCTAATTATTTATTGCAAATTATTTGTTAATATATTGATTTTATATAAAAAGAAAAATTAATGAATTCTTATTTTTAAACTTTGTAATAAAACTTGAAACGATAAATATATAATAAAAACAATAACTAAGTGAAAATATATAACATTAAATAAATCAACTAAACAGTAAATACTATAATAGTAAATGAGATATCACATTTTCTAGTCACCTATAATACATTATATATATATATATATATGAGATGCATGTAGGGAATAACAAGAAGAAATCGAAAATGCAATGTATGGGTAAGAGAACAAACAGGTGTTACTGACCTCATTGAAAAAATTAAAAGTCTGAAGTGGAGTTGGGCTGAACATATTGTTAGAAGAGATGATAATAGATGGATAATTGAAATTTTAAACTGAATTCCAAGAGATTGTAAAAGACCCAGAAAGAGACCACATATGAGATGGATGGATGAAATAAGAAAGTGTGCAGGGGTGATGTGTAGAAGAGAAGCTAAAGATAGAAAAAGATGGATTGAACTTGGAGAGACCTTCATTCTGCAGTAGATTGATAATGGTTAATGATGATGATGTTGATATATATATATAAAACTTAAAGATTTAGTACTAAGTTTTAAAAAAATAATTAATTTTTTGCTCTGTCATATAAAAATAAGTCTGTAATTATTCAGGACAATCTTCTTTGTATATAAAGAGAACCAATCTGAAAGTGGCTGCCACATTCTTATTACCATATTATTGAATGACTGAAGAGAATATGATTTATTTACAGTAAACATCTTTACTGTTTAGATGATATATTTAACATTATATACTTTCATTTTGTAATTTGTTTTAATTATATATATATATATTATCCCTGCTACATTGCTAAAAAATTGATCAAACAGGACATTGAGTTTTTGACGTGAGTTTTTGGAGAAAATAAATTTTTAAAGCTCTGTCTTGTTTGTGTAAGAATCTTTATGAAAAAAGTGTATTAAATACACCACTAAATTAAAATTCCAAACTTTACAATTAACTGGATAGTATAGTTGTATTTAAATAGCAATAAGTTGTTATGTTTAATGTGGAATTGGTCTTCTCTCATAATATATAATATGAACAATTGAGTTTAAAATACATGTCTTGTAGAGTATTGTTAACAAAGTTATCATATATATGATAAATAATTAAAAGATAAGGAAATTTTTAGAATTAAATATATGATCAGAAGACTGTTTAAAATCTTCAAAAATGGTGCCCATTCACAACCATGAAAGAGTAGGCTGCCAATGAAGATTAAATAATTATCTAAATACATATCTGATAAAAAGGTTTTAATTCACAGAATCAATATTATTTTCTGTTACAATAATTCTGCACTATACCACAGCCATTGATAGAATGAATTAAATTTCATTGACATTTTGGCAGATTATTTTTTGATTTCATTTGTTTATGCCAATTCTAACAAAAAAAGAGGAGATAACTATATTTTGTCCATAAGATCAAGTTTTTCAAAAGTGATTATTAAGACTATTTATTTTTAAAAATTCAATAAATTGAGTAAAATGAGAATGATATGTTTGAAATATATATTATCAATTTCTGGTTCCCATAAATCTGAACTCTGTCCAAATCCTGCACTTCATATAATGTAGTTTATTATAATGAAAGAATCATAAACTCATGATTAAAATCATTAAAGATTTACATTTCATTTTTATTTCTAAAATTCTACACATAATACCTATAAATAAAAACCTATTTTTTAAAGATTTGTTTGTACCTTTATTGTCTAAAAACTATATACTTTATTTCCCCCAAATAAGACCAAATTTTATATTATTTATTTGTCCCAAAAGACACAGTAGAGCTTATTTTCAGGGGGTATCTTATTTTTCCATGTGTAAAAAATCTACATTTATTCAAACACCAAAATGTACATTTATTCTAGTACCTTTTTTATAGAAAGTTGTAAGATTATTATCCTGAGAGTCTTCCACAGTTCCTTTCTTGTATTCAGTGGAACAGTTATTCCTTTTTGCACTCATTTTATCTGAGAATTAAAATATTCCATTTAAATTTCCCATTTATTGAAGATTTATAAGACAGGAAAAGTAACAAAAATGATTACAGTCAAGACTATTAATTCAGACAAATGAAACAAAACAATGTAAGCACAAAAAAATCAGAAAATGTGTCTGCATTTCATACATATACATTAAGTATGTCCATTATAACACATGGTGTATTGAATTACAAAAATTCATATATGACATAGCCACATCCATCTGCTATCAAAGACACTTTCCAAAATACCTATAATAGCCCTGCTTGGATATTCTTTTTAAATATTTTTGAAAAAGATTGATGATTTTATTTAAGCTAATCTTTGAATATGAAAATCACTTCCATTATTTAAAGACTTTTAGGAGGGAAAAAGTCAAGTGAATTTTCTTTTAGCTTGAATATTTAAAAGCTACCATGATGAAACTGTAAAACTAAATCAAGTATTTTAAATCTAGTATTAAATATAAATAAAATATATACCTAAATATACATAAATAAAATTTCAAAAGTTTGTTAAATCACTCATAAAGTCAATAAATTGATTACCTTAAGACTAATATTTGGCTGAGATGAAATTGTTTCTCTATATAGGTAGATTTACGTTTGTAGATGTTCAACAGGAAAATACATAATTACCATATAATTTATTCTACTATTCATTTAAAATATTAATGTCAATTATATTGTTTATTTATACCTTCATTAATTCAATATCTCTGCTATGTGTTGGGAAAACAAAAGCATATTTAACTGATAATCTTAACTATGGCTTATATTTGGGGTAGGGCTTATATTAATAGCATCCTGAAAAATCATGATAGAGCTTATTTTCTGGTTAGATCTTATTTTTGTGGAAACATGATGGTAGTATATTGTATTAGCTGGTAACAGAAAAGCTTTTTTATGTAATAATTCTTAATGTACACCAAAGAAGATAACATAATGCAAATAAAGATCATGTATTTATTATCTAATATTTTAAGCATGAGTGACTGCAGCAAAGACATGTTATCAATTCTTAGGTCATGCATTTTTAAATCTGTGACACGAGATTTTAATCAAATATTGACATTAGTATTTGTAATTTGTTTTATGTTATACAATAAATATGATAAAAGAGTGGATATCAGAGAAAATTAAAACATAGTTCATACTTTTTTCAAAGTAACATTTTGATTTTCTTGCAATGAAAATTAACAGTTTAATTCTTTCAGTTATAAACATAACTGCTATCCTTAGATCTTACCTCTGGTTTATTATACGTTTTATATATTAAAATAAATATTTTATTTGGTATTTTTATTGATCCTTTAAGTGAAGTAGTATAATTATTATGATATATGAATTAACTGTGTGCTATGATAAATCAGATATAGTAACCTATTTCTACACTCTATTCCAGAGCCAATTATATAAACATGATTAATCAATGGACATTATAATATAGACTCAACCAAGTCCACAGACTGGTTACTTTCCATTGGTTTTTATCAGCTAGAACATAATCATAAATTAATATGGCTATTGACTGCCATTATTACATGATATATTTTAATTAATAGGCTTAATTAGATAGTTCTAAAAAGGGAAATCTTTTAGAGCACATATTTGCATACATTATCTATTTAATAACTGGAGCATTATATAATCATGTGTATTGCTGTTAAAAAAAACTTAAGCCTAGAATTTCTAACATAGTTATTTTTAACATTACATAGGTTTATTTTTTCCAACTATTATATGTAATTTACTTATTGTATATCCAAAAGATATTCTTGTACCTGTTGAAAGTTTTCTTTGATTTGGAAAATTTCTAAACCCCTAAAGTTTCTTCAGTAATACTTATTTTACATTTTTGCTTTAATCTCAAGAAATATTTTATACAATGCTGCAATCATAGTCATGCTAGACCTTACTTCTTTCATTTTTGCAACATATAATTTAATAAAATATTGTTTATTTAATTTTTAATATTAATACATTTGCAGATGTGTCTATTTATGTTTTATTTTTATTTTTAAAATTATTTTCCATATACCCTAGATATTTGGTTTGGTAAATTTCTTCTCATTATAATTAAACCAACAAATCGTACAATTGTCAATTGGAAAAAAAAATCTCGAAAAATTAATAGTTTATGCAGAATATTTATATAAATTATTGATTTGATTAAATATCATTTATATTCTTTACTTATATGACATATTCCTTAAAGTCAAGCAAAAACTTGTTGAGAAAAAGTCAATTTAAAAAAAAAAGTCTTTTTCTTTGAGAAAGCATTTAAATCAAGCAATTCCAACATGTCTTAATTTTTATGTGAATCAAGATGCTACCTTAAAATAATCACGACTTGGATGACATGTTTTATTAAAAAAAACTTTCTACAAATATTTTTTAATTTAGCAAAAGGTTTTGGGAAAGAAAAACGTTCTTGCAAAAACTGTCATTCAATTATAAAACTGAAGGTAGTTTTTAATTTATTCATTGGAATGTGCAATAATTATTTATCATTAACACCTGTATTATTCTGAAATTCTGTGATACAATGGATTTTTCTCTTAACAAAGGTAATTTTTTTCCCCTCTATTATTGTAAGTTTCAACTGTTTATTTTGAGAATTTGATAATGTTCTAATAGGAAAACAATTAATCTTCACTGACATCCACTGTTTAGTTAGAATTTGTGTTCTGGCATTTTCTTTTGGATCCAAATAATGTAAATTGAAATTCTTACACTATTTATTTATTTTTGGTTTTCCGTATTAAAATAAAAAATCTTTATCATTTTAATCCTAGATTTTTCATTTGTGATATTATTTAATTTAATTAGGCACAATAGTATGTTTAACTATTGTTATATCTGCCAGTTATAATAATCACTGGCGAACAATCTATGCAGTAAGCTAACTCTTGTACTGACTATATATGCATACAATAATTTTATCACAAAGACTAACGCTGGTGGAATAAGAAAACAGATTTAATTATAATACACTAATATAGACATATTTACAGTAATACATTAAAACAATCATAATCTATTTATATTAACAAACCCGAAGGTATACAAAAATAACAATGAAGATCTATGCAACCTACATTATAGTCCCTATGCTGACTCTTGGACGTTCGGAGGCCAGCTGTCCACTCTGGGGCTTCCATGCTAAATAAGCGACATTCAGCGCCTTTCCCAGTTTATCTGCATTGGTAGAGCTCCCAGTTTAAAGTGTCCAAATGCTTTACACTTTCACTCATTTTTCCAGTCCTGATTTTCTGGATTTGATTGGTCAGATCTTGTCCATCCTGGTCGGATCAATCCCTCCCAGTTTATCTTTTGGCTTAAGTTTTACTTTGATTGATTACTTTTTGCAGCTCGATTGCTTTTTAATTAATCATCTTGTTTATCTGCAGATTTCCTTTGTTAATTAACCTTGCTATCTAAAAGGATTTGTTTACATGTTGTTTTAGAACATAACACAACTATTACAGTATAATATTTTAAATTAACAAAGTATTTTTATCTTCATGTATATATATAACTTATGTATGTATATGTGATAAATTATACACATACATACGTTTAAATATTAAATCCCTATTTATATTATTTACTATTATTATTTTGTGTGTATGTGTATTTTAATTATACACATACATAACAATACTTCCCCCAAATTAGAAGATTATTTGTTAGTCTTCGAACTTAAAATATAATCATTTAAATATTTGGGAGGGTTTATTTTCCTTTTTAGTCATTGCCGTGAATTATTTTCCATTTGTAGTGGTGACTTCTCTGTAGGCAAAATGTTTAATTGAAAATCATTTTCCTGACTGGCGCAAATTTCTGGTTTATTATCATTTTTTAGAGTCTCATTGGTTTCTATTGTGCCAAGATTTGGAATCCAGTCATCACACTCATTTCTCTGTAGCTGGTTCACATGTTTTTTCTAATATCTTACCATCGCCCATGTGAACTGTCACAACTTGTTTTGACAGATGGTGAATAACTTTCCCTGGAAACCATCGATTTTTTAGTGTGTTCTTTACCCACACTTTCTCTTGTGGCTGAAATTTATACAAACAACTCTGTTGTTTGTCTCGTTGTTTTGTTGGCACTATTTTTGCTAGTTTTGTTCACAGTTTTCTGCCTAAATATATTTCCGCCAGTGATTTGCCAGATTTGGCCACTGGGGTAGAATGCTGGTGGAGAAGAGCAGTCATTACAGCTTTGTCAATTTTCATTTTGCCCATTTTTTATAACTGAGTTGAGGCTTTGCACTGCTCTTTCAGCCAGTCCATTTGATTGGGGGTGGTATGAAGGGGTGAGTACATGTTTTATTCCCGAATCTTGCATTGCCTCTGCGAACTTTTCTGATGTGAAACTTGTTCAATTATCTGAGACTAAAGTTTCTTGGAATCCGTGATGAGCAAAAATCTCGTAGAGTGCTAACTGTTACTTCTGTGCTGGTATTTTTCACTATTTTATACTCAGCCCACCCTGAATACGAGTTGACTACAACTAAAAATAAATGGCCTTCGAATAGACTGCAGTAATCTATATGAATTCATTGCCATGAGTTGTCTGCTTTCGGCCATGTTTCAAAAGTCAATGGGGGTGCTTTAGCACACTGTTGGCAGTTATCACATTTTTTTATATATCTTTCTATATCTACATTGATGTTTGGCCACCATATGATGCTACGAGCTAGAGCTTTTGTCCTCACAATGCCCGGATGTCCCTCATGAAGCAAGTTTAATATTTGTTGTCTCCCCACCGCAGGTATCAGCACTTGGCCACTCCTCAAAATGCATCCTTTACATATGGATAGCTGTTTGCGGGCATTCCATAATTGTTTGTGGAGAAAACTTGGACATTTGTTCAACCATCCTCCTCTTATCTTATTTATTATCCACTGATAGCTGTCATCTTTTTCTGTCCATCGAGCTACAATTTTACTATTTAAGTTTTGCTTTTGAAGTACATTTATATAAGCAGAGCAAAACTCTCCATACAGTATTGCCACCTGTGCTAAACAGAGTAATCAATGGATGCCAGAAGGCTTGTGCATAAAATCCCTATCTAATGCCTACTCATCCAATATCCCTCGACTAGTTTCTGGCTTGTGGCCTTCGTCAGTGAGGAGCTTTGGATCTGAGAGCACTGCATCTAGATCTTAGGATCTAATGCAACCCTCTAGCAACCACCTTTTATCTCTACTTAACTACAAATCTATGAGAATGAAATTGGAAAAAGACAAAAAATATTTTCAATCTAAGCTCAATAGCTTATATAGTCATATGGGTCTGAACTCAGTTCAGCACCCATACATTTTGGTGTCTTTGGCTCTTTTACAACCATATCCACCACTATCCTATTAGGCAGGATTGGTGTTAAACCATTAAGCATCACATGATCACATTTCCTATAGTAGCACATTAATTGTTGATAAACAGAGCGAAAATCTCCATACAGTATTGCCACCTGTGCTAAACAGAGTAATCAATGGATGCCAGAAGGCTTGTGCATAAAATCCCTATCTAATGCCTACTCATCCAATATCCCCAGACTAGTTTCTGGCTTGTGGCCTTCGTCAGTGAGGAGCTTTGGATCTGAGAGCACTGCATCTAGATCTTAGGATCTAATGCAACCCTCTAGCAACCACCTTTTATCTCTACTTAACTACAAAACTATGAGAATGAAATTGAAAACACAAAAAATATTTTCAATCTAAGCTCAATAGCTTATATAGTCATATGGGTCTGAACTCAGTTCAGCACCCATACATTTTGGTGTCTTTGGCTCTTTTACAACCATAGCCACCACTATCCTATTAGGCAGGATTGGTGTTAAACCATTAAGCATCACATGATCACATTTCCTATAGTAGCACATTAATTGTTGATAAACAGAGCAAAACTCTCCATACAGTATTGCCACCTGTGCTAAACAGAGTAATCAATGGATGCCAGAAGGCTTGTGCATAAAATTCCTATCTAATGCCTACTCATCCAATATCCCTCGACTAGTTTTTGGCTTGTGGCCTTCGTCAGTGAGGAGCTTTGGATCTGAGAGCACTGCATCTAGATCTTAGGATCTAATGCAACCCTCTAGCAACCACCTTTTATCTCTACTTAACTACAAATCTATGAGAATGAAATTGAAAACACAAAAAATATTTTCAATCTAAGCTCAATAGCTTATATAGTCATATGGGTCTGAACTCAGTTCAGCACCCATACATTTTGGTGTCTTTGGCTCTTTTACAACCATAGCCACCACTATCCTGTTAGGCAGGATTGGTGTTAAACCATTAAGCATCACATGATCACATTTCCTATAGTAGCACATTAATTGTTGATAAACAGAGCGAAACTCTCCATACAGTATTGCCACCTGTGCTAAACAGAGTAATCAATGGATGCCAGAAGGCTTGTGCATAAAATCCCTATCTAATGCCTACTCATCCAATATCCCCAGACTAGTTTCTGGCTTGTGGCCTTCGTCAGTGAGGAGCTTTGGATCTGAGAGCACTGCATCTAGATCTTAGGATCTAATGCAACCCTCTAGCAACCACCTTTTATCTCTACTTAACTACAAAACTATGAGAATGAAATTGAAAACACAAAAAATATTTTCAATCTAAGCTCAATAGCTTATATAGTCATATGGGTCTGAACTCAGTTCAGCACCCATACATTTTGGTGTCTTTGGCTCTTTTACAACCATAGCCACCACTATCCTATTAGGCAGGATTGGTGTTAAACCATTAAGCATCACATGATCACATTTCCTATAGTAGCACATTAATTGTTGATAAACAGAGCAAAACTCTCCCTACAGTATTGCCACCTGTGCTAAACAGAGTAATCAGTGGATGCCAGAAGGCTTGTGCATAAAATCCCTATCTAATGCCTACTCATCCAATATCCCTCGACTAGTTTCTGGCTTGTGGCCTTCGTCAGTGAGGAGCTTTGGATCTGAGAGCACTGCATCTAGATCTTAGGATCTAATGCACCCCTCTAGCAACCACCTTTTATCTCTACTTAACTACAAATCTATGAGAATGAAATTGAAAAACACAAAAAATATTTTCAATCTAAGCTCAATAGCTTATATAGTCATATGGGTCTGAACTCAGTTCAGCACCCATACATTTTGGTGTCTTTGGCTCTTTTACAACCATAGCCACCACTATCCTATTAGGCAGGATTGGTGTTAAACCATTAAGCATCACATGATCACATTTCCTATAGTAGCACATTAATTGTTGATAAACAGAGCAAAACTCTCCATACAGTATTGCCACCTGTGCTAAACAGAGTAATCAATGGATGCCAGAAGGCTTGTGCATAAAATCCCTATCTAATGCCTACTCATCCAATATCCCCAGACTAGTTTCTGGCTTGTGGCCTTCGTTAGTGAGGAGCATCCATTGATTACTCTGTTTAGCACAGATGGCAATACTGTATGGAGAGTTTTGCTCTGTTTAACAACAATTAATGTGCTACTATAGGAAATGTGATCATGTGATACTTAATGGTTTAACACCAATCCTGCCTAATAGGATAGTGGTGGCTATGGTTGTAAAAGAGCCAAAGACACCAAAATGTATGGGTGCTGAACTGAGTTTAGACCCATATGACTATATAAGCTATTGAGCTTAGATTGAAAATATTTTTTGTGTTTTCAATTTCATTCTCATAGTTTTGTAGTTAAGTAGAGATAAAAGGTGGTTGGAAGAGCACTGCATCTAGATCCTAAGATCTAGATGCAGTGCTCTCAGATCCAAAGCTCCTCACTGACGAAGGCCACAAGCCAGAAACTAATCTGGGGATATTGGATGAGTAGGCATTAGATAGGGATTTTATGCACAAGCCTTCTGGCATCCATTGATTACTCTGTTTAGCACAGGTGGCAATACTGTATGGAGAGTTTTGCTCTGTTTATCAACAATTAATGTGCTACTATAGGAAATGTGATCATGTGATGCTTAATGGTTTAACACCAATCCTGCCTAATAGGATAGTGGTGGCTATGGTTGTAAAAGAGCCAAAGACACCAAAATGTATGGGTGCTGAACTGAGTTCAGACCCATATGACTATATAAGCTATTGAGCTTAGATTGAAAATATTTTTTGTGTTTTCAATTTCATTCTCATAATTTTGTAGTTAAGTAGAGATAAAAGGTGCTTGCTAGAGGGTTGCATTAGATCCTAAGATCTAGATGCAGTGCTCTCAGATCCAAAGCTCCTCACTGACGAAGGCCACAAGCCAGAAACTAGTCTGGGGATATTGGATGAGTAGGCATTAGATAAGGATTTTATGCACAAGCCTTCTGGCATCCATTGATTACTCTGTTTAGCACAGGTGGCAATACTGTATGGAGAGTTTTGCTCTGTTTATCAACAATTAATGTGCTACTATAGGAAATGTGATCATGTGATACATTTCTATAATTTATTTCTCTTTCTAATACTGCTGCTTCATCAAGATTGGGCATGCATGCTAACCTGTCTGTGTGCCCAATTTGCTTTGATTTTTTGTATTGCGGACTGTAATCATAGCCCGTGAGAATGTTAAGCCAATGTAACATTCAGGGCTTAAATGATCAGGTGTATGTTTATTTCTGAATATTTCCAGCAGTGGTTTGTGATCGGTTATAATAGTAAATTTCCTCCCATATAGATATTGGTGGAATTTTTTCACTCCGAACAAAATTGCGAGCACTTCCTTGTCTAATTGGCTATAGTTTTTTTCTGCCTTGGACAATGTACATGAAGCATATGCTATAAGTCGCTCTTCCAACTGAGCTGGGTGACATAGTACTGCCCAACCCCAAATTTAGATGCGTCGGTTGTCAACATAATTTCCAGATCACTGTTATAATGTACTAATAATTTCTCTGAAGTAAGCAGCACTTTAATGCGAATAAATGCTGTTTTATTCTTGCTTGTCCCATTTCCATTTCTGGTTTTTCCTCAGTAGATTATATAAAGGAGTGGCCACATGGGCTTTTCCTTTTAAAAAAGTTTCAAAAAAATTCACCAAGCCTAGGAAAGCTTGTAGTTGCTTCACGTTTGTGGGTCTTGGTGCTTCTGCTACTGATTTAGCCTTTTTGGGGGGAAGGAGATGTGCTGCTTCTCAATATAATGTGGCCCAGGAATTTAATTTCCTTATTTTTCCAAATGCATTTTCAGTATTCAGCTTTGCACCAAACTCATTTAGCCATTCACATATCTTATCTACTCGGTTTCTAAAGTTCATTGTCTGTGGACGCTGTTATGAGGATGTCATCAAAATATGGTATGACACCATCTAATCCATTGAGGAGAGTTTCAATTTTGACTGAAATATGCTAGGGGCCGATGTTATTCCGAATGGTAGTCTTTTCATTTGTATAGCCCAAGATGCATAGTAATTGTCAGTATTCTGGACACTTCCTCTGTAACTGGTATTTGATGGAATGCAGCGTTAAGGTCTAACTTCACAAAGAAATTAGATTTTTGCAATGAAGCGATAACTTCTCTAGCATTTGGTACAGGGTATGCACTCTTGTTTAATGCTTTATTTACAGTTATCCTGTAATCCCCACACAAGCGTATCTGACCATTAGGTTTAATTATGATTACTACTGGGGTGGCCCAATCTGACTTTTCCGTGGGTTCCAACACCCCTTTATTGATGAGGTCATCAATTTCTTTTTCTACTTTTATTTTCTGAGCAAACAGTCCCTTTCTAGGTTTGCAAATTATGGGTAGAGCTGATGTGTTCATTTCTAACGATACCGGCTCAGTTTTAATAATTCCCGGCTCCCCATTAAATAAATTTGGAAATTTATTTTCCATTTCTTTTTCCAACTCAACATTTTGTATGAATGTCAATCTAATCCCTAATTTATTAAACCACTCATGGCTGATTAATGGATTTATCGGGGCGTGTACTATATATAATGGTAAATTGACAAATTTTACCCTCTACTTTATTTACTGGAGCTTTAACCACACCCTTTATTTTAATAGCGTTGCCATTTATGTCTAATGCTTTCATGTCAGTTTTTATTATTTCGGGTTTTTGCTTACAATTTTCTGTAATGGTCTGCCAATCGCATAGTGAAATTATGGTTATACTGCTCCCACTGTCCACTTCCATGTCTATAGGGTGATCGTATATTTTAACTTTTATAATTATTTTCTCATTAAGACTAGTTGCTGTATTGTTAATCATTTGTAAACTATTTTTCTTTTCCCTGTAATTTATGGTTAGGACTGTTTTTTGTGTGTAGTATTTCATTTTGTTCTCTCCAACACATGTTTTGCCTATACCCTTTCGTATTACATAATTTGCATTGTTCACATCTAAAATAGCAATCAGTGGCCTTATGCCCTTTTTTTCCACAACAAAAACAGATAACAGGGTTTCTACTATTACTGCCATTACTTTAATTATTTTCTGTGGATTTCTGTTTCACTGTTTTGAAAGTTTTGTAAACTTTGGTCTGCTTATTTCCCCCGTTATTGAATTCTGCGTATTTTTTGGACTATTCCAAGACAAGCTCATAGGCTTTGCTATGTTTGATTGCTTCCGTGTAATTGAGATTCATTACTGACAGTAGTTGTTGCCATAAGATGTCACTGTTTATGCCTGTCAGGAACTGTTCAAGGAGAACTTCATCTAAGTAAGAACCATACATGTAGTCTTTAGCTAACACTCACAGTGCACAATCAAAATCCTTAATCGTTTCATTTCTAGCTTGCAGACGATGGCGGAACTGTAGTCTAGCAACATGGTGTGGAGTGGGGCTAAAATAATTACCCAATTGCTCTTTGAAGTCACTGTATGAGCATTGCTCCGAGGTTAAAGGCACTACTAGCTGATTTGCGATTTCTATAACCGCTTTACCCACGAAACATAATACGGTGGCTATTTTATACTTATTGTCTTCAACTCTATTAATAAAAAGATACTTTTCTATGTGTTCAACATACAACAGCCAACTTCTCGTCTCATTTATGTCGAATTCGCCAATGGCCATATGGAATTTATCCATTATACCCAAATATTATACTTAAAAAATGTCTGCTTTGTGTAAATGGTGAATAACAGCAATTTTAATACCCACTAGTCTAGCTTTACTAGGTTGAAACTCTTGACTGTGCCAAATGTTATATCCGCCAGTTATAATAATCACTGGTGAACAATCTATGCAATAAGATAACCCTTGCACTGACTATATATGCATACAATAATTTTATCACAAAGACTAATGCCGGTGGAATGAGAAAACAGATTTAATTATAATACACTATTATATACATATTTACAGTAATACATTAAAATAATCATAATCTATTTATATTAACAAACCCAAAGGTATACAAAAATAATAATGAAGATCTATGCAACCTACTTTATAGTCCCTATGCTGACTCTTGGATGTTTGGAGGCCAGCTGTCTGCTATGGGGCTCCCGTGCTAAATAAGCGACATTCAGCACCTTTCCCAGTTCATTTGCATCAGTAGAGCTCCCAGTTTTAAGTGTCCAAATGCTTTACACTTTCACTCATTTTTCCAGTCCTGATTTTCTGGATTTGATTGGTCAGATCTTGTCCATCCTGGTCGGATCAATCCCTCCCAATTTATCTTTTGGCTTAAGTTTTACTTTGATTGATTACCCTTTGCAGTTCATATGCTTTTTAATTAATCATATTGTTTATCTGCAAAGTTTCTTCGTTAATTAACCTGGCTATCTAAAAAGATTTGTTTACATGTTGTTTTAGAACATAACACAACTATTAAAGTATAATATTATTTTAAATTAATGAAGTATTTTTATCTTCATGTATATATTCTAACCTATCAAAATTAATGAGCTATTTCTAACCTAGTAAAATAAGTGAGCGGCTTCTATTAAAGCGAATTCGGACAATTAACTCTTCCTTCTAGGACGGGTAGCAACCCTCTATTTCCTAATATAGCTCGACGTTAGGTTAGTTATAATAATTCAGCTACAGAGATATGCAGTTCAGACAGAGATAGAATTAAAAAAATAATTATCATTAATAAAATAAATTTAAAAAAAACAATTTAGAATAAACTAACATTCTTTCTCTATCCAAAACACATTCTCTGAGCTGTAAGTACTTGCACTGTTTGACAATGATGATGATGATTTTATGTCATTGTTAACATTACTGACTAAAATAAAACATTCAGCAATTTGCCAATATGATCTCAATATTTTATTATTATACAATCAGAAGTTTTCTTAATTTAAAAGCACTTATAATAATGACACTAATCTCAGGGTTCTCTATTATATTTAATAAAATGCTCAGCAGTATTGTGTTGTCGCATATGACTGACATTCTGGTCGGCTATAGGAAACATTTACCTTATTTGAATTCCAGGTGTCTTCATCCACATATCAACTATTATAATATTTAACGAGATGATAACCATATTCAATAACAACGCATAATTTTGAATAATAAAGCCCTTTTTTAATCCAGAATCTCAGTCGGAATGATGAAAAGACAAGGGTGCTTTTGTGTCCTTCCATCATCCATGACAACACAATAATTTAACTAAGATTTATGACTTAGACACTTCACTTAAATGTGTATGGAACAAAGTGCAACCAAAACCTACTAGTTTGGGGATAAAGTGATTTTACACACACATAAAATAAAATGTTCTGGTCTGAAGTTTCAATTCCATAAATAATTCTTATTAAATTAAAAATATAATGAAATATTCTGATCTGCTTACAATTGTCTATCTGGTGTATTGAATTTAAGTTTTCATAAATGATTTTGGACTCAAGAAAGTATTGCAAGTATTATGCAATACACTTTTATTTAGCACACAAGAAAAATGACTCAAAACAGCTTGTAACAAGACTATAATTTATTATTAAATTTTAACAATATTCTAATTTATTATTACAGTTTAACAAAACTATCCTTTAGGATTAACATAATAAACAAACATATACAATTTATTCGATCCCATATGGATAAAACAAAATATAACTGACATTAATTCGTCTATACTTTTAGACTTGGATTCGAACTACTTCTTCATCTTCTTTTTTTTTATTTATGCAAATTGAATATAACAAAATAAATATTATTATCGATACATCAACTTATCCGTTTAGTGTATATTATATGAATGGCTGCTTAACTTTAGTAACTAACTAATTGTTTTAAAATAAAAATAATCTGATTCTAGGTAACGCGTACAAACAATTTTTATAATCATATCTTTAATTAAATGATAGTTTTTATTTAGATAACTTATTATAATTTATGGGTTATTTATCAGAAGTTACACTTATTATTTTTAATGTTTACCTTAATAACAACTAAAGTTGTTATACACACTGTTTTTCTCAGTATAAGTTATATTGTGAGTGCTACTTAATAATTAACCAGAATTAAACCTAGTATTTGAACCTCCATTGGCAAATAAAAATTTTTAAATCACGCAATTTTAAACTTACTCTCTCCATTGACTTATGTGTGGATTACCCGCACTATTCCGTCGCACAATCCAGACATTGATCATATATACTAGCACAGCTATTTTTTCTAAATGTATCTTGAGGAATTAACCTCCAATATACCCGTTATCTTGCCATAACTTTCTAAACAAAACACAATATTCTACACCTTCCGTGGTGGAATTATCTCTATTTTCTCATGAGGAATATGGAATAATATCGTAGGTCTGTAGAGTTAACTACTATATTAAAATAGTTTGGTAGGTCCTTACCTATTACTTGGGCATAATCGGAACACACACCAATTATAATCCTCTCCTGGGGTTTTAACGAATGAAATACACTAAATACGATATAAATCACTGATCGTCCTAACTCTGAGAAGCGATCATTTGGGTTATAACCATACCCGAATTCTAGATTTATTTATTCCCCTCATGGAAAACAAAGCTTTTGGGGAGATCATTTTCCATCCCACAAAATAGATACATTACAAGTGTTACTAATGCGAATATTAATCATATACTGATGCTATTCGGGGCAAGACAAGCAAATACACTAATTACTAAATTTATGTTCCGGGGTATACTTAGATCAACATCTGTAATCAATGGATAATACAGAATAAACCATAATAATTTTCGCCTTTGCCAAAGAAACATTCAACAAGTAATTGGTAATATAGTATCTTGAACTAAATTAAGTGAATGCGTTTATGAAGAATAATTGGGAATAAGTTCCACAATTAACATAGTATAAATTTGTTTCAAACTTTAAATAAGTAATATCCTGTATAGCACTTCTCTTTAATTACTTCTGATAATTTTAATTAGATATTTTGCCTATTAAGTATCTGAATCTTTCTTCTTTTACGCATCTAACATATAAATTTATACCCATAATTGCATATCATAAGTAAACACATTTTATAAAAAAAAATTTTCCATGTCAAATATAAATTTAACCTAGAATAATTACAGGAAAACATACCTTTCTGATTACAAGGTCATTTAAATATTACTTGACTATACAACCTTTCACCTGTTGATATAAAAAAAAAAAATACACATAATTTTACAAATTAGTAAAAAAAAATCATTACTTAATAATTGCTTATTATCTCAATAGAAAATTGTTTTTCCGTTGGGCAATTTATCTAGATGAAGAACTTGATCCATTTGTAGTTCACGCAGCAAATTTAAAATAAGAAACACATTTTATTATTTCATTTTATATAAAAGTTGCCTCCATTCTTGTGCATTTCATAAATTAAGCAAAGAAAACATAACAGCATTGGATGTTAACTCTTCCTTGAATTAACTGATATAATTTTGGGATCCAAGAAAACAATACATATTTTAACATGACGAATATTTGACGTTAGATGATCACATATACAATTCTTTTCTTTTTTACTATTGGTGATACGTATCATTTTTATATAGCTAGCTGGCTTAAGAATAAAACTAATGCGCGACTTTCCCAAAATATTATTATTATAAGGACTGCAGCTGACTTATGCAGATATAAAGTTTTAATGATTCCAGTTGATGTATAATATAACATATTATATTAAGGTTATAATTAAGTCACTAATATTTGTAGTTTTTATTCCTACTATAGGAATTATAATTTGTCTTTCATAAGGAATTCTCCGTAAAATGCACACATACAAATTTTTCAATATTTGCCTTGAGAAAATTTATATTTTCTTTTTAAAAAATATACAGGTGCATAAGTAAATATCCTTGATCATTAATATTATTTTTAGATAATTTTCAGTGAATAAAACATATTTTAACGTGGGGAGCTTATATTATTTTCAAACGCAGACAATTTCTGTTAGAAAGAGCGCAAAATTTTATAGTTAACTTTCCTTGGCTTTTATAATATGTCTTTTAATTATAATTTTTCTTTTATACCAAGAAAAGATTATTAAATAAGGTAAAGTTAACAAATCATTGATTATTTCCTGGAAATTACTTATATTACTTATTTTAAACATAATGACACTTTCCGTGATTGCTGTAGTCAATACTGTCATTTTGAACTTTAGCATACGATAGTATATTTTTGCATATAAAAAGCTTTAAAATAGGTAGATGGTCACAGAAAACAGAATATCTTATCAAATAGGATTAGCCACACATGATATTATTAAACATTTACTGGACTTATATTTATTTCTGCAATAAAAAATATAAAAAAAATTTGTTACCGAATTTCAGTACTGCTTCCTTCTTGTAAAACTAATGTCAGACTAAACTTTCTTCAATTTTTTGGCAGTCTTGTTTTAGCGACCTCTTACAGAAAAAAAAATCATTTAATTATACATAAACAAAAGAAAAGGGGAAAAAAAAACTTATTACAGTTATATATTTCTGTATGACTTAAATGGATTACAAAGTAATTTGACAAATAATGAAAAATAATAAATACATTTAATTGACAATGTTTATTAGTGATGTATAATTCTGTATACATTATTATCTAAAATAATTTAAAATTTACCAGAAGTTATTGTGCTTTATGACAAGATATTCATTTACTCTCCCTCTACCCATCTAAAATCAATTACTGTTTATAATATATGCTTTTATACTATATTAAATTGCTCTTATGGTTAATATTTTTAATTAAATTATTCATGCTCTTTTTCAAAATGACATCAAATTACTAAATTTTTTAGTTATTTGCTTAAAATACGTTAAAGTGAGTCAATAGCATACTTTATTAATCACTTAATATTATTACTATTTTACTTTTTTATTTTCTAGAAAAGGATAGCATTGTTTTCCTATGGAAACGATGCTAAATAAACCAAGTGTCAATAACACTAGGTTACAATATATAACTTACGTATTTATATGCGATAAATTATACACATACATACGTTTAGATATTAAATCCCTATTTATACCATTTACTATTATTATTTTGTGTGTATGTGTATTTTAATTATACACATACATAACAACTATTTCATTAAACAAAATTGTTAACATTTTCAGAAACATTTTCTTCACAGCTGATTATTTTTTTAAGAACTTATTTATGCAAAAAATATTTATTTAATATTTTTTTCTTCAAATGATTAACTGATCTAATCTGAGATAAATTTGAAATTTCTCTTAAATTCAAAATTAATTTATTTAGTTTAGTTATCACCGCAATAAATATATAGATAGTGGTATCGAAACAACAACAACAAAAAAACATATATGTTATTAACTGAAACTATTAACTCATAATGGGAAAAAGAATAGATTGTATAATCTTTTTACAATGATATTATCTATTTGTGGCTAATTATGATATTTAATAGCTTGGATAAATCATATATTCTTTTAATAATATTTAATAATAAAAAAAAGAGTAAATTTATTATTGTGTATTCGAAATGCAAGTACTCAGAATATCAACAATTAAAACGATAAATAATAACCACAAACAAATGATGAAACATAATTAATAGAGAAACGTTATCGCTACACACACATAGTTCATTTTTGATTCACTTTCCACAATGCATTTCACAAATGTCTGCTTTCTGCATGGTTTTCTAAACTCTTTGGCCCTGTTCTGCTGCTGCTCACAAACATGTTGGCTTCACACTAGAGCACTGCACCATTATTTATGCTTCTCTTGCGTCAGTCACGATCTCTCAGTAATCATTCACTTTGTCAATCCTCTGGAATGAGAATAACAAACTTTGCTGCTCAAAACTACTTATACCTGTAAGTCGCCTCCCACAATTGAGGATTTATTCTTGACCATTATCAGTCTTGTATTTCCTATTAGTGTTTTAATTAGTATTTTCAATTTCTATTGTGTTAAGAAATATTTGTAATTAACAAATTACAAATTGGCAATTATCAAATGCAATTTTCTTATTGTAAATATGTAAAAAATTTCTATTGTTACATTCTATGCATATTTAATCATTAATTAAATTCTTATCAGTTAGCAATCTAAAATATATTTCTGTTATATTTTTCTTTACTTTTTCTGGAGTACAAAACTTATACAAAACATGACATCTTCCCCCACTCAAGAAAACCCCATTTAAGTTAATAAATATAACCTTGAAAATTATCTACATTTTTTTTCTCACTGCCTTGGATGCTTTTCCTCCCACTTGGAGAACTCTGGGTTTCTCCTTGTTCTTTGGTTTTTGCATCTGGAAACTCACTGTCTGAAGATTGTCCTTCTAAAAAATTTTTGAAAGGGTATATTCCATTTTCACTCTTGGCCATCTTTTCTTGTATCTCCATTTCATACTGCTGCCAAAACTCTATCTGATTGGATAATTATGTTATTTTTCTTCCAATCTTCTACTTCTTTATGAGCTGATTATTCTTCTGCAGTAAACACTGATTTTGTTGCAATTTCTGCACCAGCTCTTTATATAATTTACCATTTCTGGATTCTAAAACCTCTGATTTTTTTTCTAGTAAGTTCATTATTGATTCCACCTCTTGCAGTTTCATCTGTAATGACACACTCATACCATTTTTGTCTTCCATGTTAGAGGTCAATTCATTCACATGATGGTTTTGGCATTGTTACTTTAACTGACAACTATTCACAGTTTTTTTTTTAAATTCTTATTTTCTGTCTGTAATTTAGTCATCTCTATTTTATGTGATTTAACATTATTCTCTTTTCTGATCTTATGTTTGGGGTGTCATCTTTGGAAATTGGTCCTATCCCTCATGGTAAGGCCTTTTCCCTTAGTTGATACATAGTTAATGCTATAAATTCTATTATTTGTGCCTGGGTTAGATTGTCTTTCTTGACTATCACTTTCTGGTGATTCTGTACACTTTTGTGCTAGGTAGCCTTTCTGTTTACAGATATGGCATTGTTAATCTTTAAATGTATGGTCCTTTTTGATGGTCCCTGGTTTTACACAACCAAAACACTTTATTTTTTTCTAAAACAACAGAAACTATTTTTTGATTTCTGATTAATGCTCCATTTTATACACTGTTGTTTTGCTGTAATTTTTGTTATTGAAAAATGTCATCTATTCCACAATAAATTCATGGGCCACTCTTTTTTTAATGGCTTCTTCAAACTTTAATTCGGCATCAGCAAGCAGGTTTTGTCAGAGTCTGTCCTCTGACATGCCCCAGATTAATTGATTTAACAGAATTTTGTCTACATAATCACTCTATCCACACTCTTTAGGCAGCTCTTTTAATGTGATTCCATACTGTTTTATCAATTTTTCCTTCTATTGCTTCCTGTTTCTTAATGCTAATCTGGCAATGTGTCTTGGTGGTCTGGGATTAAAATGTTTATTCAGTTTGTTGATTATTTCTTCATATCCTATTTTTTCTGCTATGGGCATGTTAAAATACTTGCTTATAATATCAATGACTGTTAATCCCGACATACACATTAAAGCAGCTATCTTCCTCTTATTATCTTTGATTCCATTTAATAAGAAGAAATTTTTCAACTGTGTGGCATACCACAGCCAAGGACTTGCATCAGTCACATTGAATTCTGTTATTACTGACTGACATAGTGACATATTCACTACTTCTTAGATTAAAACAGGCAAAACTCACTATATATATATATATATATATATTGCCACACACAACAAGCTAGAGTAATCAATGGATTCCAGAAGGCTTGTGCATAAAATCCCCATCTAGTGCCTACTCATCCAATATTCCCAGACTAGTTTCTGGCTTATGGCCTTCATCAGTGAGGAGCCTTGGATCTACAACAGTTATACACAAGCATAAGAGGTAATGGCCATGTGATGTTTATTTACTTCTTAGATTGTTAACTTTTCACAACTTATTCATTACTTACAGGTTCAAGATGGTAACTGTGCTAACTTGTTGTGTATTCAAAATGCAAGCGCTTAGAATACTAATAATTAAAATGATAAATAATAACCACAAATAAATGATCAAAAGTTATTAATAGTGAAAAGTTATTGCCATACACAAACACAATATAGTTCACTTTTGGTTCACTTCCCATGATGCACTTCACAACTGTCTGCTTTCTGCATGATTTCCCAAACTCATTGACACTGTTCTGCTGCTGCTCACAAACATGTTGGCTTTATACTAGAGCACTGCACTGTAACTTATGCTTCTGGTGTCTGTCACTTAAAATCTCCCAGGAACCATTCACTTGCTCAATTCACTGGAATGAGAACAATGCATCTTGCTGCTCAAAACAATTCATACACATAGGTTTGCCTCAGGCAATCCAGGATTCGTTCTTGACTGATATCAATCTTGTATTTCCCATTAGTATTTTTAATTAGTATTTTCAATTTCCATTGTATCAACAAATATTTGTAATTAACAAATATTTCTTGGCAATTATCAAAGGCAATTTTTTATCATAAATACATAAATATTTTCCATTGTTACATTCTACACAAATTTAATCATTAATTAAATCCTTATCAGTTAGTGATCTAAACTTATACAAAATACCACACTTATTATACATAATCATTTAAAAAAATATTTATACTTTATAAAATTGTTTTATTAATAATGAAGTAACAGAGATAAAATTCATTGTTAAAAAAAACAAGATAGTTTTTTGTTCCCAACAAACTAAGACGTGGTTGTGCTTAAGCTTTTGAAGCAATTAAATAAATTAAAATTTATAAATCAATATTTATACGGAGATAGGTAATAAATGGGTGGGTGTAAGGACTCGAACTTCAATATTGATTCAGTATTTCTGAACATTTTGCTTTAAATCATAATATATCGAAATATAATGTAGTATTTAATAAAAAAATATGGGACTGTAGGATTGCATTAAATATCTTTAAAATTGGCAGGTTTTTGAAATTTACTTACCAAAACAAGAAAAGAAAGTTGTTTGCACCATTCATATTTATATTAATATACAATATTTTTGTTAGCTAACATTATGAAATATACTTATTTTTTCTATTTGCTATTACCTACTTTTATTTAAATTCTTATTAATAAACCTTTAGTGTTTCGTATAATTTAAGGTTGGCTCTTTTCTTCTCTGCTTGCAATTTTGAGATTTTGATCCATTAATATTAAACAATCTATTATTGCTTATTGAGTATATTTTGATATTATGTTTTTCTTTTGAAATATTGTGACATTTCTTGAATTATCTTTAAAAATAAACATTACTTGGATTTTCCCGAAGAATGACTATTCACTTTGTGGACATCTTTCTTTAATATGAGATAATTTCTATTTAGAAAAATCTGCATTTTCCATCAAAATGATTTCAAAATGTAATGGTTGTTCCTTCTCTCTACTGCAACTTAAGGTTGAATACAAGTTGGATTAAACTTGAATTTTTTTGTAAGATTTTATTCAAACTAAATATTTTCTCTGTAGTTAGAACATATTCAATCCAGCTGATATGTAATATTGATCTTTCTATTTTATATCAAATCCTCATTAACTAAAATTTAGAAAACGTAAATAATAATGATTTTCCTCTTATTATTTTATGGGATATTCAGAGAGATCCTATGTTTTTCAATAGGTTATATAAAATGTTTTATCTGTTTTTACTTTTACATTTTAATACAAGTTAATTTGTTATAATATCAAAAAAAAACTTGCATATTATAAGCAACAACATGTCTCCACTCAATGCTTTTATGCAGCAAAAAATGATTGTATTTAGTTTATCAAATTGCATTTTTGTCACATTGTGCAATAATCACAAAATATTCAGTTTTATGCTATCTGAAATATAGTAGCTCTGGATTTTTATTATAATTGGTTAAATTAACTTATCTTGTCATTTGTTATTAGGTCAATTAATTATTTTTACATTTCTACAACTTTACCAAACATTGTCATGTTCTTAAAAATAATTTTTGTTCAATGTTGGCTAATAAATAGATTTGTTTCATAAATTATCAAATTTTCTCTTTTAAAAACATAATAATATTATTGACTATCTTTTTTTTATAACAAATTTACTTAAATTCGAAACAGCAACTAGTCTGTGCAAAAACAAAACACTATGTAAAATAATAAAAAAATAAAATACCTTTATTTTCTGGAAACATTATTAGGTAACATAACTGTATTGGATTCATGAACCTTTTCCTGCAAAGTTTGTCATTTTACCACTGTATTAAATCATGCAGAGTGTTCTGTAACTATATAATGAAAACAATTGTTTTAAAATTTAAGCAAAAATACTGAAAAAATCGTATGAAATGACCATTTTGAAAGAGTTTATTAATCTTATTCAAACTTGAGCATTAATTATCGCAAAATTGCATATTGCAGCCTTTTCTGGAAGTTTTTAAAGAGAAATGAAAAATCAGATTTGTAAAAAAATTAATACAAAAATTATATAAATATATTAAAAGTTTGGTTTTCTTTTTATACTAATATCTTTGTTTTTGTAATTAAAATAAATAATAAGTGTACTATCAGTTTGTCTTTATTTGTTACCTCAAAACAATGTTTATGATTTTAACACGCACACTAATCTGTGGTTGAATGAAAACGTTTTGTTGAATAGATATATACAATCATGACAGACAAAAATAATTCATATCTCTTATTTTAAGAAAGCTGTAAAATGACCAGTTTAAGGCAACAGTCAATGGTCAAAGATAGAGGATGCCTAAAAATCATTTGATTGCCGACCCAGATTGCCATTTGATAACAACTTCTTATTTAGATACATACAACTGCAGATCACTTTCAAGTAAAGGAAGATTGCAAGAATTAGAAGAACTGTCATATATAATAGGACATTATTGGACTTTGTGAAGTTAGAAGAAGAGGTGAAGAGGCACTTGATATAAAAAGTGGACATGTACTCTACTACAAAGCGTAAATATTGGAAGTAAAAGTGTAATAGGATTTATTATAAATAAAAAGTGGAAGAACAATATTGTGGAGATTGGTGGTGTATCAAACAGAGTGGCTTAGTTATTCAACTTAATAGCAGATACCAAATGCAGATAATTCAGGTTTATGCCCAACAAGTTTCCATAATGATGAAGTAGTAAAAGATTTTTATATGGATGTACAAAAGGCTTTTGATCAGACTAAACAACATTTTAAAATTGTTATGGGAGACTTCATAGAATTGGTAAGCAAATAAAAGATGAAAATGTTGTAAGTAAATTTGGTGATGGTAATAAAAATGGGAGAGGATATATACTTGTGGAGTTTGCTGAAAAAGATAAAACTTTATGTTGTAAATTTTTTTTTTGAGAAAAATATTAAAAGGAAATGGACAGGGAAGCATCTAAATGAAGATACAACAGAATTGGATTTATTGTTTAACTAACAGGAAATATGTATTTCAGGATTACAATGTTCTTAATAAATTCAACATAGGAAGTAAGATGTAAGATACACATTAATGCAAAGCTAGAGAGACAAAAACTATTAAGAAAAACAATATTTACAGTTGATATTCCTAATCTTCAGAAACATCCTAATGGATTTAAATTGAAATTTTCAAATCAGTTTCAAGTATTAGTAGCTTTGAATATGATTCAGATTTGAATAAAATTAATAGGAAAATAACTGATGCTCTTTTAAAAATTGCAATAAAGATAGTTGGTAGAAAAAAATAGCAATTGACGAATAAAATTTCTACTGAAACTAGAGAATTTATGAAGAAAAAAAGGACTATGAAGATATATAAAAATGATGCATCAAGAAAGATTTAAATATTTGAATTTTGTAAAATGTGTAAAAATGTTGGTAATGATATAAGAAAGTGTAATTGTTAATTAGCAAGAAAAACTGTAGAAGAGAATAAAAGTCTCAAGAATATAAAACAACATTTTAACATTGGTAGGAAACTTATATCTGCAATGAATAAAAATATGGAATTATTACTAAAAATAGAGATGATTTCATAAAATGGATAGAAGAGTTTTATCAAGAATTATATAGTAATGAAGAACAAGTACTACTTACTATATCTTCTGAATTGTACAGGATTTTAAATGAAGAAGTGAAACATGAAATTAAATTTATGAAGAAGAAAAAAGCTCCAGGTAATGATGGAATTATAACTAATATATTAAAAGAAACAGGTGAAAAAAAGTTTTTGGCAAATTGTATACCAAATGTCTGAATGACAAACGTATACCAGATGATTGAAAGAATGGCATATTATTATTTAAAAAAGATGATAAATAAGATAATAAAAATTACAGACCTATCAGCCTTTTATCAGTTTTATACAAAATTTTTATCAAGATAATTAAAACTTGTCTACAGAGAACATTGGATTTCAACCAAGCCTAGAACAATCTGGATTTAAAAGTAATTTTAGTACAGTAGATCATATCTAAGAATTGAGAGAAGTTATAGAAAATAACAATGAATATGAGTTGCCATTATGCTTTGGATTTGTAGATTATGAAAAGGCATTTGATTTTATGAGCATTTCTTCAGTGATTAAAGCATTGGATCATCAAGCTATAGACCCAGGATATTGTCATATTTTGAAAAATATTTATAAAAATGCAACAGTAACAATTAGATTGCATAATGATACTAGGAGGGTTAACATTGAGAAGGGTGTAAGTCAAGGTGACTCCATATCTCAAAAAAATTTTACAGCAGTGCTGTGAAAAGTATTTTGTGGATTAAAATGGGAAGCTAAAGGAGTAAAAGTAAATGGAGATTATTTAAGTCATTTAGATTTTGTAGATGACACAGTTGTTTTTGCACATAATATTTTAAAGATTTAAAAAATATTGCAAGAGTTATTATATGAAAGTAAAACAAAAGTAGGACTAAATTAAAAAGGTTTAATGGATTTTGTCAGAAAATGAAAATAAAGATTGATAAACAGAGCAAAACTCTCCATACAGTATTGCCACCTCTGCTAAACAGAGTAATCAATGGATGCCAGAAGGCTTGTGCATAAAATCCCTATCTAATGCCTACTCATCCAATATCCCCAGACTAGTTTCTGGCTTGTGGTCTTCATCAGTGAGGAGCTTTGGATCTGAGAGCACTGCATCTAGATCTTAGGATCTAATGCAACCCTCTAGCAACCACCTTTTATCTCCACTTAACTACAAAACTATGAGAATGAAATTGAAAACACAAAAAATATTTTCAATCTAAGCTCAATAGCTTATATAGTCATATGGGTCTGAACTCAGTTCAGCACCCATACATTTTGGTGTCTTTGGCTCTTTTAGCACAGGTGGAAATACTGTATGGAGAGTTTTGCTCTGTTTATCAACAATTAATGTGCTAGTATAGGAAATGTGATCATGTGATGCTTAATGGTTTAACACCAATCCTGCCTAATAGGATAGTGGTGACTATGGTTGTAAAAGAGCCAAAGACACCAAAATGTATGGGTGCTGAACTGAGTTCAGACCCATATGACTATATAAGCTATTGAGCTTAGATTGAAAATATTAATAGTGTTTTCAATTTCATTCTCATAGTTTTGTAGTTAAGTAGAGATAAAAGGTAGTTGCTAGAGGGTTGCATTAGATCCTAAGATCTAGATGCAGTGCTCTCAGATCCAAAGCTCCTCACTGATGAAGGCCACAAGCCAGAAACTAGTCTGGGTATATTGGATGAGTAGGCATTAGATAGGGATTTTATGCACAAGCCTTCTGGCATCCATTGATTACTCTGTTTAGCACAGGTGGCAATACTGTATGGAGAGTTTTGCTCTGTTTATCAACAATTAATGTGCTAGTATAGGAAATGTGATCATGTGAAAATAAAGATTGATTATGAGAAGTTAGAATAAATTAACAATTACAAATATCTTGGTCAGATTATTATTACAGATAGCAACATAATAGATGAAATTAATCATAGAATTAAATTTTGATAGAATGCTTTTGATACAAATAACATAAAATTAAAAAGAAATATGCCTATGTGTTTGAAAAGGATTTTAATAAATGTGGTTTACCAGTTCTTATTTATGGATTTTAGACTTGGACACTTAATAGAAGAGCAATAAAAAGATTTTAGATCACTCAAAGGAGTATGGAGAAATGCATGTTAGAAGAAACAAGAATAGATTGAAAATGCAATATATAGGTAAGAGAACAAACAAGTGTTATTGACATTGTTGAAAGAATTAAGACTGAAGTGAAATTGGGCTGGACATATTGCTAGAAGAGATCATAATAGATGGAGAATTGAAATCTTAAAATGGATTCCAAGAGATTATAAAAAACCTAGGAAGAGACCACATCTGAGGTGGATGGATGAAATAAAATGTGCAAAGAATGATGTGGAGAAAAGAGGCTAGAGATCGGAAAAGATGACTTGAACTTAAAGAAACCATCCAGCAGTGGATTGATAATGGTTGACAATGATGGTGATGATGAGAAATATCTCAAATAAATTTATACACTGTGTTTACACATTTATAAAAATATTTTTATCTAAAAAAATAAGTCTGAAAGTTTTAATTACAGAAGTAATAATAATAATAATAATAATAATAATAATAATAATAGTAGTAGTAGTAGTAGTAGTAGTAGTAGTAGTAGTAGTAGTAGTAGTAGTAATTACATGATCAATTTAATAATAATAATAATAATAATAATAATAATAATAATAATAATAATAATAATAATAATAATAATAATAATAATAATAATAATAATAATAATAATAATAATAATAATAATAATAATAATAATAATAATAATAATAATAATAATAATAATAATAATAATTCTAAATGAATATAACCACTCCCATTCCAAATGAGAAAGGGGAGAGAAAATCTGCATTAGAAATTATTTTTGTGAATGTCTATACAATGTGTGAATCACAAATATGTCCACTTATGATGCATGCTCATCCACAATTCTGTTTACTAGATATTTTGCAATCTGTTTTTAAATTTCTTTAACAGAAAACTTCCTTTTTGGAATTACTTCAGCACCATATTTAAAGGTATTTGTATAATATATTCTATTCTCTGCCATATATTCCCAATAAAAACAACTGGAATTGCTCTTCTTTAGAATAATGATTTTGAATTATATGTAGATGGGGGTCTACTTCTTCTCAAAGACCATGCTCAAGTTCACCACTGTTTCAGGCAGTATTTGACTATTCATTCTTTTTACATGTCCAATTGACAATGGTGTGATTTTACAATAGTAGACTGAATATCATCACATCCAGAAAACTGAAGAACTTATTATCTGTGTGGTAATACAATTGTATTTTTAAAATTTTAAGGAATTTCCTAAAATGAAACTTTTCTAAACCCTTTATATTTTGCCATACCAAGTTTCACTTCCACATAATAAATTAAGTATAAATAACAGTTCTATATACAACTAATTCAATTGAAGTAATTATTTCCTTATGATGAAATACTCTATCTTTTAGCTTATTCAACAGCAGCACATTGGAGTCTTTGTTGTGTTCAATATCTAATTTCATCTTTCTATTTATAAAACTACTAAGATATTTAAACCTATTTACACAATTAAATTATATAATCATTCAAGCTAAAAATTGCTGAGAATTTTTCATTATTCACTGGTTGATAAAGATCTTGAGTTTTTTGAACATTAATTAATAAATCAAAGTGTTTATATATTGCATTCCAAACATAAAGTATGTTCTATAAATCATCTTTTAAATTGGTAAAAGTAGCATCATCAGTATATTCTGAATCAAAAATCCAAGAAATTCTTGCTTTCACTTTTAATAATCGATATGAATTAAAAATATCACCATTAAACCTGTATATATCTAGGTCTGAGTTTGGGTAAGCCACATATAAATTCTAAAGTTCACTGTAGTAAACACTAGTTTTTATTTCAAATACTTCAGATTTTCTATCTATAGTAATAATACTTGCTCTCATTTCATCATGTATATGCTGTTTAATATATTTATTATAATTCTTTTTCACTGCAAGCATTTACTAAATATTTTTTGTCCTCATTAAAATAAATACTTTATATGTGTTCATTTTTTAATGATATTCTACATTTTTATATTTTTCAGCCATCTTATGTATATATCTGCATACTCTGTCATTATTAATAATAATATAAAATAATAAAAAAGAGTTTAAGTATATAGAATAAAATTAATTAAACCAATTATACTTTCCCTAGCGAGTCCATCATAATCATGGTTATTCTCAACAGAATAATCATAATTGTAGCGCACGTGTCGAAAATCTATTCGGTTTAATTAATTTCATTCAATATATTCAAAGTTTGGTATTTTATATTATTATATATATTATGCACTTGTCAAAAGCATTTTTTCTTCACTACCTAATTATTTCAGTTTATGCAATACTCAAACTAAATACTTTTTTAACAGGCTGTTTAGCCGTGCAGTTTTTTATTACCAATGTAAGATTTTTACCATTCCGTCAATTTTAACAATTTTAGTTTTATAATTAAAATATCAAAACATTTTCTCGAAGCAAAATTTCACTATAAGAACTAATAAGTTATTATGTTCAATGCAATATATAATTCAATTCATAACACTCACCATACATACACATTATTGCACATACATAAGTATTTATTTACATTTTTTTTTTAAAAAATTATATTTTCAAGTTTTTCGTTTTATAATAATGTATTAATTCATTGCAAATATTTTAAATTTAATATTTTAAAATAAAAATCATACTCTATTTATAAATGCATTATCATAATTTATATTTATTTGGCTTTTATACTAAACCTTTAACTATCTTTTCTAAAAAATAATTATCTTCTATTTGAACAAAAATAAATGTAGCTAAAAATTACATATTTAAGTAAATAAAAGATAATGACTTGGAAAAAAAGATGCAGGACCAGTATAATATATTTATAAAACAGATTTTTATTTTAAAGTATTTAATGTAAATTGCATGCAATAAATTAATATTTTAATAAAAGAAATTTAAACAATAAAAACATTTATTCAAATTAAATGAATATATAGTTGTTTTATTTATTTCGATGTATTTTGATCAGTTGCAGGTATTTTCATATACTTTGCAAGGTTTATTTTTATTTTTCATATTTTTTTAAATTTAATTATATTTTTATATTATATCTTTGACATAAGGATAAAATATAAAAATAATATAAGTATTATATGGATAATGACGTGGTTGTTTTTGCAGATGTTTCAGAACTTAAGAAAGCATTACAAGAGTTATCAAATGGTATTATTACATTGATAAATATTTATTTTTATGCAGCACAGTAATATATTCAAAAGTAAACCATTCTTCACACATGTGCTGTTTTAATATAAATTGACATGCACTCACCCACTCACTCACCCATCAGCAAAGATTTTAAAGAACAAGTGAATTACTTGTCCTCCAATCTTATTTATATAAAAGCCAATCTTTGCTCACCATGCATTATTCAGAGCTTGAAATTATTATATACCTGTTTTTTAAATGATGTTCACATGGTACAAACATAATTCAAATATTACAATATGACTAAAAGTAAATGCTAAAAAACGATATAGTATTCTATGGATTCTCTTAACAAGAAATCATAAATTAAAGAAAGTTAACAGCTATGGTCAAATTATTAATACATATGAAAAATAATGCATGAAATTAATGATAGAATTAAAATTGAAAGAAATGGATATGAAATTTTAACCTTAATAGAAGGCAACACAAAGTCTTCAGCCCACTCAATAAAGTATAAAAAAATGCATATTAAAAGTAGTAGAAAGAGATCAAAAGTGATTGAAAGAATTAAGATGTTGGTATAAAAATGGGCTATATATTGATGGTAGAAATGATAATATTTGAATAAGCAATATTTTTAATTGGATCCCAAAATTTTAGAAAGAAACCACATATGAGATGGATGGAAGAAATAAGGTTGATTGCAGATTATAGTATGAAGAAAAAAACTAGGTATTAAAAAAACTGAATTAAACTTGTAGAGATCTTCATTTTGCAGTAGACTGATAGTGGTAAAGATGCTATAAATATATGTATTAATTGATAATATAGCAAAGCTTATGAAATATGGGAGAAGTTAAATACTTTTCATACATGCATTATAAAAATGAACATGCACTCTCCTGTCAATAAAGGTTTTAAAATCATAGATAGTCCATGTATGCTTAGTGCTTATTCTTTAAATAAATCGAACATTTATTGACTGTTGGTCAACTGAGAGCTTGATCTTATATGCTAACCTGACTTTTGTTAGCAAATTACTCGAATAATTCACATTATATATCATAGGGGAAAGAGTTTCATTTTTTATTACCTGTGTCACTGAACCTTATTAATTGGGATATATGTAATAATTAATAACATGTCTTTTCCCTATAATATATATTCTGAACTTTTTAAGTAATATGCTTATTTAAAAATCAGGCTAGTAAAAATGACCAAATTCTCAATTCAAGAATGGTCAATAAGTATTATTTAAAGAATAAGCTCTAAGCATAGTTGGATTACCTATACTTTTAGAGCATTTATTGACAGAAGAGTGTGTTTATTTTTATAGTGCATGTGTGAAAAATAGTTGTCTTTCACAAATACCTCGTAGCACTGGACCTGTGAGAATGTACTATTGTGATCATCATCAATTTATATCCACTATTTTGAATTACAACTAATAATTTGCTATAACAATCATAAAAAAATCCCTTTTCTAAAAAAACTGCCAATTTCAAAATGGCAGTTATTTTGTAAGATTGATTATGTCATAGAATAGTGACTTTATGTCATCTGAATGAAAAATTGCAACATTCATACTACAAAAAATGTTAAAGTTTAATGATTAAAAAACATAAAAAAATACACTTCATTCATTGTAATAAATAATCAAAAGCCTATTTTGATGACATAGTACAAACAAAATATATTAATATTATATTTTAAAATGTGTATATTAGCTTAAAAATTATGTATTCATCACCTTTATGGTTAAAATGCTTATTAACAGTATTTTTCTTGTGGTAAAAATTATGATCACCATAATTATAAAATTTAGTTATTGTAATTGCAAAAAAAGATTTTATGCATTATGCAATTAATAATCAACTTTACATGATCACAGTTATAATTATAAATTTATTTAAATGCACATTGATTACATAATCAGTATTTACTAAGGCTGTAACCTCAAGAATGTCCATGTAAAAATGCGATAGTAGGGACCTCTACAGGTCTTAATAACAAGCTTCCATTTTGGAAGTTACTAAATGTAAGGGTAAAATATCATTTACTATACAGTATTTATTAAATTTCAAATCATAATATTATAATTTGTTACAGACATATCAAAAAAGACATTATTGTAAAAATAAAAATAAAGGGCCAAAAAATGAATACAAATTTCATTCAGCATAAAAATAAAAATAAAATTTGGACACATACTATATTATTAGTTATTAATTAAATTTATTCAATCAAATAATTTTGATTTAAAACTTTTCTGTCAAATTATAACTGCTATCATCATAAATCTAAAATATTTTTAATAAAAAAAAGAAAGGGGGTAGGAGAAGAAAATTATTTCATGAATTATTCAAATAATAATTTTATATGATAAAAATTGAGGCAAAATAATTACTTGCTAAATTTTAAATCATAATCCCATAATTTGTTCAGACATATGAGAAAAGATTATGATAAACTTAAAAAATTATTATACCATATATATATATATTGGCTGGTCAAAACCTGTTTATCCATCTAACATGAGCTGGAACTCACAAAATGTACTTCAAACCCAGTCAAGCCCAAGATTTACATCAGGGACCAGCCTGGATTCGAACCCACTCTCTAAGCCCCAGATCTAACACCTAATGGATAACATAATAGTGATGGCACATGAGAATTAATCTTAATCTGGCTGACTAGCAAAGCTGAGCAAAACAATGAGACATCTATTAACTATGATTATATTAAAATATACATAAGCATTGCTGTAATATGTGGAAGTGGAGGAAAAGGAATTCAAACTACTCAAATAAGTTAGACAATAAAATATAATTTAATATACTGACAAATTATTATACATTTATAAATTAAGTACATTAGTATGTGCGTGAATGAGCAAGCGGTAGATAATTACATAGTGTCATTCATGCTATTATTTCTCATATGCTCTTTATTAGCTAAATAATATATTACAAATAAACACACATCTCTGGTGGGTCCAATATTACGATGCCAATCAGTATTAGCAAGAAGTTACACAAAATTTCTATTAACGCTTTGGGTTATGGTTCTAAAATGTGGTGACAAACGTTATTTAGGGGAGCATTCTGGGATTCATTACAGATATAAGATAAATTATTTTCACGCCATTTTGGTCATGAAAATAAATAAAATACATTTGAAAACATTTGATTATATTTGAATCTAAATGACAAAATATTTAATGACAAATTATTTTAACAATGGAAAGATGAACGCTTTATTTTTCCTAAGGCATATAGATACTCTTAAATGTAGATATATAAATCATGACGGTGAGATTGTATATGATTGAAATAAACTTAATTAATAAAATAGAAGTAATTGGCATTTATATATATCTTTTAAGCAAAGCTTAATTTTAATATTAGAGCATTAAAACTGGGTCATGAAGCAAAAGAAATAATAATACAAAGAAGTTTGTGATGCTGACATTGTGGCAAAAAGATAACAGTAAAAGTCATGCTTCTGGATGAAAAACAAAATCTCACACTCCCTTCTTGGGTAGTGCTTAGAGAAAAGTGTATAGGCATGGCGTGGCCCAGACTTTTGCTGGTATAACCGACATGAGAGGCTTTTTTATCTATACGAAGTGAATATGCATAGCATGTGCTAAACTTATGGGATCACTGCCAGAGGCATTTTATACAGAATAAACGTGGTTCCAGATAGCTCAACTATCTATGGAATGAGATACGAAAAGAAATTGATGAGTTCGAACTTGTCGTAACCTCCAGATTAAGAAGCACATATATATAAAACATGAAGATCGGCCAAATGTCAGAAATGCAATAATGATACATGTCTCTAACAACATTGAATAAATTTTACTGCTTTAAAATAAATGACCCTTGTTTGAATACTATAATATGCCATGCAATTATAATATATATATAGAGAATATTTCATTTAATAAAATATACATTAAGATTTTACCTAATAAAAGAAACATTAAGATTTTCCCCCATCCCTTTTTCTGCTATTTAAAATAAAACAATCCCATCTTCATTGATTTTACAATAACTGAAATATTTAAATACAAGATTTGAAATTTTAAGAGTATGAAAAATGAAGTAAGATTAGCAGTTATATAAAAAACAAATTATAAGTCACCCTTTCAGAATTTAATAAATAATTATAAAATAAATGTTTAAGAGCATTAATTAGCTTGAGTTCTGGATTTTCCAGGTAGAAAACCCAGAGTTAAACAAATACATTTTTATCATAAATAAATGTTGATGCGAAAAACAATCTGGCAAGTATATTAATTAATAATGCATTGTTTTAAATGGATGTTAATAACTTGCTTCATAAAGGTTTACTTAAAAAATGACAGAAAAGATTTTTATAAATTAAAAATCACCAGTTTGTTTGAGATTAGCAAATTAATATAAAAAAATCATATATATATAAAATCAAGTAATAAATATCTATAAATAAATGACCACACCGAAGTTAAGGAAGGTTAAAAGCATATGAGATAGGATTAGATATAAAGAAATCATTTGGGAGCAAAATTACATTTACAGATATATATATAAACAAAGTTAAAGAATATATGAGAAGAGATCTTGATTTATTTAGACTAAATTGACTATTAGGTGGCAGCTTGGAAATTTACCTTGCAATTTTAAGAATCCATTTTAAAGTATGGCACGTGCACAGCGATTGAAATGCAAGTACTTCGGTGGCAGGAAACTTCTATTAGCATTCTAAAGTTCTTTTTAGACCTTTCTTCATTTCATGGTAGCAGGATATTATGGTAGCGGCAGACGATGACCCATAGGGTTGAGAAGAGTGGTGGATTTACTGCTACATCATTTGTAAGTTTCAAGCAAAATGAAATATGTTTATAATACCTCTCTCTAAAAGTAGCTAATCTCTCAATAGTAACTAATCTCCTCTGTGATTCCAAATTCAGTCATTTTATACTTTTTCTTTTATCAGTTGTTTTTGAAGATGCAATTGTAAGATAACATCCAAAAATAAATTCAAATCTATTTCCAGATTAGAAATAGATTTGACAACATGTTTTTTCAACAAAAGTATCTCTAATCTTAATCCCCTTTTAAGTAAAACTTTAATTAAAAATACCTACCCCAGATTAAAACAATAGTGCTGCCAACCTTTAATTATTTTTGGACAATTAACAACAGTCCCATCTTCCATATTCGATTTTATAAAAAATATACAGTTTAATAGAAAAACAAGCAATTTAAAAAGAAAAAGTTAAAAATGACATATAATAAATATTTAAAATCATCAATATTTTGTTAGTACGTTTTGCTCCTATATATATATATATATATTTGAGCCACATCTATAATACTTTAATAAAAAAGATCTAATAATTAATAAAAAGAATTTATAATAATTTTAAAACATGTTATTAAAACATTAAATTTTATAATTTAGGCGTGCATCTCAAATATATACATGAAATATATATACACGACAAAAGAAGCAGGATGGGAAATAGGGATTTAAACACGGGTTAGTAGGTAGAAACATGAAGCACAATCTTAAGCTAAGATTTACTGCTTCAATATATATATATATATTGAACCAGATTGCTATCTGATTCAAGGGTTTTACTGCCAAAATTAAAAACTTTATTTTTGTTAAATCTTATCTAGTGTTAAAAAACTTTTTTTTATGTATTTAAAAAGAGTACATGTATTAAAACACCTACTTGTTTATATTTAAAATAGATCATTTTAATGTTTTAAAAATTGTTTGTAAAATAGTTTTCTTATACTACTTGTTTTTACTTTTTTTTAAAATCAATTTAATTAAAAACAAGCTGGCTAGCTAATTACATTCCTGTTCATTCTAAAAGTGGAGATTTAATTGTGTTGTTGTTGTTTTTGTTTCAATAATCCCTGTATAGAATTTTTAGATTAGATTGAGCTGGAGATTAATATTTGCCCTGCCTAAGGCATAGAATTTGACAACAAAGAAAGTGTTTCATGGGAAATGGAGTGATGTATAAATAGCCCTGCAAAATTTGGTACAAAGGTTGTTACTTAATCTTAACTAGACAAGCTGTTTCTCAAGTGAAAGTCCATATTCTTTTATACAATTTGATTGCAGCCTGTTGTGATCCAGAGTTTTGATAGCAGTTTGGACATTTAAATTCTTCAAAAAAAATTGCAGTGGTTAAAATCCTTTTGCTTTCAACAAGATGTCAAATATTGTACGTGTTGTCATCACCAAAATGGCATTCTAACTTAACAAAAGATGGATCCCTAACTTCCAAATCTGCTCCTGTCATGCCAAGAACATCTAGAACAAACAGGAACCTTTATACCTCTATCTTGCCATTGTCAAAGGACCTGAAAATGAACTAAAATTAATAGTGCACACTTTACATGAATGTTGATTTATTCTTTCCAGGGTGAATTTTTTCTCATTAAATCTCCACTCAATCTAATTATAAATCTGTATTCCTAAGCAATATTTAGCCTCATATTTAATATTTGTTGTTTTCCTGTATTTTGTAGTGTGTCTTGGAATCTTAGATTTAAGTTTCCAAGTTTGCTTTCAATTTTTGTTTATTGGAGAGTGATGAGTGAGTTTTTATATTTTTATGCCTAACTTTTATAAATGCTTTAGCAGTTGTGTATATTTTAAATGCTTACCTATAATTATTTTAGTAGTCAATAATTAATTTTAAATATTGTGTTTGCATTTTGGCAAACCACCAAAATCTTTTGGCTGGTACTTTAGTGTCCTAGTTTTCCACAGGTGGGGATTTCATTTCTTATATATCTGAAAGTGGAAACTAGAACTGTTTTTCTCTGTAATTTTATAAGTTGCCAGCAGAAAGATAATATTTATCCTTTTGTAAATTACAGGTGAGAGAGTCTTTTGCTGCTAAAGTATTTAAAGCTTTAATATATTTGTACTCATGTGCACTCTCCAACAGAATTAGTTTGTATGGTTTTAAATTTATCAGAGCGTGTACTCAGAACTTGTTTCCTAAATTTATTTCTTTATTATAATTATTTGTAATCCATTTTCTTTAAATGCTTTGGCAGATGTAACGGGTTTTCTAATGTTTTACTTGTCTCCTATTGAGACCTCTAATTATTAGTTTTGGTCAATCATTTGGTTGGGGATTTGCCAGTTAATTTTGTGTTTTCCTTTCTCACTAAATCATATTTTTCATTTGTTCTTGGAATAAATCAATCATCTTTATTTTAAACATAATATTAGATGCAGCTTCTACTGGCATATGACATTCGTGGTTCTGACATATTTTTCAGGCCTCAAAAAGCTTGCCAGCACTGGTTTTGTTGATTTATTTTAAGAACATAATGAGAAAACCAATAATAGGGTGAATCCTCTCTGAATGAAATTTGCTTTCTCCCTTTTATAATTCATTATTAGAAGATCAGTAGGTCTGCCAGAGCATTGTATTTAGCTAACCCTATTTCTTGTGTTGTAAACTTATACTTCACAATTTATTTTCTTTTAAATAAAATTTTCTAAATATGTTTAAACTTAATTTGGCTGACATTTGTTTTAGTGCTTTTGTGTTTCAATTGTCTAAACAATTTTAAGATCTCGTGTACCTCCCTGAGTTTAGTCTGCACAAACCATCATCATCATCCATTCTGACCACAGTAAATAAATTTTTCCATATATGTAGTGATCTGGTGGTCCCCTCTGCGATTAGAATAGATTGAGTGTCCGGTACATAGGATAATTTTTAGTGCAGCCAACATAGGGCTTTGAGTTTTCAAGCCCATGTGAGATTTTGTTTGGACAATTGAGAAAGATTTCAGGTGTAAGAGGCAAGATCTAGTAGGTGGAGGTTTATTTTTTGTTAATTATTGCATGTATTATTGGAGCAGCTCGGTAAAGGGGATTCGTCTTTTTATATGAAATAATTTAGAAGCAGTAAAAAGCATATTTTCTAAAAAGTCTCTCCAGAGTTAAATTTTTGAAGAGTTAAATATAGTTTGTCTTTTTATATGAAAGAATTTAGAAACAGCAAAAATATCATGTTTTTTATAGAAGATAAATCTTTAGGAGTTTAAGTGTTGGAATTCAAAAGTGCAAAAAGTAGTTTGTTTTTTTTTCCACAGGAAAGAAATAATAAATAGAAAATAGTGTCATATTCATTTTTAGATTAATTTTAAAAAAAAAATTAGCATCGTGAATTTGGCCTTGTGTAAAGATGGAAGTCAAAGAAGAAAGTGATAGGGCGGCATGTTTAGAAGAAAGCCCTGCTTCATTCAAAAACCCTCAAATTGTGGAAAAAGAAGAGAGTCACAGATGATGATGAAGGTGTTGATGAAGTTGGTAATAGAAATGAAGGAGGAAATTAGTGAACTTAAGCAAGGTCAGAAAGCAATGATGGCAGAGGTTAAAGTGGAAATAAAGAAAGAAATTAGGGAGTCCAAAGCAGAATTGATTAGAGAAATGAAGGCAGTGAAGGGTGAAATAATGGGAGAAGTGGAGATGAATCAGGAGGCTATAAAAACTATAGAAAAAGAATTGAGAAAAAATAGGCAGGAAGTGGAAAATGTAAAAGAACATATAAAAGAAAGATCAGTTAGAACAGGATAGCATTAGGTCTGCTAACTTAGAAATAAAAATAGTGCTTGTAGAGGAAAAGCTAGAGAGAGTATTTCATAATAGAGTAGAAAACCAAGATAATTTGAAAGCTGAGGTTCAGCAAATGTGTCTGGAAATGGCTAGTTGAGATAGAAAATGAGTACAGTAACTCAGGAAGAAAAAGGCAGGAAGAAACCACCAGCAGATTCTGGGAAAAATAATTTTTTATTGAAATATTCAAAGCAGAGGTGGGAGAAAGTCCCTTAAGTCATCTGGAAAGTCCTGATAGCTTGTTTCACATTCACAATTGGACCAATGATGATAAAGTTACACTCACTGGTAACCATCTACAGGAAACAGCCTTGGATTGGTGGTGCATGTTGTATACTAAACCCCATACATTTGAGGGTTACATATGTGCCATTTTGAGGACATTCTGGAGTGAAGCCTGACAAGATGGGATACTTTACAAGATATCACAAAAGAGGTATCCTGTTAACCGGGGCAAAATGCACGCACAGTTTTTTTAGGCAGGTGGCAAAATTGAAATTTCTGACCATGTTTCCTCAATCAGAGAATCAGATAATATGAACCATCCATCATAATATGCCACCTACTGTACAGCAAATGATGATGGTTGGTCAATTGAGGAAATGGCCAAATTTTTAACTCAAATAGTTTATGGCAACATAGTAAAAGAATCCATGGACAGGTTTATTAGTGTAGACCATAAGGTGATCAAACATCCCATAAGAGTGAACCACCTCACCGAGTTTAAATTTAAAGTAGCCAGTCATTTTCTTGTGTTTTAATAAAAAAAAGGATTTTTTTAAAGGAATATGAGAATGGATAAGTGTTTAAAATAAAATATTATTTTGTTTTTCTGAGTGCAGGTCAAATGTTCAGCCGAATTTCTAGGAATAGTTTTAAAATGTTTATAGTTTTAAAAAAAACTTACAAGAATGTTTTTTTTTTTTGATCATGTATTGAGACAGTTGAACTGGATTGATATCTGATTCAAGGGTTTTACTGCCAAATTAAAAACTTAATTTTTGTTAAATCTTATCTAATGTTAAAAAAAATTTTTTTTATTTATTTAAAAAGTGTACACATATTAAAACACCTACTCATTTCTATTTAAAATAGATTGTTTTAATGTTTTAAAAATTGTTTTTAAAATATTTTTCTTATACTGCTTGTTTTTACTTTTTTTAAAAAATCAATTTGATTAAAAACAAGCTAGCTAGCTAATTATATTCCTGTTGCTTTTATTTTAATCATTTTAAAGTTCATTCTAAAGGTGGAGATTTAATTGTGTTGTTGTTGTTTTCATTTCAATAACCCTGGGTAGAATTCTTAGATTAGATTGAGCTGGATATTAATATTTGCCCTGCCTAAGGCATAGAATTTGACAACAAGGAAAGTGTTTCATGGGAAATGGAGCCAGGTATAAATAGCCCCACAAAATTTGGCACAAATGTTGTTATTTATTCTTAACTAGACAAGCTGTTTCTCAAGTGAAAGTCCGTATTCTTTTATGCAATATGATTGCAACCTGTTGTGATCCAGAGTTTTATTAGCAGTTCGGACATTTAAATTCTTCAAAAAAATTTGCAGTGGTTAAAATCCTTTTGCTTTCAACAAGATGTCAAATATTGTATGTGTTGTCATCACCAAAAATGGCATGCTAACTTAACAAAGTATGGATCCCTAACTTCCAAATCTGCTTTAGTCATGCCATGAACATCTAGAACAAACTGGAACCTTTATACCTCTATCTTGCCATTGTCAAAGGACCTGAAAATGAACTAAAATTATAGTGCACACTCTATGTGAATGTTGTTTTACCCTAAGGTAACTATTTTTTTTATTCTTCCCAGGGTAAATTTCTTCTCATTAAATCTCCACTCAATCTAATTATAAATCTGTATTCCTAAGCAATATTTAGCCTCATATTTAATATTTGTTGTGTTTTGCTGTATTTTGTAGTGTGTCTTGGAATCTTAGTATTAAGATTCCAAGTTTGCTTTCAATTTTTGTTTATTGGAGAGTGACAAGTGAGTTTTTATATTTTTATGCCTAACTTTTATAAATGGTTTAGCAGTCATGTATATTTTAAATGCTTACCTTTAATTATTTTAGTAGCCAATAATTAATTTTAAATACTGTGTTTGCGCTTTGGCAAACCAGCAAAATCTTTTGGCTGGTGACTTTAGTATCCTAGTTTTCTGCAGGTGGGGATTTCATTTCTTCGTTTTTTATATCTCTGAAAGCAGAAACTAGAATTATTTTTCTCTGTAATTTTATAAGTCGCCAGCAGGAAGATAATATTTATCTCTTTGTAAATTACAGGTGAGAGAGACTTTCACTGCTAAAGTATTTAAAGCTTTAATATTTTTGTACTCATGTGCACTCTCTGATAGATTTAGTTTGTATGGTTTTAAATTTATCAGAGCATGTACTCAGAACTTGTTTCCTAAATTTATTTTTTAATTATAATTATTTGTAATCCATTTTCTTTAAATGCTTGGGCAGACGTAACTGGTTTTCTAATGTTTTATTTGTCTCCTATCGAGACCTCTAATTATTATTAGTTTTGGCCAATCATTTGGTTGGGGATTTTCCAGTTAATTTTCTGTTTTCCTTTTTTACTAAATCATATTTTTCATTTGTTCTTGAGATAAATCAATCATCTTTATTTTAAATGTAATATTAGATGGAGCTTCTCCCGGCATATGACATTCGTGGTTCCAACATATTTTTTGGGCCTCGAAAAGCTCGCCGGTGCTGGTTTCATTGATTTATTTCAAGAACGTAATGGGAAAACCAATGATTGGATGAATCCTATGCTGAATAAAATTTGCTTCCTCCCTTTTATAATTCATTATTAGAAGATCAGTAAGTCTGCCAGAGCATTGCATTTAGTCTTTCTGATACACGCCTGAGCTAAGCCTATTTCTTGTGTCGTAAATTTATACTTCACAATTTATCTTCTCTTAAATAAATTTTTTTAAATATGTTTAAACTTAATTTGGGACATTTGTCTTAGTGCTTCTGTGTTTCAATTGTTTAAACAATTTTAAGATCTCTTGTTTCTTCCTGAGTTTAGTCAGCGCAAACCATCATCCTCATCCATTCTGATCACAGTAAATAAATTTGTGATGTATTATGACTTCTCCTTAAATGAAGTCAAGAATATCTCGGCAATTATGTCCAGATAAACCTATTAGCCACTTTATTTTCCATTCCCCACTCTAAATTTTCTCATATTCTGCTCCATCCCATTTCCACAACATAATCTTTGTCAACTCTATAACCTTTATATCTAAATCCCCTTTATCTCTTCCCAAACCCAACATAAAAACCAATAATTCACTTTCTGTATAATCACTTTTTTCATATTTATTCTTCCATAACTTTATTATAGGTACCCTTTCTGTTTTCAAGCATTTACATTCAATTAACAAATGCCTAATATTTTCTATTCCTTCCTTACATAATTTACAAAATAAATCACCCATTTTTTCCCCATTTACATGTATATTCTTTTGTAGCCAAAGATCCTGTTCGAGCCTTAAATAATAGACTACTTTCCTTACTATTATCATATATTAACTCACACCTAATCTTCTGTTTATTTCTGTATATATTTAAACTCTTTTTACTCTCCATACCATTTCTCCATCTCTCTAACTCCCTATTATTTATTAATAAATCTATTCTTTTATCCCATTCCTTACTACTATAACACTCAATAATCCTCTTAACACAATCATCCCATCTTTTGTACAAATATACTGATATAAATTCTTTATCCAAATCTTTTGTGTACCACATTACTTTTCTCACCCATCTTGTTACCTTCCCTTTACTCATAACTTAATTAAATACTATTTTGGCTATTCTTTTATTATCCATAAACTGCAACATACCAAACATTTTCATTTTACTTTTTGCATCTCTCATATGGAAACTTGACAATAAATAAAATAGTTTCCAGTTAGATAATAAAAAGCTGACAGTCATGTTGCAATTAAAAAAATTGAAAGGTCATGAAACGACTTAATAAATAATATACAATGTGCCCAATATATATGTGTATTTAAAGTCAGGTGTAAAATTAAAAATCATTTTAGTGGCTCATAAATTTAGAGTGTTTTTTTAAATCTTTAACCTAGAACAGGGGTAGTGTGGTAAAAGCTGTTAGAACTATTAAAGTGTTATTAAACATGTAGTTTTACAATATGCACTTTCAAAATTAGCTAAACCATCTGTTTAATCCCAATGTAAAATTTGGTTTATTTAATTACCTATTCTTATGCATACAAATAAAAATGATCATAGTAAAAAATTGAAAACCTGAAAGTCATTTCTGAATAATTAAACAGAAAAATAAAATTACTATTAAAGGGGTATTGTACAAATAATGTTTGAAACTTTATATCTTTTAAAATTATTATAAATCTGAAAATATTTTTGTGAGATAAATGAATAAAATATTTTAATTAACTTATTTAATATAAAGAATCAAAAGATTAAAACATTTATTGAATAATATAATAATTAAGTAGAAGAATAGGCTTACTTTTGAGCTTTTGAAAAAAAAAAATTGAACTTTTGAAAAACTTGTTTTTAACTCATCTATAAAAGAAAGCATGAAAGTATTTTTCAATAGAGTGACAGATATCATTGCCTGATTCTAGTATTGGACATATATCGTGAGAATGGTACAAGAATCTGCCACTATAAAAAGGTGTTTTTTTAGCACATTATTTAACTGAAGTTATGATAAGCAATGTTGCCATTGCTCTGATTGTTAGAGTATTTAATTTAAAGATTGATAAAATTACAACTAATTACAGCTACCAAACATGTATATTACATCACTAATATTTTTGCAGAATCTCCCTGTTGGTATTTGGATAGTAATAACAATTTAATACTTGTTTATAGAAATGTAAGTAACCAAAAGTACATAGACTACAAATAAATCATCTTTAATTATTTAATTGTTTATCTTAATCCAACACAAAATTAAAAATTAAGTTTAAAAAGAAATAATGATGGATGACTATGTAGAAGGCTTTGTTGTTGTCTGACAGACAACACCAAAATTAGGCATTAAATAAAAATCTATTTAATACCTTTGTCTAAAGATTTTAAATAGGCTTTTATTTAAGTCTATTTAAAGATCTTAGAAAAGAATAATAAGTACATTTCCATTTATTATCCAATTGTAATGTTGCTTTGGTAATAGATTGTTGTTATTGCATTTGTTTCTTAAGTATGAAAACTGTAGTAATATAATTTACATATAATAATCAATTAACTATATATTTTTTTTAAAAACTTTTGTTAGCAAGTGATCTAAAAGCTCGAAACATCTGAGGAAAATGTTTTCATCAAAATACAGTGTATAGTGAAAAGTGGTGGTGTAACTCTATAATATTAATGGATTGTTACACTACATTAAAGTTTAAATTGAGGAATGTGCTAATCAATCTGATATCTGATTGGTTACATAGTTTCTTTACTGTAAAAGTCAATTATATATATGTGTGTTTATTTAAGCCTGCATTTCTTATTTTTGTCTTACAAATGCTTGGGTAATGAAGGTTGATTGTTTATTAGCAGTCAAAACATTTTATGTTAAGTCAAGGAGACATTAATTTCTATTGAAAATATTACTTAGTTTATAATTATTTAGTCATAACATATCTGAATTAAATTTTTGAGAAAAAAGTACTATTTATTTCATAATCTATGACTAGAATAAAAAAATTAAATTTAATAAAAAACATTAGAAATTAATAGAATATTTCAAAGTATTTTGCTTAGAATTACTGAATAAAAAAACAAACAAAATTAAATATTAAAAAGAATTGACCATGTAACTTTTATTTGATGGGAATATAATAAATAATAGTATTGAAACTGTATTTCAACAAGAATTTAAAATAGAAAAATTACAAAACGAAAATATAAAATTGTTTGTAAGACTGAAAACTAGTCCTCTAATATTTTTTTACCAAAGTGATGAAGATAAACAAGTTATAAAGTTTTTATGTTTCAGATATTTGCCTAGCCTTTAAACAATTTTTTTTTTTTTTTAAATTTAGATTAATTTTCAACTTGATTATTTTTTGTTAAATATTTATACTTTTCTCTTTTATTCTCTCTTTTTACATTTTTTAAAAATTAAAATTACTGTAAAAATAATAAAATACAATGATCTATCATTAAATATTTATGGAGGTAAAAACAAGTTAAAGAATTTTTTTTTTGCAATATTTATATTTACCTCCCCCCCCTCTCTCTATATATATATGGGGCATACATTTATAACTTTGACACAGCTGATAAGTCCACGCTTTGCTTTTTAATAAAACACATTTTTAATTTTTTTTTAAAAATAAATATTATTCATGTTGTGAGCTTATAGATTTAATAATATGCAGAAATAATTCAAAGATAAGCATTATTGGTAAATAAAGAATACTCATGATATTATGATATATAATAGTAGATATATCTATCATTTTTGCAAGTGTGTGGTAAAAAGTATTGGTTGCTTGAAATAGAGTGGAGAATAATTTGACTGAAAAATCCTGAGTTCAAATTCCTCTGTTTACATATATAAGAAACATCCAGTATAAGAAAATTACATACTGTCTTAAAGTTATATATAATATGCTAATAAATATAGCAATTCAATTACATATAATAATTGATAATATATCTAAAGATTGAACATAGAGTTGTCTTATTCCAAAATTTTATATAATTTAAATAATTTATTTCTTATATTTTTTAAAAATAGAATACACTATTTTAGTTGTAATTATTATATATATCAATATAAGCATAGACAATTTTTTTACATATTTTTTCCTCCCTTTTTTAAATATTTATAACCTTGGATTTGCAAACAGGAGTTTTATTTAAGTCATATGATTAATTAGTCTTAATTAATTCCATTAATTCTATTATTTGTAAATTTTGAGAAATGTATGAGTTAGTTAAGAATTAAAAGTTACAATGAAATTTTAATTTGTAGAACAAGAAGATTTATTAATCATCATGTTATTGGTTCATAGGAATAAATCCTACATACCAATTCTCAATTTATTTACTTCATGGATAATGTAATGCACTACTTTGATCTTAAAATGACTTTTAAAGTTCGTCAACATTTCCTTTTTACTGTTATTATGTAGCATCACAATAAAACTAATAATTCCTCCATGTTTTATATTGAAAGACAAAATTTATTTGTGGGATCATTAAACACAGAATCATCATCATTACTATATTAACAACTGTTTCTTTTAAACTACACCAGTGATAAATAGATAAAAAAAAACTATATAAGTATTATTTTTACAATGAATTACAACATTAAAAGTTGAACTAGCAAATATAAATAAAGAATAAATGAATCTGTTAATCTTCTTTTAAATAATTGATATACATTGCAAATTTTTCATTATTTGTAATGACTCTTATGTAAGGAATGTAATCTTTATTTGTATTTAGTTTGGGTATGATATTTAAATGCATATTTTTTATAATTATAAACAATATCTGTTAAGATGGTAAGGATACATATCTATTTAATTTTTGCTATTACAAAAAGTCTTAAATAATAATGCAAAAGTTAGGCTAATTATATCTAAATTAATATTTGGATCATATTAATATCCTGTATCAATATTCTTTTAATAATTCCAATTCTTAACTAAAACATAAATAATTTTTTATTTATATTCATAAACTAAGTTGTAAATAGTCAATTTACATATCAATTACTGTTTTTAGTTAATTAATTATTTTTTTTTGTTGAATTCATGGTATTTCTATTGTCCTTTTGTGCTCCAAAATTGTGATTACTTTTGTGATTACCATGATTTAACATTACTGTAATATGATTGTAGTGTATGTGTGGAGATAGTTGGATGATGCCTTACAAAACAAATTATATCATTTGTTTATTATGAAAGAAAATTTGGTGATAATATTTATGAAATATAATTTTAGTTTATGAAACCCACCATATTTACAGCTTCTTGCCATATTAACTTAAACTGATTATGTAGCCAAATTCTAATATACTGAGCTAAAGATCTTTGTTCTGTTCTGAAATGAATCTCAACTATTTATAAACTATTGATTACAAACATTTATTCATATTAACATTTGTTAATAACTATTAATGATTCTATCACTGACTTCAGAAAAAAGAGTAATTCTAAAAACTATTAAACTATATTAATGTAATACTGATTATTCTCTTTTATTCTAAAAATCGAGTTTCCAATATCATAGATTCATTGAAGCAATAAGATAGAATATGTTTTAAAAAAATCAAATATATTATGATAATTTAAATGTAATTTATTGTTGAATATTTTAAAATAAAGCAAGTAAATTAAAATTTACTGCTTATTTTTACTTGATAATAAAATTTAGCATCTCTATATAAAAAAAATTGATATGATAATAAAGTTGATATTTTGACCTGTGACTAATGCATTTATTATTATAATAATGCTTTTAAAGAATTAATAAAAAATAATAAATTCATTACTAACATACAATCATTATTTACTAAAAAATTTAGCCTTTTCAGTGAAACCAAGATATGCACTGTACCGATATATCCTACTTCAATTATAAACTATTCATAAATATGGTAAATAAACAAAAAATAAAAAACTTAAAATTCATAAATTTAACAAATTTTTCAGTAAGAGAACAGTATTTTTTTGTCTCAGCATATTGTACATTTTCTAGTTTGTTAATAACAGTTTTTCAGTTTACTTTGAAAGCATATACATTTTATTCTTCTTCAAATTTTATATCGCATAATCTTTTATATAATTAAATATTTCTTAAGTGTAGATCTAAAAGTTTTATCAAGTGGAAAAAAAAAATTATAAATTTTAATTTTTAAATGATAATATGAAAATGATGTAAAGTAATAGCAGGAAAAAAAGATTTATAACATATTATTGTTCATCAGAAAGGTTAAAACTTGAAGAATTTAATCAAGAATCTTAAATGAACAATGGCAAGTAAAGGTAAAATGCATAGATTTTAATATCAATATAAACTTTAAAACATCAAAACAACTAAATAGGCCATAGTCTGTTTATAATGAAACCAATCTTATGGTTTCATAAGAGGACAATTTTTTTTAAAAAAAAAAACAATATCATCCAGATTATGTACAATTGTAATAAAATTTTAACACTCTGTTATTCATTATATTTTTAAAAATAAAAATATGGTACTGTAAATTTTTATTACTTTTAATTTTTTGAAGAATATGAATGAATAAAAATTAACACGTAAAAATGTATGCAAGTGTACCTCTTCAGTTTATTATTAATAATTAATTACATTATCATCTTTAAAATGTTGTTTACATTATAATATATATATATACACAAATCAATATATATATATATATTGTGACTGGACCACCATAAAACCCCTTTATTACCTCGGTTGTAACAATTTCCTGATGAGCATGTTGCAGGAAGGAACTATTGATTGGCTTTTCCCAATGCAGATATTAACCCCCCTCCCACTACAACAATATTTCCTGCTCATCAGAGGATGTAGCACCATAGAGACTGAAAGCATCTAGACATTTATGTTTGGTTTTCCAAATGGTGCCACTAGAGTTCCATCTCACTACAACCTGACTTACCTAGGTCTAGTTATGCCAGACGTAGCTCAGGAGGCATGAGATTCTCATGAAAAAGTGCACTGAATGATGAGTGATGCAATTAAAAAAAATAGAATTGAACAACTGGATAACTAAAATTAATTTTAAGTAACAATAATTTTATTTAATACCAGGTTTAAATAAATGTCCATCAAACAAAGTATTTCATTGACAGTCCCTTGTATCCCTTCAGCCTACTTCCAATAAAATTTTTATATGACTAAAAAAATGTAATCTGTTGAGAATATAATAAAGTCCTTTTTTCAATAATTCTTTAACAGTTTACCTCTTTAATCATTTAGTTAGTTCACAGAGAGGAGTGTGATATATTAAGACAGCAAAGAGAATAATGAAGACAACTGATAACATTTAATTCAGAGTTCCACTTAATTCAACAAATATTTTATTTACAGTCCATTGTGTATCTTGGTATACATCCAATAGTAGGGCAATATGAATTAAAGAATGCAAGTTCTTTAACAATTTACATCTAATTCAGAGTTCCAGTTAATTTTAAGTTAGTTAAAGCATAATACATATATTTTATTCATGGTTATCCAAATTCAGGTTTGAATCCATACTATATGCACATTTATCCTAGGTTTATTGGTTTGGTATTCTTATTTCTCAACTCGTATGTATATAACATGTTTTAATTCTGTGTTTATATTATTTTTTTCAGAGTTTTCCGATAATAAATAAAATCTTTTTAAAAACACCAAAAAAGATGATTTTCTCAATCTTTCAACTTATTTAAGGACATGGTTCATTATACGCATATACCATTAACTTTTATTGATGTATTAGCTCATATTTAAATGTTTGAATTTGTTCACAATAAAGTATAATTCTACTAAATACATTCATTTTGAATGTATACCTTCATTTTGATATTTTCTAATTTTATCTCAATTATAATGTATAATTAATTATAGTTATGTGTAATATTTTTATACAATCAATAGGCAGGTGAGCATTTGTAATTTTATTTGGTTACTCTAATATCTATCATAAATATTATTTGGTCTGCCATAGAGGTATGTTTCCAGATATAAGTTGATCAATAGCTTCATTTCTAATTTATCAATAATAAACATATTTTCATATAGCTACTTTTATTCATAATTTTAGTTTCATTTATAATAAATGTATTTTCATATAGCTACATTTATTCATAATTTTAGTTTCATTTATAATTTATCAATAATAAAGTATTTTCATATAGCTACATTTATTCATAATTTTAGTTTCATTTATAATTTATCAATACTAAATGTATTTTCATATAGCTACATTTATAATTTATCAATAATAAACATATTTTCATATAGCTATATTTATTCATAATTTTCTTTAAGAAAGACATTTTGTCTTGTCTTTTATAAACGCACATGGTATCGAATATTTTATAAAATCATTACCTTTATTTTATCCAGTTTGTTCCTTCATATCCATGATGTGACAGCATTCAAAAGGGGGCATTGTATTTCAGCTGAATGGCATTATTTCCTTTCTATGATGTTTATCTAGGAAAATCTTGGAGACCCATGGCTTGGAATGAAGAGAGAAAGCTGTTACCATTTAGCCTTCCATTGTTATGTTTTCCTTAATAATGTTTTCTTTTTCCATCATTAACAGTGGCTGTAAAGGTTATATTCCAAAGTGATGAAAATCAGAGTTAGGTAATACTTAAATAAGAATTTTAACTTTTTAATTCTTCACTTTTCTTACTTCTTTAACTGTTCTTAAAAATCTTTTTTATGAAAAATTTTTCGAAACAATCTTCTTTAAAATACACTGTAAAAATCTTTTTTTAAAAATCCCTTCTGAACTTACAACTCCTATTTATATTCTGATCTTTGGATTGATTAAGCAGCTCAGCCCACTGTATCTTATTTGTTGCACAGCTTTCATTTAAGCCCGAGTGTTTTTCTCTTCTAAAGGATTGGACAATCTATTTTTGGTGAGATAGATGAGATCATAAAGATTAGCCATGTTTTCCAATTTATTAAGACTGCCTCAAGCTATTATCACACTCTATATGGCAACATCATTCCAAAAATTAAAAATGTAATATTTTTAATAAATGCCAGCTTTTATTTATATCGTAATTTAAAACTAAGAAATCAATAATGATTTATCTTTATTATTTTTTTTCCCTCAATTATAGAAAATAATGATTTTCTTTCTTAGATTGATAAATCTTAATAAAGATTTGTACTTTTTTTTTAATTGCAGATTTAAACGTATTTGTTGTCTTTTTTCTTTTTAATTTGACCAAATTATATTTTTAAATGGGGGGGGGGATCTTTTGAATGCATAAGTGGAACAGTATATCTGTTTCAATATATCAAAATACAGTACAATTCACATAAATTATATTACATATTATATAATTTGTATATTACATATATTGTGAAACGAATACAGATATCAAACTTTATTACATATATATATAATTATAAAGGACTTGAACTCAGACTGTCAAGCTCCCTACAAATATCCACGCTATCATATACATCTGACACACATGACCACATGCATGTTTTTTCCACCATGTATATGGTCCTGTTTATCAGTTTTATAAGATGGAATAGATAGTAGAGAACTTGAAAGCCTGAGTTCACAGTCCCTTATAAATAAATTTAGTATAGTCTCTATATATGTATTTAAACATTGCATATTTATCCTTTATTCTGTCCATCCCTCATCTGTATATTTAAATGGACATATATATGAAGAATCAGAATGACTTAAATTGAACATGGGTATGACAATATTATCAATATCACCAAGGGTTTTGACCATTACATCATAAGATTTTCAATGATATGGATGGCTGAAGAATTGGAAGGTTGAGAAGATTAAAGCTTGTCCATTAAAGTTGGAAGATTTGCTATCTTAATATAGTCTGATCAATGATTGCATATATGTGTAGAAGATGTTGATCTGGACCAATTGATGAGTGCTGGTTCAGCATGAAATATGTATACTGAAGGTCATTTATTATTCTCATATGTATGTGGACATGTGTATCATTTGTATAAAATAATGTGTAAAGCTATAGGGAGCTTGTAAGTCTGAGAGTTGAAGTCTCTTATAATACATTTAGTGTAGACAATATACATGTATTTAAATATTATAAATGTAAATATTGAATGTTCAGGAGCAACTGTGTTTAATAAATTATTAATTTAAATATACCGCTATTTCAACAGGATGAATCACAATGCTAATATATATATATATAACATTCTTTACAATTGTTTAAATAGTAAAAACTGCTACAGTAAATGACATACACTACCACTTAGCATTTGATGACATGAATAACAAAAAAATAGTATTTCTTTTTTATTAGGTTTTCTTTGGTTATAAAGAAGATTGCTGGAATCATTAAAAAAAGAGGTGTGAAAATGAATTATTATCAAATTATTTAGTGTAAGATATTCATTATACAGATTGATTTTTATTTACCTATTTAAATGATTGTATAGAACATTATGTGTATAAAAAATTTCAAGATAACCTGCATTTTAAGAAATCCAATATTTTAAAAACAATAATATGTTAGAGCTATGAGATGTAATAAATATGAAGTATCTAAATACACAGAACGCAATCATTAATGCAATTTGGAATTGAAGAGCATTTTATTGAATTCAAACTACATTCAATAAAATAAATAGGATAAATGTTGACCTAAATTTAATTTAGCTATAATAAGCTGAGAATAAATTTATGTTTTTATTTCATATATTCTTAATAAATACTTTTAAATGAATGCATTTAATGTGTAATACCAATTTCTTCAATAATAGTATGGCTGGGTATGTACTCTAATTAGTCTTCAAAATAATTAAATGTTGATGCAAATTTCTCAGGGTAAATATAAATCAAATCTATGTTATCAAAAATAAAATTAATATGTGACCCAATAAAGGAATGATAAGTGATATAATCTTATATAAAAAATAAATAAATCTGAAGGCTAAGTTTAATTTATAAATAATTTCAAAGTTTATTTATGTCAAATAAAACAATAATACTTTAGAATATGAATAGTAATATTTTATTATCTCTAACTTTTTGCACATAACATTTTAAATGAACTCAATACTCTTACATATGAAAGCAGCATTCATATGTATGATGTTTACTCACTATATTTGATCCCTCATAAATAATACTTTATTAACCATAAAATTGCTTAGTATTGAATAAAATTTCAAATAAATCATGAATATGCTTTCTCAGGTGGTCAATTTAATGGTAAAAATATTATATTTAAAAAGTACTTTCAATTACATAGTAATCCTCATCAACTGTAAATCATTTTCAAAATGCGGATATTGGTAATTATTTATCTTTTCTACATGTCTGTGGTCATGTGTATCAATGGTATAAGATAGTGTGGACAGTTGAATGGTGCTTGAAAGTCTGAGTTCAAATCCTCTATATTTACAATTAAGCTCCAAGTATATAAAGAATGCCTGTATTTCAAATATTTACACATTAATCCTACATCCTGCCCATCCCTCTTCTATGCATTTAAATGGATAAAGTCCTATACATGAGGGGTCAGAGTGACTTGAGCTCAACATAAGCATGGCAATAATATTGGCATCAGCATGGTATTAGGTCTTTCCATCATCAGATTTTCAGTGGTATGGATGCCTGAAGATTTGGAAATTGGTGTAGATTGAAGCCTGTCCATTAAAGTATGAAGATTTTCTATCATAACATAAACTTAGCACTGATTATATATATGTGTGTGTGTGTGGTAGATGATAATCTGGACCAACAGATGAGTGAGTGCTGGTTCAGCACAAAATGCATCTATTGGTGATTATTTTTCTTTTCTACATATGTGTACGGTCATGTGTATCAGTAGTATGAAATAATGTGGATAGTTGAAAGGTGCTTGAACGTCTGACTTCAAATCCCTTACATTTACAATTAAGCTCCAAGTATATGAAAAATGCCTGTATTTCAAATATTTATAGCATATAAAGAGATACAGGATGCTTTAAACTTAAGTAGTTTTGTTAATATTATATATAATGATTTAAAATATAAAACAAATAAACAATGTTTAGTACACTTCGAAAGAAGTGTCAGTGATTAAGATTATCAAGAATTTCTACAAAATATATGCTCCACAATCATACATCAAATTGTTTCAAATTATTTAATGGCTTCATATCAACCAAGGTTTATTTAAAAAGTCAACTTTTTTTTACTTGTTTAAAGAATGTGTATATTTAAACTTTAAAGATGAAAAGTAATGTTCCATATATAAATTTAATAAGACAAATAAAAATAATATTAAACAATTTAATCCACAAAATGCTCTATGCTCTAACACAATATGGACAATAAGGTGTGAAATAATTTTTGATAACAAAAACTATAATTGGCTAAAAATACTTCATAACGATTGGAATAAAGTCTTTAACAATTGCATCAGACCTTGCAATAATGATAGCGGAAAAAAACTTACTCAAGCAATGGTCTGTCTCCATGTGAATTATGGAAATAATATAGTTAAAAATAAGAAAAAGTATTATTTAAATAAAGAAGAAATTTATAAATAAATATAAAGATCTATAATTTATAATTTATATGTAAATAATTATTGTAAAAAAAATATACAATTTTTTTTTAATAAAAATTTTACTTAAAATAATATATATAGAGAGATCACTTTTTTTTTATTTGCATTTTGAGAATATATTTTTAGCATAGAAAGAAAATAGTGTGCCTCTGAATATTATATGCAAAACTCTCTATATGTATTGCCACTCAGTAATCAATGGATGCCAGAAGACTCGTGCATAAAATCCCCATCTAGTGCCTACTCATCCAATATCTCCAGCAATATGTATAAAGAGTTTTGCCTGTTTTAATAACAGTTAAGAGCAAACATAAGAAATGGTGATCATGTGATGTTAATATTATATGCAATTGGAAATTTATACAGTTTAAGGATAATTTTAATTTTTTAATAAAGAAATATTTTGATTATTTTAAACTTTGACTAGGGTTTATATCCTATGTGATGTGATGAATTTACAAAATATTGGTTTATTCTTAAAATAAACCTTTATCTATTAGAATCACAAATGTTTTATTTCAGAATTACATACTGTCATTTCAGACTTTTCTTAAATTTTAGATTATTTAGTACTTTATATGTCAAATATTATATATTTATTCATGGGGTTAGATGTTCATATTATCAAAATATGTGCTCAAAGAGTCTGTATTGTAAATATAAATTATGGCACATGAAATAAAATGATATAAACTATTCCATTATTTGAATGTTTGCAAATTTTTTGTTTTTATATATTATGTAGAAATGGCAATCGATATATATTATATGTATTTCACCAATATATAAATAAATAAATTGTTTTTTTTTCAGCAATTCAGATTTCCACTGATAAATGCTCTGCAAGAATTATAATCTTCATATAAATTTTTTGCAACATCATGTTGGCTGATTCAAAAGTGTTAAGAACAAAACTTGCATTCAAATAGCCTGAAATAATCGTAGTCTACTTGTATTTTATATTTAATATATATATATTTTATGTGCTGTATGTGTAATATGCAACAGTAAATAAATATATTTTGAAATAATAACTTTCTAAGCATTGCCTATAATTAAATTAAATTCAATGCCTTATAATATCAAAGTCTAACTCAAAACAGAAAGCAAATAAATTACTTTTTTTGTAGCTCATGATTAAAATAGATTGAGTTAATTGGTGTTTATACAGCCTTCTATAATGCACATTAATTTATATTCACATATTAGAGTGACTGAGTTTTTCATTTTAACAACTTTATATACAGCTGATATCATAATTATAATATTTAATATTACATTCATATCGGCCTTTCAAGACAAATTGTGAATAAATGCTGATTTAATATTTAATATTGTAAATATACATAGCTAAACAAATCTGATATTTGGAAATAAAGACAAACTCTGCATTTTTATAACTCAGTTCAATGTATTGTAGTATCAAAATCTAATAAAAGGCAAATAAAAAAAGAATTATTTCGAGCTAATAAATGGCTAAGTTAATGCAACTTTTTTCAATACAACTTTAATGTATATTCCTACTGTCTGTCACTAATTCTGCCATGTAAATACAAATAGAGGCTACATGGAATAAGATTGTGTAAATATTTCAATTTATTGCATTACAATTGTAATATCTGGTTTTCATATAAAATGACTCACTTTCTATTTGCTTTGCATCTAGAGTTTGATACTATGAAAAATTCAATTGAATTTGGTTGTAGACAACATTTGAAAAAACATTATTTCAAAATATTACATTTATATAATGCAATATATTTACAGTATTCCTTAGTTATAGTGAAGTTAGTTGTTTTTCAGATTCTTAAAATAATTACTCAGTAATTCTGGCTTGACTTCATTCAATAATTTTGAATAAACATTTCCATTAATGAAATGTTTGCACTACCTAAATTTGTATTCACTATAAAATATGGCTTGAATAAAGAAATGATTTATTTCCAAATAGTTTGATTTTGATACAACAAGACATTATATTTAATTTACATAAAGAAAGCACCTGGAAAGTCATCCTTCCAAAATATGACTTTTATTTAGTGATGTATATTCATAATATTACATTTTATGATGTAGTTGTTTATAATTTTCCAACTCTACCTATATTTACTTTGAGTTTAATATCAAGAGCAGTAGACAGAAATAATTATCATTTTCTGTTAGATATTGATATTATGTGATAATGAATAGAAATTTATATATGGATAGTGCTAAGAAAATCATTATTTCAAAATACTATTGTGTATTGTAAAAATTATCAAATTTATAATTTTACAGAGCAATCACCCCAGATTTAAACTTAACAAATTGTAAATCACAATAAACATGAAACTTTCAAACAACTCTTTCACTCTCTCGTTACACATATATTTTAGACTAACATCTTTTTTGTCAGTTGAGTGAGAGATTTGAATATCTGACTTTTATACTTATATAGGTTGTGTTTAAACTATTGTTGAAACATTGAATAGACACTAAATAAACTAAAAATAATTCTAAAATTCATTTTTGACTACTTATACACATGTAAACTTTTCCCAACAAAGTAATATATGTAATAATTAAAAATGCATCAGAGAGTTATATAACCAATTAAATTTATGATTTTATAGTATGCTCCTTATATTTAATTTTAATAAATTACAACTTAGTATCTAATATAAATTTAACTACACTTTATCATTAAGCAAGAATTTCAAATAAAAATAAGTATATTGTTACCAGAAGATCCAAAAGTTTCAGTGCCTGATTTTGACACTGAATCAATAACATTTCAAATTTATATATAGTAAATAAGGCTTATTTTTCTTTAAAGGTGATGTGCATTTAATGTTTTATTAATAATTTAAGCACATTATGTGTGCAAGAAACTGTAATTTTTATTTTAAGAAACAATCTTTTAAAAAATAAATAAATGATTGTTAATAACTTTAATTAAATTAGAAAATATTACATCTCTTGGGCAATAGATATAAAAAGATTTGCATTTTTTAATTCAATATTTGTGAAAACATTTTTAAAATCAACCAATTTTTAAAATTAACCAATCAGCTCTCTCAACTCCACTAATGAATAAGACACCATATATATATTGAGAAGAATTATTTCTTCTCATATTAACTTCAGAATGACCTAGTTGATAAATAAAAAATAAAAAAATTAGTTTAGATTTATTAAATATGGTAAAAGAATTTGCATAAATAAAATGATCATATGACAAATTTAAAACATTTTTAATAATAAAATAATTGTTTATTTTATTGACTATAATTATAAAATAAAAGGACAATAAAGGTAATAATAACAAATAATAACGTGTTTTTTTGTTTTTTTTGTATGGTTTCATTTATTGTTAAAAAAACATAAAAACAAAAACAAAGAAAAACATGAAAGAAGTGCTTAAAATCTTTAAAATTTGTGTGTTAACAAATTAAATAAAAAAATCAAAGTATTTATGTGCAATGATTACAATATGGTTTTGTGGCAACCCATCTACAGTCAGTGTCTGATAGTGGTCACAAGATAAGTTTTATACATATGTATCGTATTTCAAATTTAATGTTTTAAGCATTATTTACAATAAGCATTAGATTATTTATCAAAAAAATAAAAATGTATAGTCAGAAAATAAAATAAAACTACTTTTGTTTAATTGTATTCAAGTGACAGCTCTTTTATAAACAGTTGATTGTTATATTACAATTACATGATCAAATAAATTTGCTTCTTATTATTATTTCATTAGTTACAATAGTTACAAAATAGAAAAAACAGCAATCTTTTGTCAAAGAATATTTAAATTTTAACCATCTTGTAGAATAGAAAGGGATATAAAATTAAAACTACTTAAGCTAAATTCGAACTAATTTGATTTTTACAAAATATAGGAGATATTCTTAGAAAGGTATTGAGAAAAATATGTATTTAACTTAAAAAATAATATAAAATTATGATATTTAAAAATTGATAGTGGTATTGTATACTAGTTGTAGCCATTGTGAATTAAAATTTTTAAAGAATTATTTATCATTTACTTAAAATGATTAGGATATTTTTATCTCTGAAAAACTTAAATATTTTCCCAATTAATGTATAAATAAAAAGTTTTGTATTCCGAGTAATTAAAAAAACAACAACAGAAGATTTATTTTTGAAGAAAGGTTGATTTCCAACTTGATATATAAATAGAATCTTTTTTTTTTTTTAAAAAAAAAAAGAGAATATTTCTTGTAAAAGAAGATCAATTGGTCAAGCTTTAAAGCTGTTATTTTTGACATAGTAATGTGATTGAATGAATGATTTATATTAAAGTTGTTTGCTAAAAACCAAAAAAAAAAAAGTGGACAGGTGAATTTAATTCTATTCAGCTGAGAAACTCAGCTTGCCAGTCTGAAGTTAAACTGATTTTATTATTAGTTTAAAATGACTTTTATTCATTTTAGCTCATGAATATTGAAAATGATATTTGAGAATGTTGATTAACATATACCATATTTATTCTAGCTTCATATCTATACAATATTTAAGCTTTTAACTGCTGGAGCTTATTTATCTGTACTTCAGCACTCATTTAAATAAAGGATTTTGTCATTGGTGTTAGGATGCAATGTTTTATGCAACTCCACGGAGTGTTCTATTCCAGACTCTTTCCTAACACAATTTCAAATTATTACATAATTAGTTCTTTTTCATGAATAGTTATCATAGCCATTTTCCATGATCTCCAGCTTTTAAGGCTAAAAAGGAGCAAGAATAATTTTTAAGTTTTTACATGTACAGCTTCCAAGACACAAAAGAACAAGACTTTGCAAATATTTATTTAATTATTCCACAATTATATACTCTTATTTTTCTCCTTTACTTTCTTTGCATTTCTTCATATATTTATATACATTGCTTATAATAACTTCTTTCATATACACTTTAATGCAAAAACTTTTTTAAATAAAACTTCTTTATTTCCTGACAGTTTTGACCATCCAGCAGTCTTCATCAGAGCTTTCTCAAAGCAGAGGAAGTTAAAGTGCTGGACAGTTGAAAAAGCAGAGGAAGTTTGAGAAAGCTCTGATGAAGACTTCTGGATGGTCAAAACTGTCAGGAAAATAAAGAAGTTTTATTAAAAAAAAAAATTGCATTAAGAAGTTATTATAAGCAATATATATTTCACAATTAATAATTTAGATAACGTATAGTATTTAAAATGAGGTAGTCCTGCTGGTTTTATCCAGTGATCAGATTAACTGTTTTTCCTGGGATTCCATGTTACTATTAACTGTTTTTAACTGTCATATTCCAGTAATATCTCTAAAAAATTTGAACAAAAATATGTATGCATATTTCAAAAAAGAAAGTAAAGAAAGAAGTCAGTTATACATTACCTGTAATTGTTGATCTTTTTATTTTTTATTTTTTCCCAAATCAATTATTGTTTGCACTAGAAAAGAACTTATTTGTCTTAGGTAGATAAATGATATATTTGTCACATAGATCCATAAAAGTAGTTTTGTATTTTTTCCTACTTTTTTTAATGAATAATATCCATATATAAAGTTTATCATAAAAATTAAAAGTAGTAATTATAAACTTTCTTGTTAGCAATTCTGATGGTACTCTGCAATATTCTGTTTTTAAAAAATCTATTCTTGCAGTGATATCTGAATTTTAATTTCCAGCATCATCCTGTTTATAATTTTTTGTGATTACAAATCATTTGAAGAGAATACGATATTGTCTGATAATGATCATCTTATCCAAAAATATTTATAATTAACAATATCCTGTTTTTTTAATATTTATAGTAAACACATAATAAATAAGCTTCACTAAATATTAATGACAAGAAAGGGAAAGATAATAATAGTAATTCTACTTTAGGTTAAAAGTTCATTAATAAGATCAATAGATGACTCTATAGTTTTCACATTAAGACTTTTTTTAACATGGGGTGAAAAATCTTGACTTTTCTTTTTTTTTTAAATTTATTTATTGAGTAATTTTAGAACAGTAACACAAAATTCCACATTTCCAATGTCCAAGAAGTCTGGGTTAATCAAATTAATATAAGAATTTGGGAAGATAAAAATGCTTTTAATTAATAAATCAATACATCAACTTTTACACAACACTTTTTTAGAAATTGAACACAACAACTCTGATCTCTATAACACTAAAATTCAAGCTTGATTGGAAAAATATGGTTCACAAACTATGAGAATGTCTGTTAAATTTTGAAAATATTTAATAGTTTACATAATTGTAAGAAAACTCAGCATGTCTTATGGAGATCTATTATTTTATCTTTCTCCCAATCCATTAACAATAGTTTTAAAAAGTCAGTTGGCATGAAACAAAAAAAAAAAATAGAGTAAATTTTGCTAATCATTAGGATTGGAAAACTACCTAATTAATAATAAGATTTTAATCCACACACAATATGAATAATATTTGAGACACAGCAATTCTTCAGGACACCATAGTGTTAATGAAAATAAATGAAATTACATTTAAATGTTGGTTGCCTATTTCTGCAGAGAGGATTTCTGTATATGTGAATAGAGATATTTTAAAACATTTTAAACATGGTTCATTGATGGCAGATCTTAACAGAATATTAATATATTATATTTTCTAAAAAAAATTTCATTATAATAATATAAAATATTTGACACACAGATTTGAATAGGTAAAATTAAGCAAGTAACATTTAAAATAGTATAATTCCTTAATAATGGTAAAAGGATTTAGAACTAAATTATGAAATCACTCTAATCATCATCAACACTTTAAACTATTTCCTAAACATTGTAGAATGAATATCTCTCCAAGTTCAATCCATCTTTAATCTCTCTTTTCCATATTAACCCAGCATACTTCCTTATTTCATCCATCCATCTCACATGTGGCCTACTTCTAGGTGTTTTACAATTTATTGGAATACAATTTAAGATTTCAATTATCCATCTATTATCCTTTCTTCTAACAATATGTTCAGCCACTTCCATTTCATTCCCTTAATTCTTTTAATGAAATAAGTAACATACATTTGTTCTCTCACCCATGTATTTAATTTTTAATCTCTTCTTGTTACTCATAATATATATCTCCCCATACTTTCTGAGTGCTCTGAAGTTTTTGTATTGCTCTGATGGTAAGTGTACAAGTCTTAGATACATAAGTAAGAAATGGTAAAACACATTAATTAAAAACCTTCCTTTTTAAACATGTAGGCATATTTCTTTTTAATATGAAGATATTTATACCAACAGCAATCCAACCAAGTTTAATTTCTATGAATAATTTCATCCATCAACATTCTATCTGTAGTTGTTAATTTCTTCTAACTTGTCATTATCAATCTTTATTTTCTATTTTTGAAAAATTCCATTGAACATTGTTTTAGTCATTTAACATTTACTTTTAGTCTTATTTTTTTTATTTTCCTTTCATAACTGTTGCAATATTACTTGAAACACTAAAGCAGGCGTCAGCAATCTTTTAGTGGTGTTGTGATGAACCTATGTTACAATGTTATTTTGTATGCTGACTTGATTTTACTACTTTTATTATATATAATATCAAAATATATAAAATGCGCTAACACGCACAAGCACACAAAGCTAAAAACAAATAAAGCAAATATATATTATTTTAATATCTATTCATTAAATGGCTAAGTGCTTTCAAGGTTCAAGCCCTCATAATCATAGCCGTATTACAAAATATAATAAATTGACTTGGAGTGATGCAAATTTATGCAAATGAAATAATTATGCATTCCATTTCTTGGATATTTTGTAGCAAGAGTCTTTTCTATTGATGGCATGAACCTTGAAAGCACTTAGCCATTTAATGAATAGATATTAAAATAATATATATTTGCTTTATTTGTTTTTAGCTTTGTGTGCTTGTGCGTGTTAGCACATTTTATATATTTTGATTCATAATTAGCCACAAAGTATAAACTATTTGCTTATATATAATATCAAAATTGGACCAGTTATAAGGGGCTTCAGAAGTATGTAATATATACTTTTGAAACTCATTATAACTGGATCTTATATTATTGGTCATTCAATATTTTAAAATACATAGGATATATGAAAAGTATATTTTGTTAAATTTTAATTTTTAACATGTTTATTAAAAATTGTATTACAAATTATAAATTGCAAGTTTTTTTCAATACAAAATACATAGTTAAGTCTTTACTATTAATTAACCTGAGCTATTAAAAAGTTAATGCACATCTTGTCCTTGTGCCTCTTCATCCTATTGCTCAGTATTAGGTGTGTAATTGGTCACTTTTAGCTTCATGCAGGCTTCTGAATGTTTAGGTATTAGGCAATTTTTTATGAACTCAAAAATATTTTACATGTGAAAAAATATATTCACATAGATAAGTTGAGCTGAATGCCAAAGCAGAGCACATGCAATTTTCTTCAAAGAATTATATTTTTTAGATAAAGATATCCAACAATTGAGAATGACAGCCAACTTTTCCAAACAGCTTCTTTAAGGGTTTTCCACAATTCTGATGATATTAAGTTGATGAATTCTATTTCAAAACTATCAATGTCCATCCACTTAAAAGAGATGTCAAATGGAGTCATCTTTAAATAAATGAAGTCAGGTTTGATGAAGAAAGAAAATATGAGTGCATATGTTGGAAGTCTTTACATCATTTGGAAAATCCTTCTATGAGAGCTTCAACATATTTTTGAAGTCAGTCTTTGTTAATGTTAAATCGATTTATAAGGATTTTTACATTTTGAAAGTATTTTTAGGTGTTATTGTAATTTTATGTCAAAATATATCTAATTTTTTATGCAAATATTTTCCAGTAATCAAAACATTCTAGTACTATTTGATCCTTCCTTGCAAATGTAAGTTTAAGTCATTCAGATGCTGAGTTATATTAGTCAGAAATATCAGTTTAAGTCTTCACCATTCATTTCTGGGAAACATTCTTTTTCATCAAGAAACATCCTGATTTCTTCCACGTGATGCAAACCTGTTCAAAATATTACCTGAACTAATCCAACAAACATTGCTGTGTAGTGGGGGTGTGTGTCCATATATGCACTGTTCATTTCCTATAAAAAAGACTTAAATTGTCTGTGTATCAATAAAGAATGAAAAACTATGAAAACTATTTAATGACCATGTCCATTATAGAATTTAAGCATTCTAATGAGATTTTTACAATTAAACATTTCTGATGTATAATGCAGTGGAAACTCAATATTTGATATCTAATATGAATTTCAAGCTCTTTTCCCTTATGATCATTGTATTGGCAGCATCAGTAGTAACACTAAATATTTTATTTATATTAATTTTTTGATTTTCAAATTAATTGAAAAATGCAGTGAAAATGTCATGTCTTTTTGTTGCACCAGTAAGAGGAATCAAGCAACACAATTCTTCATAAATACAATCATTGTTACAATATCTTGAAACTATTTCTAGGCATGTCACACCATTCACATCAGTGCTTTCATTAACAGTAATACTGAATACAACAGCTGGTAAACCAGTTTTCTGTTTTGCTATTACATCTTCAGCCATATCAGTTTTTTGTCTTTGAATTGATCTTGCAGAAGTCAGTATTTCTTGAATTGGAGACAGTATTGTTTTTTATTTAGTAGATCACTAAATAAGATTTTAGCATTTCTCAAAAATATTTCTTTGATGAATTCTTTATCTGTGAAGAGTTTGGTTTTCAAAACCACACAATGAGCAACTATATAATTGCATTTGATGGCTTAATAAGTAGTTTGTTTTTTAAAGATACAAACAACTCTTTTTATAGTTTCACTTTTCTCGAGTTTTTAAACATAATCAGATGTTTAATTAATGTCTTTGTATACTTGAAGTATAACAAACAATACATTTACAGCATAATGTACACATGACATGATCCTTTTTCTGTACAAATTCATATCCATTTGTCCAAGAGTCATAAAAAGAGCAAGCATAATGCTTTTGTCTTTTATGAGTCATTTTGCAGTAATATATTACTTAATAATAATTTTATTTTAACATACTATGGCCTGCACAAGACATATGGTTATTTTACATGTGAGTCACATGGACAAAATGTAGGTGGGGGTGTGAAGTGTGAATGCATGTATAGTAATTATAAAATGACAAGAGATTTGTTTTAATGAATTATGGCATACACTGAATCATTATCTCCATTTACTGTGTGCCAAGCATGGCACATGTGCCATAAGTTGCCTATTACTAATGACTTAAATAATTTCCATTTATTCCCTTAGTTTTCTATTTTAATCCACACAATACTTCTTGCAAAACTACTGTTACTCTGCCATAAACTTTTTTCAATGGTAATATTCCTAGTACCATTATGTAATCTAATTGCTGCTGTTACATTTTTATAAATATTTTTTAGAATATGACAATACCCTGTATTTATACCTTGATGATATAATGTTTTAATCACTGAAGAAATGCTTATAGAAATAAATGTCTTTTCATAATTTACAAATTCAAGGTATAATGGCAACTCATATCTGCTCCTTTCTATAACTTCTCTCAATATATGCATGTGATCTTTTGTACTAAAGTCACTTAAATACAGCTTGTTCTTTAGGGTTGATTAAATTCAAAGTTTACTATAGATAAGTTATAATTTTCTTGGTAATAATTTTGTATAGAACTAATAAAAGATTGATAGGTCTGTAATATCTAATATCTTTTTACCACTTTTTTTAAATATTAATATTAATAATGCAATCTTCCAACCATCTTGTACCTCTTTATCATTTAAATATTTGGTATATAACTTTGGCAAAAAAATTCTATTTCTTCACCTGCTTCTTTTAAAATATCAATTATAATTTGATCATTAATAGAGCTTTTTCATTAGTCATAGATTTCATTGTATGTCTTATAAATACCTTCATTTAAAATCCCAGACAATTTCAAAGATATAACAGTTGTAGAAGATAGTTTTTTGTTCTTTATTACTATATAATTTTTGATAGAATTCTTTTGCACAATAAGTCCATCTTTTTTTTATTGGAGAAATAAGTTTCCTACTAATATCAAGATGTTTTACACTCTTGAGACTTTTATCCTCTTCTATAGATTTCCTTGCTAGTTCACAATTATATTTTCTTATATTGTTATCAACTGTATATATTTTCATATTATTATTTTTACATAAATTGTCATCTCAGTTGAAATTTTACTGGTCAATTGTTGCCTTTTTGTACTAGTTAACATTGTTGCAGTTTTTAAAAGTGTATCAGTTAACTTCCTATTGATTTCATTCAAATATGAATTGTGTTCAAAATCTATTAATATTTCGATGTAATCTACATGTTATAGTTTGAATTCATTGGAATGTTTCTAAATGTTAAGGATATCTCCTGTGAATTCTATTTTTCTTAATTTTTATCTGTATAGTTTTATGTTAACAGGTATTTTACATCTCACTAATCAAATTATTTTGTGTGTTGAATTTATTGAAGAACATCACAATCTTCCTTAATTTTTATCTGTATAGTTTTATGTTAACAGGTATTTTACATCTCACTAATTAAATTATTTTGTGTGTTGAATTGATTGAAGAACATCACAATCTTGAAATATATAATGTCTGTTAGTCAAAATATAATCCAATTCTGTTGTACCTTTATTTGGATGCTTACATGTCCATTTTCATTTAGCATTCTTCTCAAAAAAAGAATTCATAATATAAAAGTTTTTTTCTTGCTGAAAACTCCACAAGTGTATGCCCCTCTCATTTTTATTATTGTAATCAAATTTACCGATAGCATTTTCCTCTTTCAATTGTTTACCAATTAGAGCATTAAAGTCTCCCATGACAATTAACAACTGTTTCCATTTGTACAACCATATAAGCCTTTTGTACATCCACATAAAAATTCTCTACTTACAATATCACAATGAAAACTTTTGGGTACATATCATTAAGTTGAATAACTAATCTTGCTACTCTGTTTGATACCACCAAACTCCATAATGTTGTTTTTTCACTTTTATTTATAACAAATTATACTTCATTTGTCCTTCCAATGTTTGTGCCTTTGTAGCACAGTACATGTACAACTTTTTAAATCAGTTGTCTCTTCATTTTTTTCTTACAATCTTACAAAAAGTCCAATAATGTTCCAGTTATTATTAGAAAGTTCTTCCAAGTCTTGTAAACTTCATTCACTTGAAAGTGATCTCTAGTTGTAAGTACTTAAATAAAATATCATCATCAAATAGAAAATGTTTTGTAATATCTGAATTAAAACTATTTAAGAAATAGAAATATATCTTGATGAAGTTGAAATAAAAACTAAACCACTAAGTTTGAATGATGTAGTATAAGGAGATTTTAACATCCTCTGCTTTCAGCAATCAATAATTGCCTTGGATGGTAACTAGAGAGCCTCTTGGAAATCAGAGTCATGATTTAATTTTTTTCTGTCATGATTGTATTTATCTATAAAAAAAAGTTCATTCACATGTACATTCATTCTGACTGATATTTTAGTTAAGAGTTATCAGACAACTGAGAAGAAAGTTAATGATGTCTCTTAATCTTATACTAGAGATAAAAAGGTAATAAATTAACCACATTGACTGAGTATGTTGATTAGCAATCCATCCTATATCATATACTAAATGAATAATTACATAGCAATAACATCTGCAATGACAAGAACCGTTATGTTGTAGTACGATTAATATTAATAAAAAATACGTTTGAAACTGTGTGTACTCCAGAAATTAAAAGTGTTAAATAATTACATGTGAAAGCAAACGAGTTGATTTAATAAAAATGAAAATTAGAAATGGTTTTTCATATAGATATTTTATAAAAAGCAAGGTGTAAAACAAGATGGAAGATCCGAATAAATAAATAATTAAACGAAGGATTAAAAATGTAAAGAACAATTCAATTAATTAATTCAGAAATAAGCCCAGAATAATTTAGTGATTAAAATTGATAAGGAATAAACAATAGAACAAAAAGTAGATATAATCTAGCAGAGAAAGGACAGACTAGTGTCAGTCCTGATTTTCTGAGAGACTTAAGTATAGCGCGAATTCAGAACAGGACCAACGATGGGAGGAGAACCAGATATTCAGGTCTGAAGGTACCAAAGACCGACCTAGGGTAATTATACAGACTATACCTGTCTTATTATTATTTTTGTAAGTCTTACAGGCGCTAGTAGAACTAATGATAATTCTGTTTATAAATAATTGTTATTTTTCATACTAATAAAATCTTATATCAAAAAATGATCAAATTTTAAATTAAAACTTGTTCATAATGTTGTCTTTGCAACGTAATATAACTTTTTAAAAAATATTATGTTTAATAAACCGTATCAACCCGGATTTCACTTCTATAATGGAGCCTTATCAAGATTTAAATACCCAAAGTTATATTATAATTCCTTCTATTTTACAGCAACTCCATCTATAGGCTTCATTTTATATTATACTTATAAATTATAATCATGTATTTACATTATATAATCACATATTTATATTTTAATATTATTTATAAATTTCCTAATTTTCTCTTTTTTACATATTATAACTATATTTAATAATTTAAACTTATCATAATTAGAATGATAATTATCTATATAAATATATACATATAATTTACCTATAATTATACTTAACTTAAATTTTCCAGCTATCTAATAACACCCATTTTCCAGCCAATTTTACAGGACCTTTAACTATATTCATACATTTTTTCAAAATTCTCTTATATATACAAAGACTCATAACATATCCTCTCACTATACTTCTTTATATATTTAATTATTTGAATGTTTTTTTTCACAATTTATTCTATGTCCAGTATTTAAAAAATGTAGATAAATCTCTGATCTCATACCCTTCCTTTTAATTGCTCTATCATGTTCTTTACCTTTTTCTAATGCAGTTTTCTCTGTCTGACTAATATATATCTTGTTACAAAATTTACAAATAATCTAACCCAGCTTTATCATTCTCATTATTATTTTCTATATTACATATCCATTTCCCTAATGATCTACTGTTTTTCATCCTATTTTAATATTATTAGGCAATTTTTCCTTTACCAATTCTTTATATACTTTATCAAAATATGGAATTGAAATCCATTTATTATTTATAGTTAATTTGTGATTATTATAATATTTACTATCTTCATTTTTATTTTTAAAAAATGTACTTATATTTTTCTTTTTATATCCCATACTAATATAATCATTTTCAACTTCCAACTTTTGTATTAATGCTACATCTTTATCTAAAGTTAATCTATCATTTTTCTATTTAAACCCTTTCATTGCTGCCATTTTTTGAGATCATGGTTGATATGAACTTGGATCTATTACACCTCTTTATCTTTCTCTTTAATATAATGCCTTACAACAATATTACCTGTTATATCCTTCCTCATAAAAATATCTAAATATTTTAATCCTTCCTCTCCATTTTCTATCGTAAATTTAATACCATATCCATTATTATTCATTTCATTAAATGCATTATTGATACTTCTACTATTACCTATTATAAGTATATCATCAACATATCTATGATATTGTATAATTTCTTTCATTTTTATATATTTATCAGTTACATTTTTCTCAATATCGTCTATTACGATTGATTATATTGAGGAAAATGTAATTGATAAATATATAAAAATGAAAGAAATTATACAATATCATAGATATGTTGATGATATACTTATAATAGGTAATAGTAGAAGTATCAATAATGCATTTAATGAAATGAATAATAATGGATATGGTATTAAATTTACGATAGAAAATGGAAAGGAAGGATTAAAATATTTAGATATTTTTATGAGGAAGAATATAACAGGTAATATTGTTGTAAGACATTATATTAAAGAGAAAGATAAAAGAGGTATAATAGATCCAAGTTCATATCAACCATGGTCTCAAAAAATGGCAGCAATGAAAGGGTTTAAAAAGAAAAATGATAGATTAACTTTAGATAAAGATGTAGCATTAATACAAAAGTTGGAGGTTGAAAATGATTATATTAGTATGGGATATAAAAAGAAAAATATAAGTAAATTTTTTAAAAATAAAAATGAAGATAGTAAATATTATAATAATCACAAATTAACTATAAATAATAAATGGATTTCAATTCCATATTTTGATAAAGTATATAAAGAATTGGTAAAGGAAAAATTACCTAATAATATTAAAATAGGATGAAAAACAGTAGATCATTAGGGAAATGAATATGTAATACAGAAAATAATAATGATAGTGATAAAGCTGGGTTAGTATATAAGATTATTTGTAAATTTTGTAACAAGATATATATTGGTCAGACAGAGAAAACTGCATTAGAAAAAGGTAAAGAACATGATAGAGCAATTAAAAGGAAGGGTATGAAATCAGGGATTTATCTACATTTTTTAAATACTGGACATAGAATAAATTGTGAAAAAAACATTCAAGTAATTAAATATATAAAGAAATATAGTGAGAGGATATGTTATGAATCTTTGTATATACAAGAGAATTTTGAAAAATGTATGAATATAGTTAAAGGTCCTGTAAAATTGTCTGGAAAATGGATGTTATTAGATAGCTGGAAAATTTAAGTTAAGTATAATTATAGGTAAATTATATGTATATATTTATATAGATAATTATCATTCTAATTATGATAAGTTTAAATTATTAAATATAGTTATAATATGTAAAAAAGAGAAAATTAGGAAATTTATAAATAATATTAAAATATAAATATGTGATTATATAATGTAAATACATGATTATAATTTATAAGTATAATGTAAAATGAAGACTATAGATCTAGTTGCTGTAAAATAGAAGGAATTATAATATAACTTTGGGTATTTACATCTTGATAAGGCTCCAATATAGAAGCGAAATCTGGGTTGATAAGGTTTATTAAACATAATATTTTTTAAAAAGTTGTCTTATTAAATAATTTTTTATTGAATTATTTTTAATATAATAAAATCTTGTATCTGTTAAGTGGGATATCTTAATTTTATGCAAGAGAGTAATAGTTACTTGAATTAGGTGTATTTGGTTGTTTCTCATAAGTAACATTAAATCAAGTACATCACAATTTTGGCACAGTCAGGAAAAAACCTGTTTTTCAAGCTTTATGAAAGAAGTATACCGATTAGTAATTCAGAAGTCAGTGCATTGTTAAAGAATTAAAATGTCGATAGGACAAGCTAATATATCGGAATTTGGGATAGATAATCCACACGAATGGCCCTTTTATGTGCTTCAATTACAAAATTATTTTAAGTTAAATAGTATTATTGAAAATGACAGGAAAGTAGCAGCGTTATTATGTTTGTCAGGTGGAAAAGTTATTGAAATAGTAATACAATTGTATAATGGACAAGTTACAGATAGTAGTAACTAAGATGACTGGTTCAAAGACTAACAGATTATTTTAGCCCAAGACCATCAAAGTTAAAATTGAGAAACCGCAAACAAGACAAACTCGAATCGATTAAAGAATATGATATTGTTCTATGCCAATTAGCAAAGAATTGTGAGTACAGCGACTTTGTGGAACAAATTCTTATTGACCAGTTATTATGGGGAATGAAGGACGATAAATTGCATCAATCATTATTAATTGAAACTCAGATGACTTATGAAGGTGCTATTCAAAAGGAAATAGTATACCAATCAGTGGTAGAACAAGCTTTAGCTTTTTCAAATAGAATGGAGGAAAACTCTAGGAATACTATTTTTAAAATAGAGAGAAAGGATAAGGATTGTACTAAAGAAGGAAAAAGTTTTGAAATAAAATGTTTTTGTTGTGGTAAAGTAGGTCATTTGTCTAAAAGCTGTAAATGGAGGAATGAAAAATGCTACAACTGTGGGGGCAAAGGCCATTTAGCAGCAGTGTGCAAAAAACCTAAATGAAAATCTGAATATGGTAAAGATCAGAAACAGTGGAAAACAGTAATTAAAAAAATATTTTAAAAAATGAGCAGGATCAATTCATGTTAGAGATTAAGTTAAGTAACAAAAGAGTAGAAATGGAAATAGTTAGTGGCTCAGGAATTTCTTTAATATCTATAAAAAAGTGGAAGGAAATATCCACAGAAAGCCCTCAGATTAAAATACAGAAAGCTAACATTAACATTAGAGATGTCACCGGGAACCTGATCAAGTTAATTGGGAAATCCGAAGTAATAGTTGGTTTTAAAAATAAAAACTACAAATTACCTATATATATAGTAGATAAAGATATTAGTCCGTTAATAGAAAGAAACTCGTTTAAAGACTTAGGCATTAAATTTAATATAGTTAAAATGTCTCAGTGGAAAAAGAAATGATAGAGTTATATCCTAATTTATTTACGAAAGATTTAGGTTTGCTAAAATCAAAGCCCATTGACTTGCACTTAAATGAAAATGCTAAACCAGTTATTTGTAAACTGAGAAAAATACCTTTAGCCCAAAGGCAGTTAGTAGAGGAAAAAATAGACTCATTAGTTAAAAAAGACATGTTATCCCCAGTCGAGGAGGCAGATTGGGCCACGCCAATTGTTATGCTAACAAAACCAGATGGAAAAATTAGGCTGTGATTATAGAACAACAGTAAATAAGTATCTTAATAAAGTAGCTTACCCAGTGCCAAATGTACGTGAGATTCTCAGTAATCTAGCTAAAGCAAAAATTTTTGCGAAATTGGATTTAAATTCGGCATATCACCAACTAAAAGTTACAGGTGATACAGCTTGGTTATTAACAATTATGACCCCTTTTGGATTATTAAAATGTAATCATCTCCCTTTTGGAATTACATCAGCTCCAAACATACTTCAAGCAAAAATAAATTCAATATTACAAGGCTTGGAAGAAGTGACGCCATATTATGATGATATTTTGATTGCTGCGACATCACCACAAAAATTAAGAAGTAAAATTCGGGAAATATGCGAGAAACTAAATAACACAGGGGTAAAATTAAATGTTAAAAAATGTGTTTGGGAAACTGAAGAATTAAAGTTTTTAGGCCATCTTATTTCGGAAAAAGGGGAAAGTCCATTAACTGAAAAAATTAGGGCAGCCAAAGATGTTCCAAGCCCAATAAATGTCAAACAACTTCAATCTTTCGTAGGTTTGATTATTTTTTTGAACCTTTTCTAAAGAACAAAGCGATGGTCGCAACTCCTCTATACGAACTGCTATGCAAAGATCAGAAATGGATTTGGAATACCAACATGAAAAAGCATTTAAAGCAGTTAAGGAATTGTTAACCTCTAGTAGCTTATTCGTGCATTTTGATAGCAACAAAGACATCACTATTACTACAGATGCATCACAATATGGAATCGGAGCAGTTTTAGTGCATCAAATATACGGTCATGAACGTCCTGTAGCTTATGCTTCTCAGACCTTGGCTGAAAAAAATTATAGTCAGCTGGACAAAGAAGCTTTGGTAGTCATGTTTGCTGTGAAAAAATTTCACCAGTTTATATAAGGACAGAAATTTGAATTAGTAACATATCACAAACCTTTGTTAGGGATTATAGGAAAAGATTGTCCAATGCCAGAGCATTTAAGTCCATGCATGCTCAGATGGGCTAATACACTTACTGCTTATGATTTCAATGTAAAATATCAAAAAGGAAAGATAATTTCTCATGCGGATGCTCTATCTAGAGTGCCTGGAAATAATGACAACTATGAAACTGATGTGGAAGTTAATCACATTGACAATATAAAATCACAAGTCATAAATAGTAAAGTAGTTCAGACATGGACAAATGAAAATGATGGGTATGCATTACTTAGGAAATGGATAAGCAAAAGTTGGCCTAATAAAAAACCTGAAAATTTAGCAATGGGATTTTGGGTCAATAGAGACCAATTGTCGGTCTGTAAAGGGTGTATTAATATGGGAGACAGAGTAGTTATACCTCCTATAGGGAGAATGAAAGTTCTAGAACTTTTGCATCAGGGGCACCCAGGCATCATGCGAGCTAAAGCTCTAGCTCGGAGTTATGTTTGGTGGCTGCAGATAAATAATGATATTGAAAAGTATATTAAGAAATGTGATAAATGTAGGTCTGAAATAGCTCTGCTGAATAAACAATATTCTTCTTGGCCTAAATCAATATATCCGTGGCAAAGACTTCATATAGGTCATGTGGGTCCAATAGAAGGAAGAAATTATTTAATTTTAATCGATGCTTTCTCTAAATGGATAGATTGTCATGAGGTTAAAAATACTAGTGCAAATGAAACAATAAAATGTTTAACAGACATATTTTATATACATGGATTTCCACAAGTAATCGTTTCTGACAACGGAACTGGATTTGCAAGTGAAGAATTAAAATTACAATTTGGAAAATGGGACATCAAACATGTATTTACACCCCCTTATCTCCCTGAATCAAATGGTTTGGCGGAAAATGCGGTAGGGCAAGTGAAGAAATATTTAAGAAAAAACAAAAATATGGATATGAAAAACATCTTACAGGAATTCATGATGTATCAACATATACTCCATCAACAACGACTGGAAAATCGCCAGCTGAAATGTTATTCGTTTGGAAAATATGAACTAATTTAGATTTTTTGCAACCTGATACACATATATATAAATATAACCAAGACCCAGTGAAAAACTTTAACATTGGAGACATGGTAATATTCAGAGATATACTACGTAAATAATGGGTTAATGGAAAAATTGAACGGGCGCGATCAAAACAAATTTATGATATTAAAGGCAAAAATGGAAACATATATAAGCGTCACAAAAATCATATTCATAAAAGTGAAGATGATATACAATTAGATATGTTCCAGCAGTTCCAACATGCAAATGAAAATAATTCAGATAAACAGATGAAACTGACCAACATTGAAGAAGATGCAGTAGAAGAGGAGAAAATACAGATTGAAAAGATGAAATCACCTAGACCAATATGATGTAAAAGAAGACCTTTGTACCTAAAATAATATGTATAAGATGGATAAACCATAACTTCTGAAGTGGGGAAGGAATCGTTATGTTGTAGTACGATTAATATTAAGAAAAAATATGTTTGAAACTGTGTGTACTCCAGAAGTTAAAAGTGTTAAATAATTACATGTGAAAGTAAACAAGTTGATTTAATAAAAATGAAAATTAGAAATTACAAATGGTTTTTCATATAGATATTTTATAAAAAGCAAGGTGTAAAACAAGATGGAAGATCCAAATAAATAATTAATTAAACAAAGGATTAAAAATGTAAAGAACAATTTAATTAATTAGTTCAGAAATAAGCCCAGAATAATTTGATTAAAATTGATAAGGAATAAACAATAAAACAAAAAGTAGATATAATCTAGCAGAGAAAGGACAGACTAGTGTCAGTCCTGATTTTCTGAGAGACTTAAGTGTAGCACGAATTCAGAACAGGTTCAGCGATGGGAGGAGAACCAGATATTCGGGTCTGAAGGTACCAAAGACTGACCTAGGGTAATTATACAGACTATACCTATCTTCTTATTATTTTTGTAAGCCTTACAGGTGCTAGTAGAACTAATGATAATTCTGTTTATAAATGATTGTTATTTTTCATATTAATAAAATATTGTATCTGTTAAGTGGGATATCTTAATTTTATGCAGGAGAGTAATAGTTACTTGAATTAGATGTATTTGGTATTTCTCGTAAGTAACATTAAATCTAGTACATCACAAGAACATACATATGGTGTGGATATTATGAATTTGTCCTGCTAATTTCCTTTAAGACCTCATAGAAGAATCAAACAAACTCATTTCCGTTAAAAACAAACTCCTTTCTGTTAAAAACAAAACTAATAAACTAATATAAAATAATTAAAGAGAAAATATTCATTATCATTTTGGAGTACAAGTTGACAATTTATCACATAGCAAGAATGACTTTCATATACTTGCATGTATGATTCATGAGTGCATTATTGATAAAATGTGTCTGCATTTTTGCACATAATAAAATTGTGGAATAAATTATAAAAATACTCATAAATAGTATATATGTGATACAAATATAATGTAGAATCTGTAATATGTAGTAGAGCATTATCTCTGATTAAATTAGAAATCAATATATTAAGCCCTATAAAAAAGCATTTTTTTAAAGTTCCTTTTATATCAATTAATATCTAGTTTCTTGTTGTAAGAATTGTTATGTTATGGTCTAAATCTAGATCTGAAATGCTACAATAAACTGTTAAAGAGAATAAATATTACAATAGGTATAGAAGTACAACTAATTATCAGATAGTATTGTTAATACTAAAACAAAATATCATTTAACATTAAATCTAAATAATAAGTCAGGAATTTAACTCAATTACTGGAAGCATTTAAACAATAAACAATATTTCACATGATCTATTAGAAACTTTCTTCTGATTTTTAACGGTGGATAATTTATAATGTAACATTTTCGTAATAAAGAATAAAAATGGAATCTAGGTATTGAATATCCAGCACAAAGAAATTTTGGTTCTATATTAAAATATTAATATAAGAATTAAAAAATAATGTAGCTGATATATGGAGAAGCTATAAGTTCTTGAAATAAATTAATTTAATACGTAGACATATTTGATGATGTCATTTTTAGTAGTGTTATTTAAATAATAATAATAATAATAATACCAACATCATCAACAGTAGTAATAGTAATCACAAAAATGATACGGATTATTTGCTCAGAGGACATGACACATTAACTAACTCAAATAATAGTTGATAAAACTGAATTGTTTTTTTTTTTATATATATATTTCGCTCAATAAGAGTTAACATGTAGCTCTTAAGTCTGTCAGTCAGTTATTATGCTGACCTGCACAAACTGTAACAAAAATGTTAAACAATTAATTATATGAAATATTAAAAAACTGAAGGATGGCAATCAGAAATATTAATATCAAAAGTATCTATATATATATAATGTAGAATAAAATGCCATTCAAATTTAATTTCTAATTAAATTGAATTAACTTTTAGTGTTTTAAAATAATTTTCATTAAAGGTTTCATTTTAAAATATTAATAAATTTATTTTACATATACATAATAAATCTAAAATTTAACTTTTGATCGAACTAAAATGATGACGCAATTAAATATATATATATATCTATATTTGAATAAACAAATTAATAAAACAAATTGTAAAGAAAATATAAAACTGAGAAACAGATTACCAATTTCCAATCTACATTATATATCAGAATGAAAATGTATACATTTTAAAATTTACTTGCTTTTTAATCTAACACGTATTCCTATGTGCGGTTTAACGCATTGGTACAGTGTCAGAATCGGGAATATGCAGCCTTGGAATCAATTTTGATGCTGGCGATACAGACCCTCGAACTTCATCTAAACTCTCGAGCGATAAAGCTATTTGAATATTTATTTCCAACACGTGTTTTTTATAATGCACGAATGTTTATTTCTGAGGTCATTTAACCCATTAGCTTAGCAGAAAATTTTCATCTACTTTGAAATAGCAAATGTCGATAATTTGCCTTACTATTTTAATTTTATAGCCAATAAAAAATAACATTGGATGACGCTTATCCTAAAAAAAAAAAATAAATCCTATTTTAACGGGCACCTTTGATATCGTTACTGCATATAATTACAAGTTTTAAAATTTAATTAGGAAATTTTATTTTTGCTACCTAATAATTAACAAAAATCACATAAAAAGATCATTTAATCCATAAAATATAATAAAAAAGAATGATAAAGTGGGCAACTAACAAAAAAAAAAAAAAACTTTACATAAAATATTTACTGATTTTTTCCATGAATGATGGATAAGAATTCTTGCTAGCGCTTAAGTATATGGAAATATTAATTATCTTGAAGTGATTAAATTTGAGTAGAAAATAGCCTTTATAGTCTTTACATTTGAATATTCTAAAACTTTTTTAGAATTTTTGAATAAATTTTATAAATAGCCTTATAATTAAAACAGAGCTCAAGGCTAAAGTCACATTAACTTAAATAATTGAATGGCAAGATACAAGTTCAGAGGAAGAGGCTGTCAGTTTATTTTTAATTCTTTACAGAAACTACCATTTATCTAAGTATGAAGTCACTCATAAGGGCAATATCAAGAAATATCTAAACAAATTATTTGGTATTAGATTTAAATATAGAACTCTCTCAAAAATAGTGAACAAGTTCTATAACAAAATGAGAACAAACCCACTAAAAGATGACAAGCTATAGATACTACTCCTCTACATTCCAAATATAACCAAAAAAATTTAACAAAAATCTGCTCACAGTTCCATCAAATAAGATTTTATACTCTACCCACAATAAATTGACTCATAAATATTTCAAAAGATATTTATTTTCTTACTGAGAAAATTCCTCACACTGTTTACAAAATAGCAAACCCTGAAGCTGAATGAAAAATTATTTACTGAGGTGAGTCATACACCAGCCTGGCCACAAGGCAATCACCAAAACATGAGTCATACACTGAAGTCCAGAATTGCCAATATTACTTGCATCAAGATAAATGATGTAAAGTGCAAGATCAAAAAAGCTTGGCATATAGCTAACAATCCAAACTCCATGAATAAGAAGGAATCCTGCTTCCCCCTTTCAAAAAAATGAGCCATATAATTTGAGTACATCTGAATAAACTGTTTACATATATAAACATACACACACACATGTAAATCTCATTGCTATTAATTTGAGGCCATAAATAGTTCTCAAAAGTGCTAAGCTTGATTCAAAATGCATTTATAATAAGTTTTTCTTACAATAGCATCCAAGCTTGAAAGTTGAATTTACAATTGATAAGAAAATTTGCAACTTTTATAAATTACAATATTAAAATGTATATTTATTTTGGAAAATTGCAATTGTAAAATGTATTTAATAAAGTGTTAAATTGAAATAAAATGATAGACTTCTATGTATAATAAAATTGTTTTAGATTTTCATTAACTTTCATGTCTTATTCTTGACTGATAAGACACTTTCTCTAGATAATAGTCATCTGCAGGCATTTGATTACTAAAATAGAAATAAAGCAAACTAACTCCTTTTTAAAACTTGATTTTTTATGACTATAATCATGAAAAAGAAATCCAACGTTTCGACTATTTTTTTATAGACTTTTTCAAGGCACACTAAAATAAAATATATATACAATAAATATCACATATTCCAAAAAAAAAAAAAATTAAATGAATTAAAAATTACAAAATATATTCATAGCCAAAATTTTTTTTTTTTTACCTTATCTCACTCCCCTTTCCTATTACAATCACAACTTAAACACAACACATTTCTTTTAAAAATCTATATGTATCATTTAAAAACTTTTAATTAAAAACCTATTTTTTTTTTATCTTTTTCTTTTATCTTTTTCATGATTATAGTCATAAAAAATCAAGTTTTAAGAAGAAGGAGTTAGTTTGTTTTATTTCTATATTAGATATATATGAACTATTTTGAAAAGAAGAACTGTGTGCTGGATATATTAAATTATTTGATTACTAAATTATAACATCAAATACATCATAAATATTTTTAAGAATTAGTTATCCATTACAGGATAAAGGTTCCTCCATGTCTAATCCATTTCTCCAATCTCCAGTCTCTCTTCTTTTCATCACACTAGTAATCTTCTTTTATTTGAAATGTTGTTTCTTTCTAAATATTTTATAATTTCTAGGAATCCAGTTTAAGATTTCAACTGTCCATTTATTATCATATCTTCTAAAAATATGCCTAACACATCTCCATTTCAGCTTCTTAATTCTTTCAATTATATGAATAATATCTTTGTTCTCTCATCAACATATTTTAATTTTGATCCCATCTTGTTATTCCCAACATACAACTTTCCATATTTTATTGAGTGGTCTGAATCTCTGTACTACTTTTCTGTTAAATGTCCAAGCTACATATCCATAAATAAGAATTGGTAAAACAACATTTATTAAGAACTCCTTTTCAAACAGATAGGCATATTTTCTTTAATATAACTTTACTTCTACTAAAAGTAATCTATCCAAGTTTAATTCTATGATTAATTTCATCCACTATATTTTCACCTATAATAAGTAACTTCTTCTAATCCATCATTATCAATCTTAATTTTTTTTAAATCTTTAAATATATTATTTTAATCTTTTTAATATTTATCTTTAGTCCTGCTTTCATACTTTCTTTTAATAACTCTTGAAGTACTTTCTAAAATCCTAAAGAATTATTTACAAAAGTAACCATATCATCTGCAAAATCTAAATGACTACAATAATCATTTACTTCTACTCCCTTTCTATCGTCACACCAGGTGAAAGTTTTTGAATGTGCTCAATCTTTGAAACTTCTGTATATAATCTTTATTTTATACTAAAATTCAATAAATTGGGCTTGATTTGCTTTTAATTTAATTTTATAAATGAATAAAATTCTAAAAAAATCACATTCAAACTTTATAAATATTTAAAAACTGATTTGCAAATAAAAACAAAGTACATAAACATATAAACAATTTTAATGTAAACATTCTTTCAGAAAATGAATAAATTATTTTTTAATTTATCTTTTTAAGTGTAAATAAACAAAGATGGATTTGTAAAAAAATTTAGCAATTTCTACTTTAAAATTTGATATTTGCTTTATTAAATATTTGAAAAAATTCTAACACCACAAAAAATTTTGATACATGAGGATGTTATGTGATGAGTTTCACATGAAACATGGTCAAGAAAAAAGAAACACCCTTAAAAGATTTTTTTCTTCAAGAACAATAAATATTATTGTTATATGCTGACTGTCTGTAAGATAATGACTTTTTCAGATTTTTTTAATTAAAAAAAATCAAAAAATAAATCCTACACTAATACAAGTTATGATAATAGTAAAATAATGGTCTAAAGCAGCAGAACTATCTTTTGACTTAATATACACCATTCTTCCAATGAAATAACTGATAACATACCCATCCATGGTGTAGTCTATAATATCAGTCTTTTTAGGTATAGGGGCAATGTAATTGTTATAATTAGTATTTCTTTAAATTAAATAAATACATAAATTCAAAATAAATACTATTTATTAACATATTATGTATACATGATGGAAACACATTTTTCATGTTTTTTGTCTTATTATGCACATTGAAATTTCTATGTTTTATGCACTAATATATTCAACAGTTTTAGAATAGGTAGAAGTGACGAGGAAACAATTATAGAAGAAAGTAGCATGATTATAGGCTACTTTTACAAATTAATGTAATATTAAAAGAATAATATAACCTCCCTAATGATTTTTTATTTCTAATCTGAGTAGTGAGCTTATTTATCATTTCATTCTCTACTTTGGAGTATTATTAGTTATTTGGTAATGTGAAGTTTAACATAATGCAAACAAATCTTACCTCAGTATGCTTATTTATTTTCAGTATTTATGTTTTCTTATGACTAGCACTTCTATAATTAAATTGCCTTAGCTTTCTCTGATTTGATATACTTCTAAAATTTATAATCCTATATAATTCGAGCAATAAAAATGTATGCCAATATAATTGCTTTATTCAAGTTAATTTTGTTTTAAGTGCATAGTAACTTATTCTTCTAAAATATTCCATTAAGTATATTCACTTAATAACAGTACTACTTCAAAAAGGTCCATAAGCTTAATACATTAACAAAATACTATATACAAACATTATTACTATATGGGCACATACATATTCATGTTGTCTGCTAAAAATGGTGTGTTAATTAATAATATCATTGTCAACAATTAGAGTAATTGCAGGTTAAAGCTCTCTGTCATCTTCACTTTATTCTGTACTTTATTTTTATTATATTTTAAACTCTGGACTATGGCCTATTATTTTAATATATTAATATATTTTCATATTTTTTTCCTGACATAGTTTTTTTAATGAGATTTAATTATGCATTTACAATTCACTATTATAACATGGTAACATCCACAATATCTCTTACTTTGCCTTTTGTAAGATCTCTATATCCTTTGTCTTTTCAGATATTTTAATATCATATCTATGCACACATAGTTATTATTATTCAACATTTTATATTTTTTGCCAGGTACAACATAATATAAAGATATTAAGCTTTATTAAATTTTATTGTAATTTACTCTATCTTTATAATCTTAGAAATATTATTCAGATGTGAATTATACTATATTATGTTTCCTCTAATTGTATGTACAACAATGTATCTTTTTTTGTTTGTTTGTCTATTTGTTAACTCACTAGGGGTGGTATAAAGTATAGCATTTTAAAAACTTAAAATACATATTTAATATATTCAAGTTCGATACAACTTGATGACATTCTATATATTTATTTAAAATATCTATGAAAGTGATAGAATACTAATTTTTTAAATAGGTAAATGTTTATTAATTTCTGAACTACCTCTTACCTCATGCTTTTATTTCAAGTAAAATCTAAAGAGCATAACTGTGGTTGGAAAAATAATTTAATGAAGTTCATTTATAATATAATTCTGGTAAACATTTTTTTAAAAAACATTTCCAATCAGAGTAAAAATGTTATTCACTTTTCATTTAACATTCCTGTATTATGACAAATTTCTTTGTTCTTTCTTGTTATAAGCCATCAACTTTCATTTTAATATTCAACCAATATTATTTTATCACAATATAATATAATTTAATCTCATTTGATAGATATTTTCGTTTAAAAATTAAATAAGTTTTAAAAAATTATATTTGATTTTTGGAATAATTTTAAAAATTAGATTTAGTTTCAAAAAAGACTTTATTATTGCTAAAAAAAATACATTTACTCTTCCGAGTCATGCTGCATATATATGTTTACATTGTAAGTAAAATGATATAAAAAGGTTACATACATATAGAACACAGGAAGGAGGCAATAGTTGGCCAGTGTTTTTTTTAATCCAAATTAAATTTATTGGAGAAGGCTCTGAGTGTGAATTTTGTAGTACATTTGGAACATTGGTTTATTGGTGTTTTCTTGTTCAAGGAGATCAACTGCTTTAATAACATGATCTCTATTTCCTATGAGCTTTGAATACAATGATTTAGTTAATTCCATGAGTGATTATAGGGATGTTTGGATGCTGTGGATTTTGAATAGACTCCAAGTGTTCTCATAAAGGAATTTTATTGTTAGAATTTCATCTTTTTTTTAATCTTCTTTAAAATACTGATAAATGTTGCCTTTGCATTCAGCAGTGGGATATTGAAGGTGATCTTGCATCTAGTTATCCACAGTGAGTATTTAATAAAAGTTCTTATGTGAAGGAAATTTTGGTCCTTCATGCAATCCTTAATAGATAGAATCCTATAATAGTCCATTGAGGTATTTGGGGCTATCATTAGCCTTACTGATGTCAAGCCTGTACAGGATAGAATTGTATGCTCAAATGTTTCTTCCTGTCTGTTACAGACAGGACAGGAAGAATCTATGTTTTTTTTAGAAATCTTCTGTAATGAATGAAATAGTTTGTTGGAATTGAGTTTAAGTTAGCTTTAATTAAAAAATCTAACAACTTTGGCTCCATCAATAAGAACTTGAATAGTGTAGTGATTTTGTAATTTGTTACTCCAAGCCTTGGTCTTAATTGTGAAGGTTGTGAGTTCATTAATAAGTGGGCAGTCCATATGGAGATTTTGGTATCTCAGAGGAGTTGCCATTGAATTTGTAAAGATGGGAGAGGATTTGGTCTATCCAAGAGGACTTCTCAGGAGGAGGCATATCAGTGGGAGTTATTGGTTTTGTTGCAAGGATGTTATCATATTTTTGTGTCAGGTTGACTACCACTGTGTATGCTTTTGATAGAATATTGCCTGAATGAATATGAAGGGACATTCCATTCAGTTTCCTATGGAATTGCATTTTTTGCTGTGCTGATCAAAGTAGTGCGACTCTTCCAAAATAGCCATGCACATAGCCTGTAAATTTTCGATAGGAATGACTTGGTGATGATAATGAACAGAAAATAGTAGGCAATCTTGTCCATTACTTTCATATTTAACAGAGCCACATGGCCCTGTAGAGATAAATGTACCTTTGAAAGCCACTGTGTAAGATGGTCAGCTTGTTCAATAATAGTATTCTAAGTATTTTTGGTCATGGTGAGTCTTATATATAGGGAACCCCAAGAAATTTTGGGGCTCGGCAAGAAATTTGGAATGGATTCTCTTCACATTTAATATTTGTCATGTAGAAGACTTGCTGTGGTTAATGCATAGTTGAGATGAGCTGGAAAATTTGTCAAGTAAAAGGTAAAGTGGTTTGATATACTTATGTGATGGGAGGAATATTATGACATCATCCATGTATGTAATAGAGGTCTCCACTTAGTGAATTATTGTTTTCATGCTACATAGACCCTCTTTTAAAGTCTATAGAAGATTCTCTCCCAGGAATTTATACATCAAAAATAAAAAAACCCATGACCTCCATTACATACATGGATGATGTCATAATATTTCTTCCATCACATAAGTATCTCAAACTGCTTTACCATTTACTTGAAAAATTTTCCAGCTTACCTCAACTATGCATTAACCACAGGTAAGTCCTCTACATAGGGAATAATAAATGGAAAGAGAATCCATTCCAAATTTCTTGCTGAGCCCCAAAATTTCCTGAGGTTCCCTATATATGTCTCAACTTGCCATGACCAAAAATATTCAGAATATCATTATTGAACAAGCCAACCACCTTACACAGGAGCTTTCAAAGGTCTATTTATCTCTGCAGGGCAAGGTGGATCTGTTAAATATAAAAGTAATGGCCAAAATTGCCTACTATCTTCTGTTTATTACCATCACCAAGTCATTCCTTTGAAAGTTTACAGGCTATGTGCATGACTGTTTTGGAAGAGTCGCTTCTTCCATCAGCACAGCAAAAATGCAATTCCATGGGAAATTGAATGGAATGTTCCTTCATTCCATTCAGGCAATATTCTATCAAAAAGCACACAGAGTCATAGTCAACCTGACACAAAAATATGATAGCATCCTTGCAACAGAACCAATAACTCCCTCCTCCTGAGAAGTCCTCTTGGATATACCAAATCCTCTCCCATCTTTACAAATTCAATGGCAACTCCTCTGAGTGCTTACATACCAAAATCTCCATATGGACTGCCCACTCCTTAATGAATCCCCAACCTTCACAATTAAGACCAAGGCTTGGAGTAACAAATTACAAAATCACTATGCTATTCAAGTTCTTATTGATGGAGCCAAAGTTCTTAGATTTTTTAATTAAAGCTAAATTAAACTCAATTCCAACAAACTATTTCATTCATTGCAGAAGATTTCTAAAAAACATAGATCCTTCCTGTCCTGCCTGTAACAGATAGGAAGAAACATTTGAGCATACAATTCTATCCTGTACAGGCTTGACAGCATTGTTTTATCATCAAATTTCAGATGGAGCAGATTCAATTTGCAAAATAAATGAAATCTTCTTTCTTTGATGCTTGTTTTTAAAATCTCACTGAATAATTATTAATATCTGGTAAATCTATAAATTTTTGAGTTAAAAGTTTAAATTTTTTTAGAAATTTTCATGATATCATATTTTTTAACAGATTGTTAATGATAACATAGTTTAGAAAGATTGTGCTTTCCACAATCACAATTTCCATATTAATCATTACTCAGAAAAATATAATCTTTTATATTTAAAAGTAAAACATTTCTGCAGAAAATAAATATGTAATAATATACATTTTTATCTTCTAATAACTATCACACAATTACTATGCAAAAATAATCATAAACTTTTTTAAAAAATCAGTTTTTAGTCATTCATAATATTTTTTCAAAGTAATATTGCAAAGTTATCACACAGTTCAAGACTGCCAAAAATATGAGCACTCATTCATTATTGTGGAGCTTACCATACTTTGAATTTTTCACCATTTCAATTCCCTTGATATCTGCAGAATATTTTTAAATTAAAATATTAAAAAAATATGCGAATTTTAAAGTTTGGAAAAAAATTTTCATAAATCTCTCAGTAGAGAGCAAAAATGCAAATTTAATTTCTTGACTTCTGGATTAATAAGATATCAATCTAAAAACAGATATGTTACAAAAATATTTTATATTTTTAATCACTTATATATACATATATTATTATGTACACATACTAAATAAGATATATGCATAAGGGATATATATTTTAACTTATAGCAGAAATATCTAGTTATATATATATATATATATTGTACCTGGTGCATTCAGTAGATGATCTGGAGTACTATATTTGCTAGGCTTAACTGGGTTTAAACTTTATTTATCCTAAGTTTATATTTTTATAATATAAATGTTACATTAGCAGACCAGCCCTTCAAGCAGAGGAGAGAATACCATCGACAGCAGAGCTATCAATAATACCCAGTCAGACCAAGCTATGCAATGCATAACACAATCACATTTCCAGACCATGGCCTATCTCAACTACTAGATTCAAATTCCTACTATCCAAGCACTTTATTTGTTTTGAGGTAAACCTCAGGCACCAACTAGCTATGAGAACTAATGTACCAGGATAGTAGGCCCATAATCCAGTGCTCTAAATATCCCATGACTAGCTCAATCAAAATAATAATCTAACACATTATTGCTTTAATTAGTGGCAAAGAATTGACAGACAAATATTATGTTTCAAAATAATTTATTTTAACTAAACATTTATTATTCTAATTTTAATTACTTATATGAAACTTAATTAAATAAAACAATGACTTATCATAACCCTTGGTTCACACATATACAACAGCAATATAATATAACAAAAAATTTAAATAATACAAGACATTTTAAAATACATGAAATCAATATAAAATATCCTAAAGCATTAATGTACATGACATTTCAAAAACACGCACATCCACAGTTTTTTATACATGCTGTAGAGTTCATTTATTAACTGACTCTGGGAGGCTTTAAGGATTGCAATGGCTAATTTAATATCAGAAGTGAAAATAATAAAAGTTACTCATTACCTATAGGATTTGAACATTGACTTCTTGCTGGTTGTTACTTCATGTGAAAATCTTTCCAACCAGTCATATTCAAGGTTTCTATGCTTACTATTCCATGACACTATTCTTTTAGATAGTTAAACATTCCTGGTGATTTTTCAAGTTGTTAAGCAGGCATCACTTTTACTGGGAAAATTGCTGTTTCATTGAACTCGGGCTCAGAGCTGGTCATATGTTTCCAATGATGATTAACACTGCATGATCTGATTGTAATCTCAACTGTTAGATTGAACTCAACTGATTGTGAACTCAACTGCTAGAGTGATGAAAATCCAGACTATTTATGTGATGACCTGTTGTCACTTTGGTAATTGGTTTTTATGTTCACCAATTATATCTGTTGTTGAAATTCCTCTACTGTTTTTGAATACATTCCTTCGATAAGATTTTAATCCTGTTATTTGAGATCTTTTAATTAGTAGCCATTGCAAACTTGTTGTTTTGTGGATTTTGTTTAACTTAGTAGCCATTGCAAATTCTGTTTATATTATTTATGAGTGTATACAATATTTAAATCTTTGAGAGAATTCCAATCACATGCTTTCATTTGTTTTTCATTTTAATATTTTTAACACATACATATTTATCGCTCATTATTTACGCACATGTATATTTTAAAATCAATTCGTTATTTAGTTTTTTAAAATTACTTTTCTTTTCTTTCTTTCTTTAATAATTTAAATGAAAAGAGAGATATTTTTAATTTATGTAAAAGATTCATTTAAACTGCTATAGTTTTAACCTTTTCTAAACCAAATTCTCTATCCTGAATCACTTTTAAATTAATTCATAAAACTTTATGAATGACACAGGGTTTAATTTTCCCCTGGGCTAACAGTATTTTTTTCTTTATTTTTAAAAACTCTAAACTTTTATATTGAAACACTTTTAACTATTTATTATCAAATTGAAACTTTACATTGTTTTATGAGAAATTTTTATTTTTAATAATTGTAAACACAATTTTAGTGAATGCTCAGTAGCATTACTATATATATATATATATATATCAACTATAAGTGTCTATCAATTGAAAGTATGATATAGTTTTACATTTACTCTGCCAATACTAAAATCTTAAAAATTACTAGAGATAAAAAAAAAATTATATTAAATGCTTTTATTAACCATGCACTAAAAATAATTGTTTCTTCAATCCAATTGTGGTTTTTTGATTTAAGTTGAAATAATAACATGCAGGATCCAGAAATAAATGAAGTCAATTTCTATTTTTATAACAAGGGATTGACATAATTAATTTCTGGACCATATAAAAATTGCATTGAAGGGTATATGAGGAGAGTATATAGAAAAGTTTGATCATCATCATTATCAACCATGATTAATCCACTGCAAGATGAAGGTCTCTCCAAGTTCAATCCATCTCTGATTTTTAGCTTCTCTTCTCCATGTCACCCCTGTCCACTTTCTTATTTCATCCATCCATCTAACATGTGGTCTCTTTCTGGGTGTTTTACAATCTCTTGAAATCCAGTTTAAGATTTCAATTGTTCATCTTTTATCATCTCTTCTATCAATATGTCCAGCCCAACTCCACTTCAATCTTTTAATTTTTTCAATGAGGTCAGTAATACCTGTTTGTTCTTTTACCCATACATTGCATTTTCGATCTCTTCTTGTTATTCCCAACATGCATCTCTCCATACTTCTTTGAATAGTCTGATATCTCTCTCTTTCTCTCTCTCTATATATATATATATTGAAACAGTAAGGTCTGCATTGCAGATCTTCGTTTCACCTTTTCTCACCTACTTCCTACCCTCATACCTTAGTTTGAACCCCAATCTATCGTAGTGTGTCTGCAATACACTTATATACCAAAAATCCCGCCTAATTTTAAACCCCGAGCACAATGCTCATATTATATATATAACTTATTCCCAAATAAAATAAAATATTATGAATTATGTATTTGTTCACATAATTTACATTTATTAAAAAGTAAGTTATATAAGTCGTAATTGAGCACACACTATGATATCCATTTTAAAACATATCAAAATTATAAATTGTTAGTTATTTTGTTTGGATCTATTTACAAATATATTACCGTTGTAATATATTTTGATTTAAAATAAAATTCATTTAGTAAATATTCGTTTAGTAGATAGATTCAAATATTACAATTTAAAATAAAATAATTTTTGTTTTATTTAATAAAAATCATCCCAAATATTTCTGTTAAAATAAATGAGGGACAATAGTTTAATTATATAAGTTTATCTAAAAACAGCAGCTGTCCACTTAAGTTTTCTTTAATTAGTAGCAGTAATTTTAATTAAATCTAGTTTGTAATTCGAATGTCAATGGGGAAGTTAACAAAAGAAATTAATTAATGTTGAATTCCTTTAGACATTCGGATAGATTTAATTACAGCAGATAAGTCCAATAATTTTATACACTCCAGGGCAAGTCTATTGTTAAATTTTACTATAAAAAGGATGGTTTTCTTTTGTTCTCCATTCTAAGCTTTTAAAGAATTCTGAGTTGTCTAAAGGTTTCTGAGTTGTTCTAAGATTCTAATAATTTGCTAACCTTGACATGTCTGAGTAGAGGCGTTAAGATGGCTATGTCCCCTTGGAATAGCCAGATGCTGCTCCATACCATCAGAAGTTATCACACAGACCCCGGAACTGCTGCTGCCACTGTCAAAATATGAACATTCCAGATTTTGCTGCTGAATTATAAAACCTGCCGAACATCTACCTGCAAATGTGTTTCCAGAGGTAACCCAAATTAACCCAAGAGCTCTTGTGATTCCTAACTAACATGCTATAGCTATTTAACATTGTTTTCTTATATTTCACAACTTCATTATGTATTTCTTTCATGTATTTAAATATACTCAACATTTTGCTCTCTATCCTTGGGTTAATATTTTCTATTTATAAAGCTTTCTTTTATTTTATTATGATAATGTGTCAGAATCGTCTTTGACCGAGTGAACTATTCCCTCTATTGAAAGTAAGACGCCGCTATTAAGGCATATTTTAAATTTATAATTTTCCAATTTTATTATCTTGCAAATCACTCGTTCGAGGGCGATTCTTTTTTTTAATGTAATATAATCACATAGTTTAAAATCTACATGCTAGTGATTTTAATCTAATATAAGAGTATGTGCAAAGTCAATGATTTAAATGTGTCACCAAATGCATGATTGCGTATATAAATCTATACTTACTTTTCAAACCCGCAAGCATGCATTTTCCTATTTTAATTACCGTGTTCTACTTTCATTATAAAGTTCATCATTGACGTCGAGAATGTGTGGACCCTCTTAAATGAATTTCAGGGAATTTGATTGGGCATTTCTCTTAATCCGAGTAAAACCCATTTAGTATGTTTTTATATACACTAGTCTCGTATTGCTGGTACATGAATTGGTTGTTGAGACCACATAGTTTTATTTTTCCAAGGATTCTTTACATAGCTAAGGCCGTTCTCTCCACACTTGCGGTTTCCAGGCAGAGGGTGTCCCAAATGACACCCCTGGGAATTAAATGCAATCATCACACAGTCGCTAAGTTTCGGCTGTTCGTCAAAATACTTTCCTACAGGTTAGCGGCAAGATGCTCTCCGTAATTATTCCGGATCTTCAATATTGTTTCATTTTATATTTATTTTACAAAGCATCTGTGACTTAAATGAGTCACACCCTCCAACTTTATAAATTCACTATCAGCAATACTGACCTCCCAATGCAAATCTATTATTATTATTCTCAAATAAATGCTTTGATCCCATTCCCACGTTTGCTTAGTAAGCTTTAGTCCGTACTATTCTCGAAATCAATAAATATTTTAGAACATTTAATTTCAAATATTGTCTTAAACTTGTCTATTTACTCAAAGCACCTTGCACATGTTTCTATCTTGTCAAGCACATTATCGTAACGCTATTAGACCGAGGAATAGAATATATCACTCTGTTTTAAAACCTTTTGTCTTTATTGAAATATAAATGCCAACAATTATTTAATACGCATCCCTGTCTCATATAAGCAGACAGTGGCATTATATATATATTTATATAAATAAATTCTGTGAAATTATTTAAAACTAAATTTGATCTCTTATTTTATTTGATTCCTATCACTGTCTCGGTCTATATATATATTTTCTGCATTTCTTTTGTAAATCCATAGACATTAATTAGCCACCCAAACTTCTTTTAGTATAGAGTCTTTTGTTTCTCCCTGACCACCAGGCACTGGTCAAAGGTTATGCTAGTGGTGGCATCAGATGCGTTATCACGTAGATGGCGCTGTGAAATTTGGACTTTAGATTTGAACTTAGTATATCTAGAAGGCAACCCCTCCTAGAATGTTCAGTTTCGTGTCTGGGGTTTGAATTCTGCAGTGTGTTAGCGAGATAGACAATTCTGACCATTACAATATATATTGTAATAGAATGTCTGTTACCAATTGAAATGATCTCAAACAAAAATACACATATGAAGAAAGAAGGCCCCAAATGTTGGTGCCAAATGTAATAGAATCATGATTGCTCCAGTTGAAAATGATAAATGTAATAGAATATATATAACTGTATTATTATTCTCCATCCTCATAAATGAATCATAATGAATCAAGCCTCATGTTTTAGGTGTCAAATGTAATAGTACGGATTCTTCAACAATAATAATCAGTTAACCAAGCCCTAACGATGGCACAAAATGTAATAGAATGCATATATCATCCAATCTAAATAATATAAACATAGCATATCATATACATATACTGAGAAAATAATGCCCCAAACATTGGACAACAAATGTAATAGTATAACTGTCACCAATTCGAAGTGATAAATGGATTAGGATTGGAATATGCATACAAAGAAAGGTCTTAACAATCTAAATGAATCCAATTGTTGAGAAATCCAAATATAATAGATAGTATACTATAAATGATGAAAGATAAAATTGTCCCAATCATTGAGGAACCAAAATTAATGGATAACATTATCCCAATTACATTTAAACAAATTACTTATTTGCCCTTCCAACTAGCTATATATGAAATAAATCAAAATTGTACAGAGCAATAATGAGACCTGTCATTATAATTTATTCTCAGGGTTAATTTGACTAACTAACAAAATATATATATCAAAAACAAAGGGAATTTTATTGAATCTAATATACACATTACATAAGTAAACTTATGCATATCTAAATATATCAATGAACATTGACTTGTATAAGTGACCTCAACTAAATAATAATTAAAATATGAAATTATTCTCCATTAAGTTGTGAATTTAATAAACTTCATAATGACTCTGGCACTAAAAAAATAAATAAAAAAAAATACTCTTCCAAATAAAATACAAAGACATTACTTATAAAACAAATGGTACATCCTTTATTTCTAGACTATGGTTTGATTTTTAAGTAGTATCAGTGTTTTAAATATTTTTTAAATACAAACCCAAATACAAATAAATAAATATATATATACTTGCAATAAGTATATATATATATTAAATAGACAAAGACATATTCGTACTCAATAAGTATACATTAATATAAATGCAAACCAATATTTATATTTTCCAAATATTCAAATTTAAAAATAAAAAATAAAATAAAAATTAAATCAAATAAATAAAGGTATATTGTATACAGCAAACATATGAATTATTGTTTAGGTTTTGCATAAGAGTTATTATATGAAGTTAAAATGAAAATAGATAAATAAATAAGTAAATAATTGACTAGTAAAATATTGTAAATTAATAAAATAGATAACAGATATGCTCTCAACGCTAGGTTAATTGATTAAATATCATTAAATAAAAAAAAATCATCAAAATTTACTCCACTACATTATAAAAGGTTTACATATTATATCCACTTTTGAACTATACTTATTACTACAGCATTGAATACTCTTTTTTATTATTTACAACAAGGCTCACTCAGGTCTATAAATATAACATATCTTTGACTACTCAGTCATTTAGTGCTAACTTATAACTTAATATGAATATGGAATTTATTTCACCTCATTTTGTTATTTGTTATCTTATATACATACACACGCAAAAAATTATATAATGATGATTTCTAACTAATAGGTAACCTTTAATAAATCAACCTAATCTATGATCCATCCCTAAGAACACATTTAATTATCAAATAAATAAAAAAAATATTAAAAGAATTAAGATGTATAAATAATAAAAAATTTTGGATAATAAAATTTGTAAAAAAAAATTTCACTTATTAAAAAATATATATATAATAACCCATATTCAATTTAAACTTATATGCTTTATTTTCAAATTTCAAATACTTAAGTGTTAATTTTGACATTTGTAAAATGTTTGTTTTCTTTTTTTTAAACAAGACACTTAAATAGAACAGAATTATACTTATAAAAACGTTTCATTTTTCTAATAGAAAAAAACAAAAAAAACAATGAATATCGATCTCAAATATATATATAAACATATCATTTACATTAATAAAGTTATTTATTACCTTTTCAAAGTTCAACTTGTTCCATTGTTTTATTCCTTTATATTTTTTTAATATTTGAATGCATTCTAGCCAAGGTTAAATCTTGAAGAAAATATCACGTTAATGAAAATTATCAGTTTCCAAATGCATATATATATATTCTATTTTTTTAAAGATTTCTCTCCTTGAAAAAAAAATTGAAATGTTGAATCCAATATATTGGATTAATTTCAGTTGCTCCCAAATTGTTATTAAATTTACCATTGTAGATTCTTAGATAGCTATATTAAATTTCAGCTTAAGATACATGATGAAATTCATATGTCGGGTTTTTGCTTGGTTTTTCTTTTTAAATTGATCTGGGATAAAAAAAAAGGTGCAGTCCCTTGACTGTGATATATATATATTTTAGCCAACCATTGTTGATGTGTTCACATACAGTAGTTTATCCAATTATCTTGACAAATAAAGATAGCGAATATAAAATTACAACTAGCTTTTTCTCCTTCAGTTTCTTTTAATAACAATTTTAATAATGGCCTTTTTCTGTTGTTGTTGTTTTCACACATGCCACAGAACATGCAGTCTTGAAAACCATTGTTACATATGTTTTGTAAAACAATAATATTCGAAATAAAAAATATTAATCACATAAAAAAATATTATATCAAAAATTTATTTGACAGTTCTTTTAAAAAACAATAAATAAATAGATAGATAAATAATAAATAGCAACATTGCATTTTTTTAACCATCACTTAAAATAAAATAATCTTTTTTATAACTAACAATTTTTATTGTTTTTTTTATATTTATAATATTGATATACACATATATTAATTATAACATGTCACTATTATTATTAAAAATCTCACCATTAAGAATAATAATAACAATTAAAGCCATGTACCATTAACAAATAAACAAAATAATAAATCCAAACAACAATAACTATAACTAATAACCATAAACAATAATAACAATCAATATATAAAAATCAAATCAAAGAGATTTTTTTTTAAAACCAACAAATGACTTTTTAAAATAAAGGTAGATTTGTCTATCTTTTACAATATATATATATTGTATATGTATATTCATATATATGAATATATGAAGAAAGATGCAAAGAAAGTGAAAAGGAGAAGATAAGAATAATAATTTATTAGCTGTTAATGCCTGAGCTGATTTACTTTTGTGCTTCTTCTGTTCATAGGTCTTCATTTGCAGTATGAATAACTTTACAACTCAAGATTAATCTTTTATTTGTATTGTTAATTCAGACTTTATGCTTGTCTCACAGTAAGTGCTATTGGAATAATTTGGCATTGTGGTGATTTATAATCTATGTATATGTATTCAATATGCACACATACTTCACAACTTTAACATGAATATATTGTATCATTTTGTATAGATTTAAACTCAGAATCATTATGTTCCTAAAAAAAATGTTGGCTTATTTTTTTTTATGGTAGTTTAAAAGGATTAATAAGTTAAAATATTAGTAAATAGTTATTAGTAATCCATCAAAATTTAAAATAACATTCCTAAATTGTTTAATTTAATTTTTTTTTAAAAGATAGTATATTAAATTGAATATTATGATAAAGTTAATATTTTATTATTATAAACATTAAATAAATTGAAATACATATTGATATATTATTTATTAATATTTTATTTTAATTTTACTGAGTACGTTTTACAAATAATACATGAATGTAAACAAACATAAAATAGTCAATTCTTATTTAGGGTGTGTATGCATGTGTAAGGGTGTTGTGTTAATACAATTAAAATAATATGAAATCATATGTACTTTAAAAAACTATTTGTATCTAATTATTATAATAAATATTTAAAAAAATTATAAAATATATTATATTGAATAAATAAATATAAATGTTATATTCATATTTTATTTAAATTGGGGGTTTAAATTGTATTATCATTTGCAGAATTATTTTACTGTTATTATTTTTTAAAGGATTTATTTATTACAAAACCAAGAAACATTTTATACTTTAATAACTTCAAGAAGTCTCTATTTTATTTTCATATTAAATATTTAGCTAACCAAAACATTGAATAAATATGCATAAATTTTAATAATTTATGGTATTATTTTAGCACATTTTATAGATTATAATGAATACGTGATAATTAAAAGTTAAGCTAATCCCTTATTAAACAGTAATTGGTTAATTGCATATATTAATTTTCATTTAAACTGATATAAATTTGCAATCAACTATATCAGTACTTTTATAAGTTATATTTATTTTATCATTAGTTTATAAATACCTCATGCTAGTACAATTTGACATTTCAACTGGGTTTTAAGAAAATTATTTGTTTCATTCTATAAACTGTTAGACCATTATTAAAAAAAACTGATATCTGAAAATGTTATTATTCATTAACAGATGATCATTTTAATATTATACTGTTACAAATTTTTGATGCCCAAACGTTATAGAATATTTGATCAGTTAATCATTCACTTATTTATCATTTTGTTACAATATATATTTGTCATGTTTAGCATATGTGAATTTTATAATGATTTTGTCTATATTAGGAATTAAATTTTATATCTATTCAACTTTACATTTAGGTTATTTTTTATACTATAATAAAATTTATTTTTAAATTTTAAAGCAATGTATTTTACTTTAAAATTCATCTTTATTAACTATATTTAAAATCTATAAATATTGCATCACAATTTATTCTAAAAACCAGCAGATTCTTATTCCTACTTTCAAAAGATTATAAAAAAGTCTAAAGTATTATATTCATTTAATATCAAAAAAAATTTCCTTGAGTATTCATTCTAAATTTAGTATTTAATCTCAAATGTACTCTTTTTGATTCTAGCATATAAAAGTATATATTAAAGAATGCATTATTTATTAAAAATGCTTTGTATTCCAAATAAAAATATGTTTATTTAATTGAATTTAAAATGTTAGATTATTTAAATTCGCGTTTGTGTTTTGAATTGTTATGAAATCAGAATACTTAACTTAAATCCTAATAGACAAGCAGATTTCCTTTAGATTTCTTTTGATTTAAGGCTTGATTCAGGCTTATGTTGCTAAATATAGATAAAACTGTTGAAACAATAAAAGTATATAATTACTTTGATTCATCATCATCATCAAACATTATCAATTCACTGCAAGATGAAGGTCTCTCCAAGTTCAATCCACCTCCAATATTTAGCTTCCCTTCTCCACATCACCCATACCCACTTTTTCATTTCATCCATCCACCTCACATGTGGTTGCTTTTTGGGTATTTTACAATCTCTTGGAATCTAGCTTAAGATTTCAATTGTCCATCTATTATCTTCTCTTCTAGAAATATGTTCAGCCCAACTCCAATCTTTTAATTTTTTCAATGAGATCAGTAACATCTGTTTGTTCTCTTACCCATATATTGCATTTTTGATCTCTTCTTATAATATGCATTTCTCCATACTTCTTTGAGTGGCCTGAAGTCTCTGTATTAATCTTCTATTAAGTGTCAAAGTCTCAGATCCATAAGGAAGAACTGTAAAACACATTAATTAAAAACCTTCCTTTTCAAACACATAGGTATATTTCCTTTTAGTATCAAGTTATTCCTACCAAAAGCACTCCAACCAAGTTTAATTATATGATTAATTTCATTCATTATGTTTCCATCTGTATTAATAATCTGATCAAGGTATTTGTAGCTGTTAACTTCTTCTAACTCATCATAATCAATCTTTATTTTCATATTTTGAGAAAATCCACTGAATATTCTTTTAGTCTTTTTAACATTTATCTTTAGTCATACTTTCCTACTTTCATCTTATAACTCCTGCAACATTTCCTGCAGCTCTAAACCATTATTTGCAAAAACAACTGCATCATCTGCAAAATCTAAACAACTTAAATAATCTCCATTTACTTTTACTCCTTTAACAAAATACTTTTTGCAGTACTGCTGTAAAAAGTTTTGGAGATGTGGAGTCAGCTTGTCTTACACCCTTCTCAATGTTCACTTTCCCAGTATCATTATGTAATCTAATTGTTGCTGTTGCATTTTTATACACATTCTTCATAATATGACAATATCCTGAAACTATACATTTATGATCCATTGCTTTAATCACTGAAGAAATGTTTATAGAATCAAATGTCTTTTCATAATCTACAAATCCAAAGCATAATGGCAACTCATATTCACTTGTTTTTGCTATAACTTCTCTCAATACCTGGATATAATCTACATTACTAAAAACACTTTTAAATCCAGCTTGTTATCTTGGTTGGTAGAACTCCAATATTCTCTGTAGACGAGTTGTAATTATCTTGATAAAAAAATTGTATAAAACTAATAAAAGGCTGATAGGTCTATAATTTTTAATATCTTTTTATCACCTTTTTCAAATATTAATATTTTTCAATCATTTGATGCATCTTTATCATTTAGACATTATGTATATAACTTTGCTAAAAAAAAATTCTGTGTTCACCTGCTTCTTTTAATATATCAATTATAATTTCATTATTACCTGGGGCTTTTTCTTTCTTTATAAATTTAATTGCATATCTCACTTCTTCCTTTAAAATTCTGGGCAATTTGGAAGATATAATAGATATATGAGGTACTTGTTCTCCATTACTATATAATTCTTGATAGAAGTCTTCTACCCATTTCATGATGTCATCTCTTTTTTTGTAATAATTCCATCTTTTTTATTATTGCAGATATAAATTTCTTACCAATATCAAAATGTTGTTTTACACTCTTGAAGTGTTATAAAGTTGCATGCATTTCTTTGAGAAAATAGTTTCAAAAAAATAGCTGCTGAACATAGATACGATTATTTTTGATACTTGGGAAGACAGATTAACATAATAGAAAAGAATATCATATTTGGAATGGTGAATGGAATAAAAGAAAGAAAATGATCAAGATTGCCATGAGTGTATGAGATTGATGATATTGAAAGCATACAGAAAGACAGGTACTTTATACACATTGTCACCCAGCTGTGATTTGGTGGATCACATGGATGATCATAATGATAATATTTATATATTAAACTATCAACGTAGATATGGCAAATCGATTTGTTTCAAATCTTTATCTCATTTGATGAATCAATATTATTCACAAAATATTTCTGTATAGTGAAAGAGTTAGCCTGGTTCATTTATTTGGTATACATACTTCTGTAGAGCACATATGTATATATATAAGTGTGCATGTGTGCAATTTTTATTTTCACTTCATTGTTTATCTGCAATAACTTTGCATATGTATGTTAGTAGACCTGGTGGGTAACTCTTCTGTCATCAATTATCTGTTTGGCTAAATTTATTGTGTGTGTGTGTCATCCATTTATCAATCGCAATTCTGAAGTTATAGAAATACAGTAATGATAAAATTCAGTACTAATTTAAAAGTGCAAGAAAGAAAATATTATTTCATTAAACATAAAAGCAATGCAAAAGAGAGAATATTTAATGACTTTATCAATTTGTATAGATTACTACCAAATTTCGTTGTTAAAAAATAAAACAAACTTTTTAATTCTAACAAAAAATGTCTCAATCTACAATATATAGATTTCCAAAAAAAAAAAAATTAAATTATTAAAGATATCTATCTTGATAAAAAAAAAAATCTGGACAGAAATAAAAAATAAATTTGTCAATATTAATTAATATTTAACTAAATATTATAAAGGAGCATAATGAAAACCCTAGCAGTATCAGAAAAGAAAAATTTAATTTGTATGAGTTAAATATAGTGAGAAAGTAATGAATTAAATTGTATTAACATTATGCATATACATAGAGATTCAAGTTTTTGATAGCTCTAACAATCTATCCGCAAATGAAAATTATGAAATATATATACTAAGACAAAGTGCTCTTAGTTTTCGAGAATAGTTGTGATACAGTGGTGTATGCTGATAAAATAAAAAATATTTGAAAATATCCCTGTGTTATAACAGCTATTCAACCTTCTATTAGCTGTTAAAAGTAAATAAAAATTAATTGTCAGACCTGTGAGAACGGTTATTTGATATCTTTAGCTTACTGATTAGAGAAGGATTTTTATGAAATACATTAGCGTTAGAGAGAGGATTTAGAGTATATTGTGAAAAGATGGAATAGAAATAAAAAATATTCTGATAAAAACCAAAAAAAACAAACCTTTATTTTAATGCTGGTAATAAATTTACAACATTCTTATAAAATTTTACCCATATATTAAATGGATTGTAAGCTGCTTTTTGTTATTTTTTAATTCTTATGGATTCTTTAAATATAATTAAAGTTAGTAATAATGATGAAAATAGTTTTCTGATTATTTTATCCATTCCATTTCTTTTTAAAAAAAATAATTCCAATATAATTTTAGTATGGTACATAAATAATCTAAAATACAGTATATATAAATATTTGTTGAAATATGATTTTTTTTGTCTTTATTTACAAAAATATATACAATTTTTGTTGAATTATTTATATAGAGTTAGATTATAGTATTCCACGTTCAGGCTCTCATATGTTTACATTTGCACACATCTGCATGCATTTCTAAAATTGGAAATATCTTATAAAAGTCAATAATCTTTTTTTAATATAATTAAATTATTAGTTTCAAACTTGAATAAAAGCCCCTTTTTAAAACTTAAATATACCTTTTTAATATTTGATTAAGGTTTTATAATTAACTTTTTATTTTTTTACATATTTGTTTAAAATTATAAAAAAATTCAATGCCTAATTTAATAATTTAACCGTTAGTGTATATAAAAAAAATTATACTTGTATTCAAAATATCCAATAATATATTAAATTTTTATTTCATATTCTCAATCATTTTGTAATTCTAGACAAATAATGTTAGTTAAGCTTAGAAATATATTTATTTATTCATTTATCTTTTATTTATTCATTTATCTTTTATTTATTGATTTGTGTTTTGCTTTCAAAGATATATTTTGTTTTTATTTTATTCATACTTTTAAAAATTAAAATCTTAATATGCAACCTTGTTTAGGTGCTTTCCCACCCACTAGGATTATATCAGATATCTTTTTTTTTGTTAAAGTGATAGATCACATTTTATAGAAAAACAATCTTATTCCTCTAATGGGCCTGAATATTGTTTTCTTGCTGAAGATAGGATGATAAACTGCAATGTACTATTAACTAGGTAATATCTTTTAATAATTTTTAATTAGTTTTCTATTTCTTACCATTTCTCTAATACAATAAATTTTATCATCTCTTAACTTAAATTATAAAAATGCAAGCATAAATCAAATACATTTCACAATAATTAAAAGATTAAAAAACATATATTAAAGTTTTAAAAATTAACAAAAAAATGTATCATTTTATTTCCTTTTTGAATTAATCTGAAATTAATGACTTTGCATTACATTTTTAATTGAACATTCATAAAGCCATGGAAATGTACAAATTCTAATATATAAGTTAATATATATATATATATAATTAACCAAGACATTGTGATAATAATTATCAATATATAAACCTATATATAAACATAAAATTAGCATAAACTATTTATATGTAATTAACTCTATGACAATGATAATTTGTTTCATGGAGTGTCATAATTGGCTGCTGTGCTTCTGCTTTTAATAATTGTGTTGTGACTTTCTTGAGCATTTTGTTTTGCATATTATGTTCATTTAATTGTAAAAAAATGAAAATAATGCAAATATTGATTTATAAGTTCAGAAAAAATCTGAAGATGTCGGATGTAAGCAAAGAAAAATTACTGTTTTGTTATGCTGCCATGGTTGATTTGTTCCACAAGATAAGTTAAAGTTTATATATTTTTAATATCTGTAAAAAAATTTGTTGCTGGAGAATATTTGCTTAGTGTGTGGAGGTAAAAGAAAAGTGGAGTATAGAGAGATATATTTAACTGGATTTGGAAAGGTCAGAAAAAATATTGCTAATGTTTGGAAAGTGATTTGATAAGCCATTTTAAATATGAAAGAAAAATTTTTTCAATTTAAGAAAGAGAGAATTTATTGAGAAAAAGGATAACATTTGAGATGTAAGGTTAAGAAGTATAAGTTTATCAATCACCATTCAAAAAAAAAGGGTTTTTTTTCTTTTGTATAAAGAGGTTTAAAGAGTAGTAGAAAAGTCATAAATTTAAATATAAATTAGGAAAATTGAAAAATAAGAAAATATGGATTGCATTTGTATGCCATAATGTATATATAATGGTCAGAAAGAAATTAGGCATGCTTTTGGTAGAGTGTACCATATGTGATAGGATTTTTTATTTGAAATGCTTAAGTAAGACTAGGAAGAATATAACAGGTGTATGGTTATGTGGATCATGTATAAATGTGATAAAAGAGATAAAAAATGTTTTTTAAGTGCAGATAGTTTAAAGAAAAAGTCAGAAGAAATGGAGGAAAATGCAGCTAAGGAAGATAAAAGAATAGCATATTTGCTGGACTGACAAGAAATATGAATGATAAAATAAAAAGTGCAATGGAGATAATTATCCAAAGAATAAATAAGATAGAGGATGAGGCAAAGAATGTAAAACAAACTTAAAATCATTAGAGATGAAGTGTGAGCAGATAAAGGAATTAATGGGTAGAAATGATAAAAAAGAAATAGATAAGGAAGTCCAGAAGGTGGAATAGACTGTTATGGTTCAAGTAGGGAAAGTATACAATAAGACAGTATTGATAGAAGACTCATTAGTTAGATGATGTGGAGATGTAATTGCAAGAGAAAATAGAAATAGTTATATAAAAGTAAGTTTTCCTGGAGCTAGAATTAGGTATGCTGGAGATATGATAAAGAAACAAGAGAGGAGAGATAATTATGTTAAGGTAGTGTAACGGGCACAGACGTTGTTACATTTTTTTTTATTAAACACGAAAAAAGAAAAGTTCGCAAATAAAAACTTCTTTTGTTTAAGAATTAAACATTGAAATTAAATATAATATAAACTCAAATATATATATATAATTGCACAGATGAAAAAAAAAATTATTAAAAAGAAACATTATTAAAAAAAAAAGGAAAAAGTATTTTAAAACTAAATTGTCAGTAAAGATTTAAAGATAAAAATATATCTTTAAGTTTGGAAAACACATTAATTAATCAGAAAATGGAAATGATTGTTTTAATTAGTTAAATGTAAACTATCCTTGGGCATTTAAAATGTATAAGCAAAGGTCAGATAGGAGAGAAAAACAATGGAATCGGACCTCAGCGAAAGGACCATCACATCGATGACGTAATGTCAATTGAATCCTTAAAATTAATATAAAAGGAAAAGGTTGGAAATTATTAGTTAGTTTATTACAGGAGATGACAGATATGTGTTAAGTTGGAGAGGGTTGGAGGAGAAGGGATTGAAAGATGCACTTTCAATTCCTTCAGTTGTTTAAAAAAATGAAACATCGTTTTCCAATATTGCGAACCACAGGACATCAAGGCCCAGAAGAATACCATCAACCATAAAGGACCAACGGTTAACTGCACACTGATCTCCTTATGACTTCATGGGAATTAACACCTTCCATTACAAAAAATCAGAGACTATGGACATTTTTCAATCAGTAAGAAATATATAATTAATGAACATTTGAAAACTTTAAGAACTTTAAAATATAAACTTTCCCTGTATTTAAAAAAAATAGAAATAGATTCCTATCTGACCAAACTAAATTATTTATTAATTAGTTATAATTTTATTTGATGTATTTTTTTTTTAAAAAATCATTTCTATTTATTTTTTTTTTGTTCTTTAAGTTTTATTTATGATTTTTGTTTTGTGATAAATTAAATTATATAAATGTTAAACTTAAGTCAGGTGTGAACCGTTATATAGATTTGTAAAGTTATATTAGGGGAGGGTAATCTTAGGTTATTTGTTTCGTAGTTGAATTAGGTCAATGGATTGGATATATTGGTGTAATTAGTAGATGTAGTATGAGGTTCGCTACAGGCAGATTGCTGTATATGCCACACAAAACCTTGTTGCCTATGGATGGGATTGTAAGTCAGCAAAAAGGGCTGTGGTCCCTTCCTATGGAGTTTTTATTTTATTGTTCTTCTTGCCATACAGATGTAATATTCCTGTATTGGACAAGAGTCAATGTCTTCTCTAACTATACTGTTCAGATGTCCATTCCTGACAGTATAGTATATTGTGCTGTTGTATTTTCATGCTACATTGAATACATCAATGTATCAGATGGATTGACGTCGGTTTGACTGCGATCTTTTGGCCTAAGGTTAAATAAGATTAGAATATTTTATTTTTAAATGCAAATCTATGTAGTCTATTCATACTTGACACTCTAAATAAAAATGCATTAAATTTAAGTTGGATATAGATGCTTGCATGGGTTCATTACCGGTTAATTATGTTTTTGGTTTTCATATTTGATCAAAATGTTTAGACATTCGGTAAATACTGATACCTTACAGTAAGTATCTAAGATGTATTTATGTCAGATGTCTTTTAAGTTATTGGTGTCTTGTGGCATCTTATGATGAATGCCATTGGGTTTCTTATAAATTCCCCTCTGCATTTCCATCAATGACTTTATATTTTGATCGTTTATGTTTACTTTGAAATGTTTTTGACTGTGTAATCTATGTAACCGATCTATACTCAACATTTATAAAACAAACTTTTATAAATCCATCTGTGCGAACTTATGATAGTATAAAAATTAAAATGTAAATTAAAATCTAAAATAAAAGTTAAAAATAATGTTAAAGTAAACATGCTAAAATAATAATGTTAAATTTTATATATATGTGCATAAATAAATGTTTGTATGTTAATTACTGGCAGTGGCTTATTTTATTCTTTTTTTAAAATTTATTCTTAGATAAGAATTTATGAAATATAAATCTCTGCTGTTCCATTGAGCTAGTGACAATGGGCTAATGACCGGAATCAACCAATATAAAATAAATAAATTTTTTTTTAGAACTTATGTATCTGCCTACTATATAAATTTTTCTAGGTTCAAATGCCTAGATGGCGCCCTTGTAGTGAAGATTATGTTAAGTCGCTATTCTCCAGATTGTTATAGTAGTAACAAATAACTTGTCAAAGCCATGGAGAAAGTAATGGATAAGCACAAAGATTTGATTAGTAATTTGAATAAGACTAAAGGAAGAGTAGGAATAGTTGGATTATTACCAAGATTTAACAATATGTATATTTTATATAGGGCATGTTTTATAAATGAGAGATTGAAAAAAATATGTGAAATATTGTTATGTTTGTGAATGTGTGAATTTTTTTATTAGTAACAGAGAGTTACATAGTAGAGATGGATTGCACTTAACAAAACAAAAAAGTGAAGCATTAGGGGGTTTGATTTATAAAAAGTATTATATTTGGAAACATATAAAGGGAGTAGGGTTTTAAATTATAGTATTATCAAAAAAAAAAGAATGGACAGAATGTAAAAAATAAAAAAGGGTAGCTGATTTAGATATAAATGTAGATGTGAAGAGAGAATGGGTCTAATGATAAATAAGTTAATTACAAATGTAATAAAACAGAAAGAGATAAAAGAGTTTATAAAAGGATAGTAAGAAAAGAAGAAATTGGTAAAATTGGATATTTGAATATTCAAGGTGGCAGGAGACCAGAAAAGTGGCTGGAATTAAACAAAACAGATAAAAATGAAGAGCTTGAGGTATTAGCAGTAGTAGAAACACATCTAAGAAAAGAAGAATTTACACTGGAAGACTTTGTATGACAGGGTATAAATAGAAAATAAAAATAAAAAAGGAGTGATAATATAGGAGTTGTGTCAAAAAACATTTAAATAATGTTAAGTATCAGGAACATTTGTGGTTTAAGATAAGGTTAGGAAGACAAGAATAGTGTGTATGGCCACTGGAGATACTCAAATTATAATGGAGTGGAACAGTAGCATATATGAATGCCTTGTTGAAAATATACAGAGTTTTTAAAAAAAAGGCATATTGAAGAAATTGATGAAGTGGATAACAAGAATGGACAGGTTTTGCAAATTTTTTGTCAGAGTAAATTTGAGCAATAGAAATTTATCAAATATTTATGAGGAACAATATACATAATCTAGAAATAATATATTTCACACAATAGATTATATATTAGTAGAGAAAAATAGAGTGAATAAAGTATGGAAAATTAAAGTGTTTGATAATAAAGAGAGAGTATGTAATAGTCATCATAATTTCTTTATAATAAAAATGGTTAGTAATGTGGGTAGAAAATAGTAATAAAAGTAGAAAGAATAGAGAAAGATGTGGATGGAGAATGAATGATAAGAATAAGTTAGAAGAGTATAAAATAAAAGTAGAAGAAATCAGGAAGAGTTTGTGGGGAATGAATATAAGCACTGGTGTGGTGATGTAGAAAAAGTGGCAAATAGGATTGTAGGTGAGAATATTCAGAAGAATAAAAGTAATAAAAAAGTGAGAATTAGTAAAAGTGTAAAAGAAAAGAAAAAAGCATGCAGAAAGTATAAATGTGCTATTAAAAACAAAGTGAAAAAGTTGTTAATATTAAATATGAAAAATATTTTTAAAAAAAGTTGGCTAAAATCAAATTAGAGAGAGAGAATGAAATTAAATGGTAAATTATTGGAGAATATTAATAAAAGTGGAAGAGATGGGAGTAAAAAAAAATAGAAATATATTAAAATATGGAATGTAAGGGAAAGAGAAATAGTATTACTAAATGATGAGGAAAAAGTGTAGCTTTAGAGAAGAATTAGAGACAATCTTATATAAGTATTTAATGATTAGAGAAAAAATGTTGGATGTGAAGGACAGACTGATAAGAAATATAAAAGCATAAAGTAATGGAAATATTATGTTTACAGAAAATGAATTGAATGAGACAGGGAAGAAATTGAAAAGTGGAAAGGCAAGTGGTTGGATGGATGGACAGCAGAAATGGTGATAAATATAGAAAATAGGACAAAATTAAATCTATTATCATGGTTTAATAAGATGGCACAGAAGAGAGAATTTCCAGATAGCTCAAATCTCAAATAATACAAGAATAAGATGGCATAGAATAATTTCCATATAGTTGGAATAATACAAGGGTAAAGCTACTATTTAAATGAACAGGTAAGGATCATAGAAGGTTAAACAATTATAGGCCAATAGTGGTAACATCAGTGGTATATAAAGTTTTTGTGTATATGGTGGCTGAAAAGGTGGCCAAAGGGATGAAGAAAATAATATGGGAAAAATGCAAGGATGTTTTCAATCTGATCAGTGTATAGGAGAGTTTATTTGTAGTCATGCAACCTATAGATATGAGTAGGAATACAGATAGATATATATGGTCTTTATGAACATAGAGAAGATATATGATAGAGTAAATAGAAATAGATTATGGGTAAATTTAATAAATTTGAAAATGAATGAAACTTCAGTAGATCTTATTAAGAGATTGTATGAAAATAATTACTATACATATAAATTAGAAAATATAAAATCAGTTAGAGTTAAACTGGGGTGAGATTAAGACAAATATGTCCTATGTCACCTAGTTTGTTATATTTGAGAGAAATGGAGCAAGCAATAGAAAGACTAGAAAGATGGGCAGAGATACCATTAATAGATAGCAAGGGAGTGTATATATTATCAGGTCTTTTATTTTCTGATAATATGTTCTTGAGCACAGAAAATAGAGAGGATATGAAAGTTGTGCTGAAGATGTGTACAAGGTGGCTAAAGTGATAAGGATTAAACTTAGTGAAGTAAAATTAAAGGAATGATGGTAAATGCTGGGGAAAGAGAAGAGAAAATTTTTATTAGGGAGTATAAAATTCAATGTGGTGAATATAAATATTTGGAATCATCTTAAGTAATCAGAAAAATTGCTTGGGTAAATGGAAGAAATAATTAATAATTGAAGCAAAGAAAAGAAAGGGATTGATAAAGAAATTAACAGTGTTTTTATATAATAAATATGATATAGCTAGAATTGAATGCAAGTGAATGGTAGTCACAGAATTTGCTTATGATAATGATGCATTATGTGTTAGTAAATGGTGTTAGATTACTTAGAAAATGTGCAAAGAGAAGTAGGAAGACATGCATTAGATGCAGATGTGTGGATGGTAAAGCAGGCAAATCAAAGAGAAATGGGATGGTTAAGTTTTTATACGATAGAAAAAGCAAAATGAAAAATCTATTAATAATAAAAAATTAACCAAAACAGTATTTAATTAGATTATGAGTAAAGGACTGGCAAAAAGATATGTGAGAAAAGTAGTATAATATCCAGAAGATTTGGATAAAAACTTTATCAGTATACTTATACAAAAGATGAGATGATTGTATGTAGAGTGTTATAATGGCAAGGAATGGTATAGAAGAATAGATACATTAATAAAAAATAGAGTGTTGGAGAGATGGAGAAACTAGTATGGAGAGTAAAAAGAGTTTAAATATATATAGAAGTAAACAGAATATTGTCTATGAGTTAATTTATGATAACAGCAACAAAAGTAGTGTACTGTTTAAGGCTCACACAGGATTGTTGAAATAAGGGCAAATATACATAAATAGAAAAATGTAGGTGAGCAAGTTACATAAGGATGGCATAGAAAATATTAGGCATTTTTTAATTGAATAAAAATGCTTACAAAGAGTACAAATAATGAAGTTGTGGGAGAATAAATATAAACAAAGTGATTATACAGAAAGTGAGTTTCTGGTTTTTATTCTGGATCTGAAAAAATAAAGGGATTTAAATACAAAGGCATAGAATGGACAAAGATAATGCTGTGGAAACAGTATGAAACAGGATAGTGAAGAATACGAAAAATCTTAGGGTAAGGAATGGAAAGTAAAGATAAGGTGGTTAATAGTTTTTCTGGGCATAGTGGCTGAGAGATTCTTGATTCTGAGAAAGGAGAATTCATCACAATGTAAATGAGCTGACAAAAATCTAGAAGGTCATTAATTGATAGACACTTTGAATTTGGCTATATAAATAAACTTGTAAACTTCATTTTGATTGTTGTTAGCAAGGAAAAAAAATGCATAATTTTATAATTTATTTATGTTTATTTTTATCATTGTTTGTACAGTAATTATTAAAAAAGATATATCCTTTTCTACAAATGTTAATAAACATGTATATATAAAATTATGCCTGTTTTTCTGATGAAATTAAATAATTTTTGGAAAAGTCAAAGTGTGTGTGGTATAGTCTATGTGATACTAGAATATTTAATATAGAAGTGGACATGGAAATCACTTTTACATTTAGTAATATTCTTGCAAAAATATTTTACTTTTATTTTCTTCAATAAAAAGAACTGCATCTTTTCTCTATTGTCACATAATGCATTAAAAACAATTAATACTTTTATTGTTACAGTTAATTTTCTGATTGTTTTACATTAAATACTGGTAAAAACAAGAAAATTTATTTATAATATATTTTAATAGAAAAGGAAAGATATGTGTTAGGCTTAATACTCACAGCAATAAAATGTCTTTCCACTAATAGTAAAAGTCATTTAAATTATAGTTTTATATTTCATTTTTTAGTCTGTAAATGACAATTGCCTAACAATCACAAGTATACCTATTCCATCAAAAATCTTAATGTATTTATGATCTAAAGAATTATTTAAGTTTACTGATCTAGACTGGTACTTTAGATTATCAGTATAAGGACTTTCATATTTTAGAAAATAGTATATGAATATCTTATTTTAATTTTTAAAATGATTAAGTAATCTTAAAGATTTAAAAATTGATGGCATATTTCATTTGATGTGATATATTTGGTTCCATGATAGAAAATTACTAATATGTACTATTAATGAATAAAAACTATAATGTGCATGTTAGCGCATTTTATATATTTTGATTCATAATTAGCCACAAAGTATAAACTATTTGCTTATAATGATATTTATAAAAAAATATTTTTCAATAAACACTTTTAATTACTGGGCAAAAATTTCAAAAATAATTTTCTTCAACCACAATTGAAGTTTTTATATTTAACATAAATTAAAAGCATGCATCATTTTAAATATAAGACTCTCAATTGTGGTTGAATAAAACAATTATTTTTTGACTTTTTAGTGCACAGTAAATAAAATCATTTATTATAATATATATATATATATTATTTTTAACTTTTTAGTATTTGAATAATAAAAAAGATATTTAATAGAAAATATTTATATTACTTTAACTTTTTAATATTGGTATTTTTCTCTGAATTATTACATTTTTAAGAAAAACAAAAAATAAAAAGAATGTTGCAGTCTGTGTGATATTTGAAAGAAAGTTCAATACTATTTTGTTTATGAAGGAACTTTTTTTAAAAGTAGAAATTTTTACAGTGAAATTAAAATTTTATATATTTTTAAAAAAGCAACTTTTTCAATCATGAGAAATTGAAATTTGTTTTTACTTCTATTATAATTTATTGTAAATCTTCTTTAGCATAAGCTTTTTAAATATACTGTTCTGTTTGAGCATTACTGAAAACTTACTGAACTAATATAAACTTATTTGAAACTTGGTTAACCAATAGTATTATACTTTATCAAAGAAAGACAATCCTGACACATTTCATTGTTACATTGCATTGCCAACAATTTTTAATATATGAAAACAATTTGAAGGATATCTATTTTAGAGAAATATAGTAAAAATCAATTACAAAAGTTGCTAAGCATTGTTAGCCAAGAGGTCAGCACAGCTGCCTTGCATGCAAGCAGTTGGTTGCAGGTTTGCCTCCCTGCCGATGCTATGACATATGAAAAAAAAATTATTTTAAATAAATAAACAGAGTTTAGAAATAAATAAAATACCATTATTAATGATATTATAGTGTATATAGAAGTGATCATTATGTATATATAAATTCACATAAGCAGATTAATAATGTTTTTTTTATTTATTTCAAATTAAATTTATTAGTTTTGCTAAGTTACTCTTTTAATATGCAGAAGTTAAAAGAAAGTATTAGAAAACGTCATAAATAGACTAATGAACTATCATGTTTTATATATAGAAGTAATTTTGTTTTACTGACTAGTTTATGTAGTGATCACAATGTCTATATATTATTATATCATTCTATTTTCTATAATGGATTTGAAATGATCATACTTGTTTTTGAACCTCTGTTACTACTGATGATATTAATGTAACTATAGTCAAAGACATTTTAATAAGCTATATCACGTATAAATAGAATTTAATTATTTATTTATTTTTCAAATTAAAATAGAGCTTAAAGTTTTATTAATCAAATTTTTTAACAATACAAATAAAATATTAGTCTGAAAAATTACATCAAAATTATAAAAATTTATGTTGTTGTAAATAAATGTCTAAAATTAATTTTGATTGATGAGTCTTTAAAATAACTTTGGTGTCATACATCACAATTTAGCTATCAGACTTTTGTTACAAATCTCTAATAATCACTTCTACAGCTTTTACTTGACACAAATTTATTACCCCCCCCCCATTTAAATCTTTTCTGCTTTTTATTTTTAGTTTCAAATTTAATTCATTAAACTTTGTACTCACAACTTTTTGAGCTTTCACATTAAGATTAATTTTCTGATTTTGAAAAATAACAATATATATAAAATGTTTTGCACTTTTTATTTTTTGAATTAGAAGAATTATTTTTTATTTTTGTCATTAAATCGATTTAAACTTTAAGAATTTATCAGTCATAGTAAATTATTTAGCATGCAATTTCAATTATAGTTATGGAAAACTGTAATTAAACCGTAACAAATCTGATAAATATATTTGATACGGATTTTAATATTTTTTATTGCTTTTACTTGAAAATGTTTTATAGATTAATAATTATTATGATAAATTTACACAATAAATGGGCGTAGCATACGATTCTGACTCACCAATATCTGTTTCTTCAATAAATATTCAATATAAATAACATTTGACTATTTTCAGGTAAAAATTAAATAATTTATAATTAAATATTTTATTATAGCCTATTTACTGAACTTGACACTAACAATGGGAAATAAGCACTTTTTGTTGAATAGCATTTATTTGACCAAACTTGGATTCTTCTCTCTCTTTTTAATTTAAGAAAAGATATAGAATAAGATAAGCACAAAAAAACATTAACAGTAACAAAATAACAAAAACAATCAGAATTTTTTTTATTAACAAATAATTAAACAATAGAAAAAAACTATTAATTCAATACATAACAATGCATTGGTAGCCTAGTTGTTAGCCTAGCTGCCTTCCAAGCAGCTGACTCAGGCTCACTTCCTGGTCAACGCATTTGACATATGAAAAAAAAAGAACAATTATAATATTTACATTCATTCTAGTTGGTTTAAGTAGGGGTATTAATTTTAGCAAATTTTATTAATCAAATAAATAAATGACAGAGTATCTACCATTGATAACCTTTATTAGTAATTTTATAAGTGTTATTCCTAAATATTATATTGTTTACATTAACCTTTATTATAAAAACCTAAATTATATATTTCATCCATTATTTATTTCTTTTTAATCATAGTTATTTGAATAATGATATATGTGTATGAATGTAATTATAATTACTGCTAATACATAAGAAATTTTAGCAAGAGAGACCTCTCCAAATCTTAACGCAAGATTCGACTTTATAAAAATAAGAGGGACCCTCAGATTTGGAGAGGTCTCTCTTGCTAAAATTAAGCACTCAAGATGCATGTACTGAGGTTTTAATCTTATATAAATATTACGTGCTTGCTGACATCGCGCTTAATAAAAATGAATATTTATAAGAAATTTTTATATATACATCTTAAATTTCCATGCATAAATAGAAAACTGGAGATAATGATATTAATTTCAATTGTTATAATAATTTTAAATTATGACACTATCGAATATGTTATGATAAGCTGTCATATAATAACATTATTTTAAAAATAAATCTAAAGTGTGTAGGTGACTTTAATGAACATTTTGCATAATTATCTAGTAAATTGCCATTTTTCTCTGATAAGTATTTTCTACTTTGTATAACCTAATGATGACTTATATATATTGTAACGGTTCATAAAATGCTGTTATAATTATTTTAAAATGAAAATAAAAAGATCGTAAATAAAAATTGATTTATTAAAAAAAAAAAAACTTAAAAACTGAAAATTAAAAGTTGTTTAATATATATATCACACAGATGGGAGACTTTAAAAACTATTTTAAAAAAGGAAAATAAAAGTATTTGAAAGTATTTTTTTTTTTTGTAAAAAAGTAAAGATGTAAAGATTTGATATTTTTGAAAATAGAAATAGTGTTGATTTCTATAATCTTAGAAAATGGAAATGATTGTTTTATTAATTAAATGATTGTTCTAAAGCACACTAGCCATCGGGGCACTCGAATAATTAAATGGTCAGATAAGAGAATAAAAAGAAATTAAATGATCAATGCAAGCACGAAATGACAGTACAGACCATAAATGAAACATGAGAGGATTAGTGATGTCTTGTTCATTGAATCTGAAGATTTGATGATAAGAGGCTAATAAAAATATAAAAGCCAAATGATTATTATAATTATTATCTTAGAGCTGACTATGAATATACCGTTATAACTAGCTATATTGCAGATTTTCATGATGTGGAAGTCTGCAATAAATTTAATTTTCTGGACAACCAGCTGAGGGCTCTGGATAACAGTTCCTGACCAAATGCATGGCAAGTAGCAGTTTCATTTAAAAGAAGGACAAACAATTTACAAATGTGATCATGAAGATGGACCTCTAAATCTGCTCAATCTGTAAAGTATGAACTATTGTGTCTATCTAATAAAAACTTTTCTAAAATTGCAATTAATAGCTGAAAATAAGAACAATTATCTGACCTAAAAAATTCAAAATCAATTATTAATATTTTTTATGCATATGTTTAAGCAATTATTTCCATTTCTCTCTTTTTTGTGTGTTAAGTGTTAATTAAAAATGTATCAAATTAAAGTTAGGTGTGGATAGCTGCATGGATAAAAATTAATAACTATGTTTAAATTCGTTTATTTTAAAGGGTTAATTTCAGGCTATTTGTTTCATAGTTAGGACGATGCTTGTGGAAGGATATATGGGTGTTTATATCAATGTAATGTGAAGCATGTTTAGCATACAGGACAATGTGGCCAACTGAATGCATGACCCCAAAGAGACAGTCATATCATTAAAAATGTTTGCAGACATGTTTCCTGTGCCATTAACCCCTTCTAGCTCTATGGACAGGAATTTATGTCTGCAGAAAGACCGCTCTCCCCCATATGTAGCACTCTTTAATTAATTTATATACATGATTCCTTCACCAGACTGATGCCCATTCCTGTATTGAATGAGGATCATGTCCTTCAAATAATATCACATTGTCAGATGCACATTTCTGTCAGCGTGATTTTATGCTAGCATCTTCATATTACATTGGTTGTGACTATATATTTGGAACCAGGCATTGGTTTGGCTATGAACTTTTAGTCTGAGATTGAATGATTTGTTTTGAAAGGTTATTAACTGTGGACTCTATGTAGCCTATTTATATCCAACATGCTAAAGTAAAATATTATTAAAATGTCTATCTGTGCGGTGTATTTAAAATAGTAATTTAAATTTAAAAATGTTAAAATCTAAATATAAATTTTATTCCTCAATTTTAAATATAAGTATTATATATGTTTGTTAATAAATAGGGCAAACGGTCAATAAAATGAAAGTTGGATTTTTAACAGCATGTATCTGCTTACTCTATAAATTTTCTAGGTTCAAATGGACTAGTGGCACCCTGTATGGGAAATGCAGTAAGTCTCTGTTTGATCTTGCTTATCAGACCGTTATAATTGGTGCCCAATTATAATGGTCTGATGAGTGAGATACCCAATTATAATGATCTGATGAGCAAGATCAAACAGAGACTTACTGTATCTGCCATACAGGGCACCACTAGTCCATTTGAACCTAAAAATTTATAGAGTAAGCAGATACCTGCTGTTAATAATCCAACTTTTATTTTATTGATGGTTTGCCCTTGCCACTAGCTCATGGAGTAGCAGAGTCTTTAAACTTAAAATATATTAATATTTAATAAAATAAGCCACTGCCAGTAATAATACACACAAACATTTATTAATGTACATATAAATTTTGAATCATTTTAGCATTATTTTTACTTTATAATTTAACTTGATTTTAGAATTTAATTTTTGTTTTAACTTTTATAAGTTCGCACAGATAAGTTTAATATTTTTATTTAAGGGTTGAGTATGAATAGACTATATAGATTTCATTTGAAAAGAAAATATTCTGTCCCTTATTTAACCTTAGGCCAAAAGTTCACAGTTAAACCAACATCAATCCATCTGACATATATGATGTACTCAATGTAGCATGAATATGATAGCACAAAATACCATACTGTCAGGAATGTATATCTGAACAGCAGGGTTAGAGAAGACATTGACTCTCATCCAGACAGGAATGCTACATCTGTCTGGCAAGAAAACAATAAAAAAACTCCATAGGAAGGGATTGCATTTTCCATCTTACTATCCCCTTCCATAGGCAAGCAAGGGGTGTGCATCATATGCTGTGGTCTTGCACATTGCAAATCTCATACTACATCTACTAATTACACCAATATATCCAATCCATTGACCCAATTTAACTATGAAACATATAACCTAAGATTAACCCTCCCTTAATTAATATAACTTTACAAATCTATATAGTCATTCATGCCCAACTTAAGTTTAACATTTATATAATTTCGCACAGAGAAATTTAAAAAAAGTATTTTTTTTAATGTTGAGTATAGATTGGCTACATAGATTATATGGTTAAAAACATTTCAAAATAAACATAAATGATCAAAATATAAAGTCATTGATGGAATTGCAGAGGGAAATTTACAAGAAACCCAATGGCATTCATCATAAGATGCCGCATTGACACCAGTAACTTTAAAAGACATCCAAATAAATACATTTTAGATACTCATCATAAGATATCATTATTTACCAAATGTTTTTGTAAATGTCTTCATTAATCATGTACCATAATTACTAACCCTAAGTAAAATATTTTTTTTTTGTTTATTTTTTTTAAGCAAGTTTACTGATATGTAATGGGCACATACACCGTTACATTTTTTTTAAAAATTAAACATGAAAAATACAAGTTTGCAAATAAAAACTTTTTTTTTTTAAGAATTAAAAATTCAAAACAAAAAATCATCTAAATTCTAATATATAAAATCGCACAGATGAAAAATTATTAAACAAAAACTTTATTAAAAAAAAAGAAAAAGTTTTAAAACTAAATATTAAGAAAAAGACTTAAAGGATTTAAAGCTAAAAAAAATTAATTAATGTTATTGAAAAATGGAAATGATTATTTTAATTAGTTCAAGTGAACTAGCCCTTGGGCATTTCATAATATATAATCAATGGTCAGATAGGAGAGAAAAACAATGGGAACAGAATGGCCAATAAAAGAAATCACTCAGGAATTGGACCTCAGCGAAAAGACCATCACCATCGTCATGACATAATGTCCACTTGATCCAAAAGTCTACCATAAAAAGTGAGTGAAAATTAATTTAAGGGGGGAAATGTGTGATAGCAGTGGTGATATGTGTTAGTGCAGAGTTGAAGAAGAAGGGATTGAAAAGAAGCACTCTTCAATCCCTCCAGTTCTGCTAAAAAAAAGAAAAAGAAATGGCCAATTGTTTTCTACATTGAGGACCAGCTAAAGTAAAAGACCTCCAGATGAATCAATAAAATGGCCAACAGAATACCAATCTCTTTAGGATGGCATGGGAATTCATGTTCAAATGACAAGCAATGAATAAAGATGAACTTTTTAAAACCATAAGAACTTTATGAACATTTTCAAAACAATAACTCTAAGTATAAAATTTTCCCAGTATTTAAAATAATTGTGATAGAAATTCCAATCTGACCAAACGTAATCAGTATTAGTTATTTGATTGAATGTATTATTTGTTTGTTAAATCATTTCTATTTTTTTAAATATTTTTATTAATATTTATTGTATAAATTACCTAAATGCATTAAATTTAAGTTGGGTATAGATGCTTGCATGGATTCGTTAATGGTTAATTATGTTTTTGTTTTCATATTTGATTAAAATATATAGACATTCAGTAAATAATGATATCTTACAGTGAGTATCTAAAATGTATTTATTCAGATGTCTTTTAAAGTTATTGGTGTTAATGCGGCATTTTATGATGAATGCCATTGGGTTTCTTGTTTCTTGGAAATTTCTCTCTGCAATTCCATCAATGACTTTATATTTTGATCGTTTATGTTTATTTTGAAATATTTTTAACCGTGTAATCTATGTAGCCAATCTATACTCAACATTAAAAAAAACACTTTTATAAAATTCCTCTGTGCAAAATTATATAAATGTTAAACTTATGTCGGGTGTGAATGACCATATAGATTTGTAAAGTTATATTAATTAATGGAGGGTTAATCTAGGTTATTTGTTTCATAGTTAAATTGGGTCAATGGATTGGATATATTGGTGTAATTAATAGATGTAGTATGAGATTCGCTATGTGCAAGATTGCAGCATACACCGCACCCCCTGTTTGCCTATGGAAGGGGATAGTAAGATAGAAAATGCAGTCTCTTCTTATGGAGTTTTTTATTATTGTTCTTCTTGTCAGACAGATGTAGCATCCCTGTCTGGATGAGAGTCAATGTCTTCTCTAACCCTGCTGTTCAGATGTACATTCCTGACAGTATGTTATTTTGTGCTGTCATATTTGTGCTACATTGAATACATCATATATATCAGATGAATTGATGTTGGTTTAACTGCGAACTTTTGGCCTAAGGTTAAATAAGGGATAGAATATTTTCTTTTCAAATGAAATCTATATAGTCTATTCATACTCAACACTTAAATAAAAATATTAAACTTATCTGTGCAAACTTATAAAAGTTAAAACAAAAATTAAATTCTAAAATCAAGTTAAATTATAAAGTAAAAGTAATGCTAAAATGATTCAAAATTTATATGTGCGTTAATAAATGTTTGTGTGTATTATTACTGGCAGTGGCTTATTTTATTAAATATTAATATATTTTAAGTTTAAAACCTCTGCTATACCATGAGCTAGTGGCAAGGGCAAATGGTCAATAAAATAAAATTTGAATTTTAACAGCACATATCTGCTTACTCTATAATTTTTCTAGGTTCAAATAAACTAGTGGTGCCCTGTATGGCTAATACGGTATGTCTCTGTTTGATCTCACTCATCAGACCGTTATAATATATATTGTAATCTTATGGTTACTGACCTCATTGAAAAAATTAAAAGATTGGAGTTGGTCTGGAAATATTGCTAGAAGAGATGATAATAGATGGACAATTGAAATTTTAAACTGGATTTCAAGAGATTGTAAAAGACCCAGAAAGATACCACATTTGAGATGAATGGATGAAATAAAAAAGTGTGCAGGAATGATGTGGAGAAGCGAAGCTAAAGATCAGAGAAGATGGATTAAACTTGGAGAGACCTTCATCCTGCAGTGGATTGATAATGGTTGATGATTATGAAATTTAAATTATAATCTATGATTAATATCAGTGATGTGGTCTCATGATTGTCAGATTAGGGAATACAGGTAAATAATTTTCAGAAATGGATCTTTTTAAAATAATAAAGAGTGGAGCTGTTCAACTTTAGCCCTTTGCCAGATTGTTTGTGAGACTTTTTATATATGATCTGTCAGATAAATTAATTTCAATAGTGTTTAAGTAATAATTTACTAGTATTATTATTAAATTAAGCTTTTCTTGCTAACTATAGAAATATTTAATATTTTGTTATTAAACAATAATTGTCAACAGACTTAAAATTATAATTATTTTGAAATTAAATATTATAATTAATTATAAAACATCTTTTATTGCAATCTAAAACAATGTTGAATGGTTTAAATAGTTGTCATTTATTTTTTACAGATGGAGATTTATTAAATTTATGTAAAGGTATTCACATACAATAATTTAATTGGTCTATTATTTTTATAGTCAGCCACTTGTCCAAAAGTTAATAAATACGCCCGCACAGATTTTAGATTGTAGTGGCAAAGAAAATATGAGAGCTCACAGTAGAACTATTTCTCTTCAGCTATCTCTCTGTTGATTCATTTCTCATAATAAAAAAAATAAAAGAACATTTTTTTATTACTAGGAAACGAATACAAAATATTTGTTACTCTTAACCTGTAACTAATGGAGTAGATTCTTTCTGACCTATACTCATGAAAGACACACCCCTGCTGTTAACTGATAATGAGAAAAATGGTTCACTGTAAAACTACTAGATATACCAAGAAAAAGCCTTCCGAAATTAAATTCAAGTTTAAGCTAAGCCAGAAATTTGTAAGATTAAAATGTCATTATTTATCTTACAAATATTTTATTTATAATAGTTACAAAATGCTTTATAAATGTGGCTATATAATAACTGAAACACAGGCTTATTATATACCTGTGTCTATATATATATATGTAATATATAGGGTATATGAGCACAGACTTTCACATGACCCACTACTCTCCACTCTATCTCATAACATTCATACACTTGAACACATATATGTCGATAAGATAAATAATCACCAATACACGTATTTCATGCTAAACCAGCAATCATCAGTTGGTCCAGATTACCATGTCTACACATATATGCTATAAGTGCTCAGATATATATTAAGATAGCCAATCTTTATACATTAATGGACAGGCTTCAATCTACTCCACACTCCAACTCTTCAACTGTTCCATCCAATTAAAAATCTGAGATTGAAGCCTGTCCATTAATGTATGAAGATTGGCTACCTTAATATATATCTGAGCACTTATAGCATATATGTATAGAGATGGTAATCTGGACCAACTGATGATTGCTGGTTTAGCATGAAATACGTGTATTGGTGATTATTTATCTTATCGACATATATGTGTTCAAGTGTAATCTGGACCAACTGATGATTGCTGGTTTAGCATGAAATATGTATATTGGTGATTATTTATTTTTTCGACATATATGAATTCAAGTGTATCAGTGTTATGAGATAGAGTGGAGAGTGGTGGGTCATGTGAAAGTCTGTGCTCAAATACCCTATATATTACATATATAGACACAGGTATATAATAAGCCTGAGTTTCAGTTATTACATAGTAGAGATGTCTTCCCATTCCTTGTATATGTATTAAAATTAATTACATCCTGTACATAAGGGGTCAGATTGACCTTAAGTCAACATAGGTGTGACAAGAATCTCAGCCTCATGGTGGCCTTTGAGCATTCCATCATCAGATATATGTGTAGAGATGGTAATCTGGACCAACTGATGATTGTTGGTTTAGCATGAAATACTTATATTGGTGATTATTTATCTTTTCAACATATATGTGTTCAAGTGTATCAGTGTTATGAGATAGAGTGGAAAGTGGTGGGTGTTGTAGGAAAAAAATATAGCTATAGTAAATTTGGAATGATAAAAGAAAGGAAAATTTTTGAACTTTTATTTATGAAATAAGTTTAAAAAGCAAACTATGATAAAAGATAATCATTTACCTTTATTGCTAATTGGATTTATGAGACACTTATGACATGTTTCCATTAAAGTGAAATATTATTTGAAATTTAATCTAGATATCAATAATTTTCATTATGTTATAAAAAACTTCAAAATACTTGGGAAAGTAATAAGAAAAAAATTATCTTGCTGCATTTAATTTAAGAACAGCAATAGTCTATATCCACTTAATTTAATAACTATGAATAAGTATATTAAAAATACTACAAATTCTTAAAGTATTTTTGTTAAATTTCTCAACATATAATTTTTTATAATACCTAGAATTTACATTAATATAAAACCAGATGTAACATTATAAAACCTTGCCTGGTAAATTAAATTGACACATTCATCAAATGAAACAACAGTATTTCATCAATATCAAATTAAATTTTAACTTGATTTCCAATGTATAAGTTACCATGTTAACCATATTATAAACATCGAATGTATAATAGACTCTTTATTGAATAATTTAATCATGCCATAAAATATAAAAAAACTTCTATGTGTAATGATAACCAGAATCAATGGGCATTTTTTTTACATCTTAATCTTTTGTATTTCAAAATATTAAAAATGTTAAGAGAAGAGACTGAAATGTATGGAATGTACCCATGATGTATGAGAACAGTAAATGTGTATTGGAAGGAATCTTTACAAATATCTATAAATATAGTAAAATCATAATGGTAACATGTAGAGGATACATTTTATGATTATTGCATATTAAAAATGTGAGAGTGATAGCTGATATTTTCCTATAATCTAATTATTATTGTATGTAAAGGAAGAAAAAAATGTTTTGCAATACTGATAAAGAAGAAATGGTATGATTAATATAACAATTTTAATATGGTAAAATATTAAACTACATTACATAAGTTGAAGAATTCTGCAGATTTAAAATTGTTGTATTTAATTTTTTTTTTCACAGAAGGAATGTGAAGAAACTTTATGTAATGATATTTTATTATTATTTTAACATGTATTGTGTTGTAATTTTATGTATGTTTAACCAGTTTGCTCATAAAATAGAAGCCATTACTGTGGTTATAAGATTGTTCATGCTCAAAAGATATAGGTAATTCTACTAAATTTAAAATTTGTTTATATTTTAAAGGTGATCACAAATAAAAAGATAAAATTTCTTGCAATAAATTGTTAAAACTTTGTTCTGTTATTATAATTTTATCTTAATATTCCTTTGGTGATGATGCAATTGCTGCATAATAATAAAAAAATAATATCCAATTATAATCAATTTAGGCACATTGAATATTATGTTGTATATTATGATATGTAATTAATGACTGTTAATGGTTATTATAGTTGTGGATCACTTTTGAATTTATAATTGTAATTTTAATTTTTATGTATTAAATAATAATATATTCCATTTTGCTTAATGTTTACTTTTATATGGTGTTATTTAATATAAGATTTGGTTGTTATCATGTTAAATGATTATGATTATAAGTGTTGTTATATTTGTAATTTATTCATATATCCATGTTATATCATGTCAGGTGTATTTTTGCCCTTACCCTGCATGAGAGCATAAATTATCATCATGGGTGAATCATGTATGAAACCCATAAAGTTTTGAGTGAATTAAGGCTATATTATAATATATTTCATATAGTTTCTTAAGCAAGGGATTGACTGCTCTTTCCTTTTTCATGTCCCCAAAGGTATTTCCAAATAGTAACCTTGGGATTTCAGACCATTTGTAGTCATAAAATGACAGTGGTCTAGGTTTTTTGTTGACTTATTTGCCTTAACTCAACCCCATTATACCTCTGGATATAATGTATATTTCACTAGACTTCATAGTCTTAATTATTAATGATTTGATATTGGTAACAATAAAATCATACCCGAAAAAGTAATAATTAAACATAGATGATGGTAAGAAATAATAATATCTTGTCAAGTATTATTTTATATTAGTAGATCATTGTTTAATGCCTTATTTCTTTGAGGTGGTCTCACGTATACAAGTCACCTTTGTTATTTACTATTTATAACTAAGTGTTAAAATGGTGATGTTTTCACTAATATTAGGGAAAATTCTATAATAAGACATTAATGATTTAATTGTAGAAGCTTATTAATATTGATTCTCAAAGTAATATTGACAGTCCGGTATTTTGAATAAATAAATAAAATAGGAAATCATATAATCTTCTTAACATATTATAGTATGAATCATTATTAATGCTTTATGAATACCTATAATATTACACTATCTAATATTGATTATTGTTAGTTTATAATTCATTGCATAGTATTATCTTATCTATAATTAGTTTTAAATAAATAAGTTTCATAAAACTATGCCTGGTAAATAAAATATAAAAATATATAATAGGCTAAAACAAATTTAATTTAAAAAATAGATTTAAATAACAATTCACTACAAGATGATAATGTATTATAATTTTATTCAGATCCAAAGACATCTTTCTTTAATAATATTTAAATATTTTAATAATCTCCATACTTCCTCTTTTTTATTATTATTATTATTATTATTATTATTATTATTATTATTATTATTATTATTATTATTATTATTATTATTATTATTATTATTATTATTATTATTATTATTATTATTATTATTATTATTATTATTATTATTATTATTATTATTATTATTATTATTATTATTATTATTATAAATAAAAATATAATAAAATACAAATGACCACCAAGATGCATTTCATGCTGAACCAGCACTCATCAGTTGGCCCAGGTCACAAGCTCCCACATATATCTTTATTACATGAAGAATATTTATCTATGGCAATTTGTCACATCTTTATTTATAACTGCCAAAGTTGCTTCACTCACAACCTTAAATTCATCCATTTTTGTTAAACGTAAATACGTTTATCATTTATTAAACTAGAATTTTTCTCTAGCACAGTTATAAACTTTAATCCAAGTTAAAGATTATTATATCTGATTTTTTACATACACTCATACATAGCTTTTTCACCTTTCTTTTTGTATGCATATTATCGATTATTTTAATATTCTTCATACTTCATCTTTTATTATTTTTTTTTGTATTTTCTGTCTATAAGTTGATCAAGAATATATATTTGCTTTTGTTGTTGTTGCTGTTTTATAAAATATATAAATAAAATTTTGTTTTTGAAAATGTATTCAATTGTCTGTAGCCTTATTGTTAAACATTGTCCATATAGTTATTGTTATTGCTATCCACACATTGTTGTTATGCTACCAACATCACCATCATGTTATATGATTGATTTTATTATATGTTAGCATATTAAAAATAAGTTTTGCCAAACTCTTATATTTAGAGTATACAAAATTTTGCTATTTATTGATCAAAACATTGTTAATATTAAGTACATATGCTATTTTCAAATAATGTTTTAAAGTTAAATATATAGTTTTTGGGAATAATCTTTCTATAAATTATCAGATTCTATCATTCACTGAAACTTAGTCATAGTGTTCATTGTGGTCAAATCAAAATTAGTTTATAAATGGCTTTTATATTTACCTTATTATTATTAGGGATTTATTGATTCACCATTATTGCCAGTGGAGTAGTGAAATATTCTTTACTAATTTCATTTATGTATTATGAGTCATCTTTGTTTTCTATATTGGGATAGTAGTAAAATTCCTCTTACTGATCCAAATATACCTTATAAAAATATAAACATTTCGAATTACATAAATACTGAGAAATTAAATTATTACTTGATAGTTTTAACTTCGCTTTTATTATTAGTTTCTATAGCTTAAGTTATTTGAGATGCATTATATTTGTCTCTTACTTCCATTCTTATTCTTTTTTCATTTATTAAAATCTCAAAGACTTAAGCTTTCTTCTTTAGTTTTAAAACCTAGAACCCATTTTTGTTAGTAGTTAAACTTTCTTTTTAAATTAGTCAAGCTTAAAACCTTTTTTCTTTATTTCAGTAGGATCTTGCTTTTGTTTGGAATAATATCAGTTTAATGGTTCAGGACATTCATCACCACAAACATTGTTATCATAGCTTATTCATATTTTCTTTTATTCTTTTCATCATCTCATTTAATTATATCATCATAATTTATTCATCATTCATTGATCCCTATTCTATCACAACTTTAAATATTCATTACCCTAACACCTTTCCTTTCTCTCTCATTTTTAGGGCTATTCATTATTAATTTCCATTAGTTAATTGTTATTTTCTTTTCACCACCCATACAATCTTCTACATTTTTATTCATTTATCATTCATTTCATACTTCTAATTTCATACTCACTTCATAGATAGATGTCTTCCTGATTATTAACGATCTTTTAAAGTTGCAAATTAAATGTTTGTCTTTTAATAACTTGTTTTAGATATTGGAAGTTAGTTTAATAAATGTGCTTTGTTTAATACTAGACATAAGAGATTTAAAGTTAGTGTAATAAAAAATCAATTGGGCACTGTGGCTTCTCCTATATTTAGTCAATGCTAATGCTAGTCAAGCCAGTTTTTATATCCTGTTTTGTATTTTGCTTCATTATATTTTAATGATATGAGGTTACAAAGGCTACATTCATTATAATTATTTATATTTTATTATGGCAAGTGGTTACAATATATATATATATGTATATTGAAGCAGTCAGATCTGAGTTCAATCCTAGCTTCATGACATCTAGCCATAGGCCCACTTCAAACCCTAGTACTAACCTTAAATTTCCGATGCAATGGGGCTTTATACAGTCAATCTATGCTAGTTTTCTTAAAGAAAAACTATTTTATAAATGTGTATTAAAATTAATTAGTTTAAGGTTTAAATTAATCGATGCTATTAATAAATTCATGATAAAATTATTCATGAATTTATATATATTACAACTGCATGGATTGTGTGTATATATTTATAAATATTTAAATATATATAATTGTTTGAAAGTTTCATTGCATTGAAAATGTTTTGATTTTACTTTTAAATAATTTGTTAAAATTTTAGTGATTAAAAGCTACATGCTTTCGATAAGCTTTCAGATTTTCCCTTTCCAAAACAATGGGTACAGTTTTATTAATTAGAAAAAAATATAAGTATTTAAAATGTAAGGATTTCCTAATTAAAATCATTTTTCTGATTTTAAAAATTCATTTTCTAATTAGAAAATGAATTCAAGTTAATGAGTGTGAAAGCCTTATCGAAGGAATGTGTCAAAAAACAACTAGTAAATTTTGTAACATTGATAATAACTAGCCAGAAGGCATCAGGGGACAGTATAAATAGCCTGGAAAAGTTTAGAGAAGGAGAAGCCATCTTTGTTGTAGAAAAGTGCCATTAAATTCTGTGCATCTTAAAATCATGAATTCAAATAGTGTTCCTATCATGGTGAGGGGCTAAATGTCAGGAGTCTGGCTATGGTTCCTGAAGTCCCCTGAAAATCTTCTATGAAGCTGCTAAATCCTTCGGACCAATCATGCTGCCAAAATCATGAAAAATCAATTAAAATGCTGTTCAAATAATTGACCAAATGCGTGCCTACATTTTACCAACCTGGACATGTAAACTAAGGAACCAGCCCCAGAAAAAAATGGTAATATATTTCCATAATGAGCTGTAACATTCTGGCTAGTTTTCCAAACTTTACACTCCCTTTAAGAGCTCTTTTTATTCTTTAATGTAAATCTGTACAAAACTTTCTTTTATTTATGCTTTTTAAATTCATAGTAATTCTTTCAACCTCTAGTCTTTAACTTTTCTTTCTTACGATGGCAGTTCATTTACTATATTATATATATTTATTGTGTGATTTATTAATGTCGTTTATTTTTAATTATATGCCAATAATCCATCGACTCGATGAGCTCCTTTGTTCCATTTGCTTTGTGCAAATAATATATCAATTCTGATAGTAATTCTCACCCATTAGAACTAGATTTATACTGTTCTATCAATCATTGAGTCAAAAGAAATTATTAAATGTTTGTTATTTTTATAATTGGCTAATAATAAATTATTAGCTCCATTTCTAATCTATGCCCCAGCTATTTTTTTGTTTCACCAATATTTATTTACTCATATATAATGTTAAAATATTATGCAAAAGGGGTTGATAAAGGAATCAAATGAATACATTCTAATTCAAATTGTTTTTACTATCTATTAATATTCAGGAAGGGCATGATGTTTGGGGCATAATTAATATAATTTTATAAATGCTTTAAAATAGTTTTAGTTAAAAGCTCATTTGACTTTAATTAATTTGATCAAGTCATCACATAGAGCATTCTATAATAAATTGGGTTTTATTATTCAAATGGTGACTATCAAGTCATCATCTTCGAACGTTACTGACGTAGGGCAATCTTCTGCTCCATAGGCTTGTCGGTGGTGATATTACTGATATTTTAAATTATAGAGGAAGAAAGCACTTCCTTCCCTGCTCATGTTATATTTGGAACACTAAAGGTTCATAGCTTTTCTCTGTGTTCCACATCTCATTAAAGGGCAGTAAGACTTGTTAAATACAAGCCGCCATACTACTTAAACCACCAACCAGTGATTATCTCTCTTGTTCATTTTATAGCTCATAATTCATCAGCACCATTACCTCTCTGTTCCAGTAAAGCCTGCCCTTATGCTTGTAATTCATGATGAAGTGATTTCAATTAAAGTCGAACAAATTCTCAGTTATCTCAAATTAACTAAGTTTTCTAATAAAGGTTAAAGTTATGCCCTAAATACGTATCTTGCTCTTCATAAATGGATTTGCGAATGTGAAAATAAATCTCACATTCTTTCGTATAAAATTAGAACAATAATTTCCATCACCACTGATACCTTTATCTGCCTTTATTTTCTGGGTTGGTGGCATAGACATATAGACTTTTATAATATTGCATAATACTCATTGGCATATAATAGAAACTGCCATCCTTATAATAATTATAAACTCTGTTTAAGGACTAGAAGTGATAAATATAGTCATCATTTTAAATTGAATAAAACTATTATTTAGTATTACTAAATATTTTATAAACACACTTGGTTTCTCAATTCCTTTATTTAATAATTATTTTAATATTAATGCTTGCTGTCTGTGTTGGCAACCCGAACATATACATATGACTCGATTTAAAATTATCCTTGGTCAGTTTATTATCCAATATTAATGTCAGTTCAGGGGTTTCTAATCATTGCCAACCATTGAGCTAGTTCCTTGGTGCATAGCACTGTGCCAACGATTTAGATCATCCACTGATCTGAGCTGGTGAGTTGGGTTTGAATTGAGTTTGGTTCAGCTGAGTTTGGAACCGACTTGCAGTTTAGGTGGTGGACGTTTTTCAACCGGTACAATATATATGTATATGTGTGTATTGTAACTTGTGCCTTTGCACATTGTTCCTATTGACTGCCTTAATGTAATAATCTACAGTGTTTATTAATAATTAAAATAAAAGTAAATAATAAATAAAAAAGAAGAGATCACAACTTTATTTGCATAAGTTACTGTTTATCTAACTTGAATGAAAAAATATTTATCTTATTCTGCTTTTAATGAGTATGAAATAAATAATAATTTGCAAATGTAAGAGTTGTTATTAAAGTAATTTTTATAAGAATAAGCTATATGCTTTAGTACAAAGTTACTATTTAGTTAAGTATGTGTAAAATAGAGAGAGAGTAAACAGAATTAAGTTATAAATAAAGTTATAGATATCATAGATAGAGAGTTTAAGGATTAAAGTATAATTATTTAATAGTATAATTATTTAGTTTCAGTATAAGTCATGAAGTATTTAGATTAAATTCTGTTTAGTCAATTTGTTTTAAAAATAAAATATATTTAAAAAAAAAATAATGCTTATTAATTCAGATAAATAGTATATAATTGCTTAAAGAAAAAAATAAGTTAATAAATTAAAATTTTAAATTAGAAACATCATTTCTTCTGTGTACATGTGTGTGTGCATAGGTAAATTTATGTTTCTTGGTTTTAATAACCAAATTAATTGTTTTAGAATCATGAAAACATTTAAAAGTAAGCATTAATTAAACATAATCAAGAAAGAGTTATAAGTTTAAATATAGTGCTTCTGATAAACTAAGTTTGAGAAAAGGTAATTTGTTGTTTTAAAAAAAAAATATATATAATTTATTATCTTGTTTGTTTTTTTTTGTTAATTTTTTTAATTAATAGAAGGAAAATCAGTTACATTGACCTTTTCTTCAACTTGCTTAAGATAACATGTTTCTTTTTTTAAATAATGTAGGTTAAAGTCGCATAATTTTTTTAATTAGTTCCTTCTACTAATTAACCCATTTGATCACAGGGATAACTTTTCCAAGTGGAAGTAATTAATTCTTCACATATGTCAAGACAGATATAAAAGCAAAAGATCATCATTTTTAAGGGTTTGACCTGTCTGATCGGAGCCTCTGACTTGTCTGGTCTAATCTGTTTGCTTCTTCATTTCATCATTTCTTGACAAATTGCTGTGCACTGCAATGTTAATAATAGTGATAATTTTTTAATAATTATTTTATTTTATCTAAAGTGTAAAGTTATTAATTTTATTTCTATTTGAACCTACAATGCAGTGTTGAGACACTTTTTAAGATATTCTGATTTTTATTGCCATAATTCAATTTGAACTCTATTTCAACTACTAACATAATGCTATGGAAAAAATAATTTGTTTAGTATAAGTAAATTTCATTGATTATGCTTAAGAATATATTTTAAAAGAAGTCAGGTGATGTGTTTATTTGCATTAATTCATAGAATTATTGCTGAACATTGTACTAAAGTGAGAAGTTAAAAATTTAAAACAGGCAAAACTCATTATATGTATTGCCACATACAGCAATCTAGAGTAATCAATGGATGCCAGAAGGCTTGTGCATAAAATCCCCATCTAGTGCCTACTCATATAATATCCCCAGACTAGTTTCTGGCTTGTGGCATCCATTGATTACTCTAGCTTGCTGTGTGTGGCAATATGTTTTGCCTGTTTTAATAACAGTTAAAAGAAAGCATAAGAAATGGTGATCATGTGATGTGTATTGGCTTAAGTTAAAGATTTTAGACTGTTTAAACTTTGAATCAAGAAGAAGCTGCTGTTACCTATTCTAGTTACTATGAAATTTTATAAAGAATAAGACATGAATTCTAATGAATATAATAAATGCTTATTAAAAATGAACTGTATAATTATAAAATAACCTGTCATCTTTAGCACAGAAGGAATTATTATTTAAGTGCATTCATTTTTTCTGAAGTTGTGCTATTTAGAAGAATATTTGTGAGAAAGTCGAATTTGACAAAATTGGAAAAAAATCCATGATACCTTTAATACGTGCTTTGTTCTCTCTGTATTTTATTCAAAAATACTTTAAATGAAAGTGAACTGAAGGAACTAAGAAATATGTTTGTCTCTAAAAAAATAGTTTTTAGAAATAATTTACAATGGACGTTTGATATGCGTTGTACTATTTGCAGACTATTAAATTTAATAATGTTTCCAAAAAGGAACATTGCTAAAATTTAATACCTGGAAATAACTTTTATTGTTAAACTAATATAAGCTTGCTTTTAAATGTGCTTCTTTTAAAAAGAGTAAAGTAAAAATAATGTATTATCTATTCCAATGGAACTGCAGACTCCAAAAATTTTAATGGAATGAAATTGTGTTATACCTAGATGTCACCAAATGAATATTCCCAGATAGTTATTTTACATTGGCCAATTTCTTTAAATAAATTCAAACCAACTCTTTAATTTAGAATTAGGAACTGTATTAATATTTTGTTTTTATGCATATGTGGAAGCTGTATTTGCTGTATTAAAAGAAAATGTTTATTATTCACTTGGTATGGATGCTGCATCACATAGACAAATTGCCAAGGAAAGATTTTGCAACCTCAACAGGCCAGTCATTATGAAAAGGTTCCACTAATGAACCAAGGTGTTTTAAAAAAATATATATACCCGGGTCTCTTTTTATGCAGAGTTATTTAACACAATTTTGAAGTTATGCGATTCGTGTTTCACCGGAAGTCGATTTCCAATAATGCACTATTACTTAAAATAATAAATTTCGCACACTTACGTTATATTGAAAGTAATAGCACATTATTGGAATTCGACTTTCATCTTAGTAATTTCAATATTTTCAGTGCTTTATAATAGTAAGATTTTATGCAATAATGAAATTAAAATCATGATTTCAAAATTGTATGTATACACACATTAAATTTTACGAGATTATAGTGTAAATTTGTTCAAACATTGGGCGTGTTAATTTTAAATCACATTCTGCTTTTGCTTTTTAAAAAAGAACGCAATCAATTATTATTTTCTTATTAATGACACTAAACATTAATGTGCTCTTAAATTCCAATGAGAGCTAAATGGTTGTATATCTGGATATTGCGTGAGCTTTGTAAACAATTAATAAAATCATAGTCTCAAAGATTAATTACTAATTACGTTGTCACCAGAAAATCATAATAATTAAAATGTGTATAAAAAAATGTAACTTACTGTACTGTAAATTATGCATAAAAATATATTATTTTGAATAAAATTAAATATTATAGTTAAAAAAAGTTTGTCTTGTATCAATTTTTTTCAAATTTGAAATTTTTTATTAGTCATACTTTATTTCCTTATTTTTTTTTTTTTGCGCAAATTTTAAAGTAATTTTACATTTGTGCTTTGCTTTTACATGAATTTTGAAAAATCACAGACTACATCCCCCCTTTTTTAATGTAAGTTACGTCTATTTTTGTGCGATTTCATTTGCGCGAGTTTTCTGAGGAACCTATCTATCGCATAAAACGAGACCCAGGTATATATACAATTTTTTAATTATTTTCATTATTTTATTATTGTTATGACAATATTTGTATGTCAAGGTAAATTTTATTATTATTATTGTCTTTAATGGGTTTATGATTGAATGTGTAGGTATCCCTACACATAATAAGGTAAATGTCATATCATTTGATATTTTCTGGTTAAGGTAAACTTTATAGTGCTTTTATTTAATAGAGATATTCTTCTATTATATTTTTTATGAGATTCATGAGTGTTTCATTCACTCATTGGTAAAACACCCAGAGTGGGTTTATCAAAACTCCAAAATTCTCATAATTATTGTGATGAAATGATTTACTGTTAAATTCCAATATAATTAAATATTTATTAGTCTCATATTATTTACATTTACTTTAAAATTGCATCCACTTTGTTTCTATGAATTTTATATTATACATTGCAAATATGTGTGTATTTCCTATCTGATGATAAATTTTAGTGTGCCATTATCTTTAGATATTTTTATAGTCACTTGACTAATCATTAAATTGTTGCTTTCAGACATTACTTATTGTCTGCTAATTTTTAAGGTGAATATTAATTTTGTCAGCTTTCTCAGTGATAATTGGTTATTTTGACATTGTTCATCTTGAGATATATGCATCAGAACAATAGACTTTATTGATATTATTTAATTGCTTTTTTGTCCTTTGTGGGATGGAGATGATCTCCCCATTGTTCACATGTTTTATGCCATAAATGGATAGTGCCTTGTATTTTGTGATAGTTATCACATTCTATTAAAGTATCTAGATCCCTGGAGAGAATCATAACTTTGGCACATTTTTCATTTTTTTTATGTACTGAGACTGCATCCACATATACCGCTTTTGCCTTAGATATAGATATTAGAAGCCACCATACTTTGTTCATATTGGTTTTCTCTGCAGACCCTATGTTTCATCTCTCCTTTATGGTGTGATTAAATGCTTTTCCACCATAGTAGGTGAGTTTATTTGTGTATTAGATATGATATGGAAATTATAAGTTATTGATGAGTTTAGTTTTTCAGGTTGCACTTTGTTTACAGTTATTTGTTAAGTGTAACAATATCTATATTGTGCTGATGTGTTGTTCCAGCCAGCCACAAGCAAAACAATAGAATGTTCAGAATTTAAATACTTATTATTTAGCAAACGGCATAATAGGCAACACACATCTTCAATGTATTTGTTTTCACCATTTAGAGCATTTCACTGATGGATTTGTAAGTTATTAATACTAGATATTGTATTATTATAATGTGGACAATAACTCAGAATGATAGATGTGTACATGACTTCTGATGAATGATCCATTCCTTGGCTCACATTTTATCTGAAAAAAAATAGTGCCAGGCAATCTTAATTTATTTGTCTGTATCTGATAGTTATTATTATCATTCCAGCTTGCTTATTCAAACCTAGTCAGAGTATAATACAGATTAATAGTAATTCAAACTGTCAGACAGAGTATTAGTAGTTGTTATCTGACCAAGTATATTTTAATTAAGTTATATTGCTCAGCTATGACTTGATCTATTATTATTTTAGTTTTTTTAAACCCAACTTTTGTTAAATGGGATAATCTAGCTAAGTTTAAAATTTAGATAAACTTGCCCATGTCAAACCAATATCTCTAATGAGCATACTTGGTTAAATAATTCATTCTAATATTTTGTTAAAACCTTAGATAGGTAGTATCATTCTTTTCTTATCAAGATCTCTGTCATGTGTCAAGGCCTGATCGCTCTTAAGACTGCTGTTTAGCATCTGATTGGCTGTCTGAGAAACAACAGTACACTCATGTGAAAGATTAGCAACCTTTCAATTTATTACTAATTTAATAATAACATGCAATTTAGACAAATATCATTTACATACGTTACTGATAACTTATATTAACATCTAGAAAATTGTGGTGTAGTAAATCTAAGATTTCATGCTGTAATATCATAAATTAAAAACTCAATGAGTAATAAATGAATATGTTTATATCTTCAAGTTTTTAAGCCAAGATGCTTAAGACTGGCTTATATATATATATGTAGTTAAGTAAAGAGAAGGGTGGTATCATCCTTTTCTTATCAAAATCTTTCATGTGTCAAGGCCTGATCACTCTTAAGACCGCTGTTTAACATCTGATTGGCTGTCTGAGAAACAGCAGTAGGTGCATGTGAAAGACTAGCAATCTTTTAATTTATTACTAATTTAATAATAACATGCGATTTAGACAAATATTATTTACATACATTACTGATAACTTATATTAACATCTAGAAAATTGCGGTGTAGTAAATCTAAGATTTTGTGCTGTAATATCGTAAATTAAAAACTCAATGAGTGATAAATGAATATGTTTATATCTTCAAGTTTTTAAGCCAAGATGCTTAAGACTGGCTTATATATATATAAAGTTAAGTAAAGAGAAGGGTGATATCATCCTTTTCTTATCAAAATCTCTTTCATGTGTCAAGGCCTGATCACTCTTAAGACCGCTGTTTAACATCTGATTGGCTGTCTGAGAAACAGCAGTAGGTACATGTGAAAGACTAGCTACCTTTCAATTTTTTACTAATATCATAAATATTAAACTCAAATTTTTTTTTTAGACTTTTAGTACTATTTTTGATATATCTTTAAATTATTAAATGGTAAATATTTAACTTGCTCCATCACATATTTCATATTGTCTTTGAGAGTTTTGTAAATTGTTAGTTCTTTAATAAATTTAACAACCATATAAATCTTTTAACAAGGCATCTATGGATGTAAATTTAAGACATAATTTAATACAATGTTGTAGGCAAATAATCGATAGATTAAATCCATTACCAAAAAAAATTGATTATTATATATAACTTTATGAATAACTCCTTTATTTTCACATGTTCATTAACTTTATTATTATTCAATATAGATTTCATTCACAGATAATTAAATGATTGCTATTAGCATAATTTTTTTTTACTAACATAATTTTCTTTAGCAAGCATCTAGTCAAATCAAAACCTTTTTTAAAAAAGTGCATTGCATAAAATAGAAAAAGATTTAGCTATCTATCTATCAGACTAACTTGAAAAGTCTAATTGTATAGAATATTAAGGAGAAACATAATATTAATGTTTTTTATAAAAATAACAATAAAAAATAAGAATATAATTATTGAAAATAATATGAGTAATTAATATAATAATAATGAAGAAATTAAGACTAATATTAAGTTAAAAATTAATACTAAAACTAATGATAAAAAGCTCTATCAGTTACTTTTAATCTCAAAAGCTTTTATTTATAAAAAATAATGTTTACATGCTTATAAACTACTGGGAAAAGACAATATCAGTTACTTTTGTTTATTTCAATTCACACTTAATCATTACAAATGTGTATCTTTTAAAAACTTTAATATTTTAAATTATAAAAAAAATATTTATTTAATTTTTATAAATAATTCGAATTTATTTTTATTTGCAAATCACTGTTTATTTTGCAGTATATTATGTAGCTAAAATTGACGTTGAGGTTTTTTTTTTTATTAACTTATTAAATTATTCCTTAAACAAAACCTGTTGTGTGATTTTAATTTCAGTGCAATATATGCACACACACATTTTTATGTATTTTTTTATGAGTGCAATGTTGATTCACATATATGTATTGTAATTTTGTATAATAATATATATTAACATCATCAGAATTTTGATAATGTCTCCACTCAAAATAATTCATTAAATTTTAAGACTTTTTTGACTAAGTTATATATCATTTACTCATTTACTGTAACTGTGAAGGTATTTGGATGTTTTATCTTAATTTGGATTATTTGTAGTATTATTACCAATATAGTCCCATTCAACGCAAGCATTTCAATATATATATATATATTGTAATGTTTATTTTGATTATCTAGGCACCACCTGACACTTATTATCAGGAAATATTTCATGAGTATATCTAATTCCTGTCTTACCTTGATTTGTAAGGATTTTCTCCTTAATATGAATAATTAAAGTGACTAACACATTACTCCCTATATATAATACATAATTAAATCATGTAGCATATAAGTTCCTCTGAAGTGAATGTATCATGGAATTGATATGTAGTCAATATACTTCTTTATATGAAATAATTCAAACCACACACTATTTAAATAATAATAATAATAATAATAATAATATTATTATTATTATTATTATTATTATTATTATTATTATTATTATTATTATTATTATTATTATTATTATTATTATTACATTTAAATATCAGCCTTTCAAGCTAATTGTGCATGCACTTTTCACAAGTGTTAATAATAAATGAATACTTCCATTTCCAATACAAAATATAGTATTTATGAAATAATAAAATGAATCCACTTATTCTTTCAACTCAAATGCTTGTATATGAGCAAATCTTAAGTACTGTCAATGAAAGAATAAGTGGATTCATTTTATTCTTTCATAAATACTATATTTTGTATTGGAAATGGAAGTATTCATTTATTATTAACACTTGTGAAAAGCGCATGCACAATTAGCTTGAAAGGCTGATATTTAAATGTAATACAATTGTAAACATAGTGCTATATAAAAATAAATGCTTATTTACAAATAATAATAATAATAATAATAATAATAATAATAATAATAATAATAATAATAATAATAATAAAATAATAATAATAATAATATATGTCAGTACAATACATTATATCTTTGTTATAATAAACACACTTTCATTAGCAATTATTTATCAAAGTCATTTATTAAAGCTATTATTAATACTTATAGTTTAATCCAATAAATTATAAATATCCAGCTGTGATATTTTTTTTAATAATCACTTCAAAATTATCATTTAGTTTATGTTTCATAAACATTTAATGTCAAACTTATTTCTTATAAAATCTTAAGGATTTATTATAATAAATATTAAAATGTTAATCTTGTATTCACAACTTAATATACAAATATAATTATATGATCAAATAAATTAAATAAATTCCAGGCTTTAATATATCATGGATATAATCCTATATGTTGTTGATTTCTATAAATGTAAATTTCTTAAGATATCTTTAGACTCATTGCTCACACATCTAGAATAAAATTAGTCTACCAAGTGAATGTCTCATATAAATCTCGGTTAACATATATGTATATATCTTATTTAAAACTTAGATTAATACTAATTTCAAGATATTAGTTTTCTTTGGTCTTATTCTGTTTTCTTAAAAATAACATGGACTTAATTCAATGAGGTGGTCAACTTTGGATTTGACCTCACATATATAAAACCAATGCTTCTTTATTATCATAATATCATACATATAGCACACACTTAGCTGTACAAATCAATGACCTAAATAATTGTTATCATAAGTTCAAACTAATACAAAATAAATTTTGATGTAATTAATGTGATAGACAAATTCATGTAAAAAGTACTCTCAATCACATTTTAAAAAAATAATTATCAGTTTACCATAAAATTACAGTGATTATAATGCTAATGTGATTTTTTTCATTTTTCTTTTTGTAGCAGTCATTTATTTTATTTCTTGGATATTTCATATATATCAAAACATTTTCCATGTGCATGCGTACATAATACAGTTATGACCATTGGACTCTTCTTAATTTATCCAAATTTAAATATTATATAACAAACTAAATCATTATAAGAAAAAACTTCTTAGTTTATTTAAATAAGATATTTAGATTTTTTACTTCCCATCTATATATTTGAAATGATTCACTTTTTTTTTTTAATATATAATTTCGAACAAAATCAAACTAATTCTATAAAAAAAAGCCAAAGTGAATTTTAGTTTTCTATATTAAAAATCATTAAAGATTTATATAAATTGAAAAGTAATTTCATTCATTTCTTTTAACTATGTTTATAAAAAAACAATAACAAATCGTTAGCTTCCTGTAACATCAATCAATTAATAAATTTACATCACATGTATAGATTATAATAAGGTATTGCTGACTAGAAAAGATATATATTCAGAAGCCATAAAAAAAATTATTATTGTTCATATTATAATCCTAATTAAGAAACATTTTTTTTAAGTGATTCTTAGCACTTACAAATATATATGTAATGTGAGGGATTTAAACTCGGGTTTTTCAATCTACTCATTCTCCACTCCACCTCAAGTAAATGATAAACATAAATGTATATATGTGAAAAAAATACATAATCCCTTGTATATATATTTCGTGCAGACCCAACAATCACTGGTTATTTGTAACTAAGTATCTTTTTCACATGTATGTGGTCATGTGTATTAGTTGCTTGAGATGGAATGGAGAATTAATAGTCTAAAAAATCTGAATTCAAATCCCTCATAGTATATATATGTAGGAAATATTCAATATAAACAAATTATATATATATATACTGTACCAGCCGAAAAACGTCCACCACCTAAACTGCAAGTCAGATCCAAATTCAGCTGAACCAAACTAAATTCAAACCCAACTCACCAGCTCAGATCAATGGATGATCTAAATTGATGGCACAGTGCTATGCACCAAGAAACTAGCTCAATGGTTGGTGATGGATTAGAGACCCCTGAACTGACATTAATATTGGATAATAAACTGACTATAGATAATTTTAAATCGAGTCCTATGTATATGTTCAGGTTGCCAACACAGACAGTGAGCCTTAACATTAAATAATTATTGAATAAAAGACTAAAGAAACCAAGTGTGTTAATAAAATATTTAATAATGCTAGTAATAGTTTTGTTCAATTTAAATGATGATTATATTAATTACTTCTAGTCCTTAAACATAGTTTATAATTATAATAAGAATGGCAGTTCCTATTATATGCCAATGAGTATTACACAATATTATGGAATTCTATGTCTATGCCCCCAACAAGAAACTAAGGGCAGATAAAGATATTCAGTTGTAAAGGAAATTATGATTCTTATTTTATACAGAAGAATGTGAGATTTATTTTCCCATTCACAAATCCATTCATGAAGAGCAAGATGCATATTTAGGGCATAACTTTAACCTTTATTAGAAAACTTATTTAATTTGAGATAACTAAGAATTTGTTCAATTTTAATTGAAATCACTTCATCATAAATTACAAGCATCAGAGCGGGCTTTAATGAAACAGAAAGGTAACGGTGCTGACGAATTATGAGCTGTAAATGAAAAGGAAAGATAATCGCTGGTTGGTGGTTAAATAGTATGGCGGCTTGTGTAACATAAGTCTTACTGCCCTGTAAGTAGATGGGGAACACAGGGAAAGCCAGGCCGAGATATAACTATGAACCTTTGGTGTTCCGAATATAATATAAGTGGGGGAGGAAGTGCTTTCTTCCTCTATAATTAAAATATCAGTAATATCACCACCAACAAACCTATGGAGTGGAAAGATTGCCCTATGTCAGCAACATTCGAAGATGATGACTTGATAGTCACCGTTTGAATAAGAAAACCCAATTTATTATAGAATGCTTTACGTGATGACTTGATCAAATTAATTAAAGTCAAACGAGCTTTTAACTAACATTATTTAAAGCATTTATAAAATTATATTAGTTATGCCCCAAACATCATGCCCTTCCTGAATATTAATAGATAGTAAAAACAATTTGTATTAGAATGTATTTAGTTGATTCCTTTATCGACCCTTTTGCAAAAAACATTTTAACATTATATATGAATGAATACACATTGGTGAGTACAAGAAAATAGCTGGGGCATAGATTAAAAATAGAGCTAATAATTTATTATTAACCAATTATAAAAATAGTCAACATTTAATAATTTATTTCATCTAGATGATTAATAGAATGTATAAATTTAGTTCTAATGGGTGAGAATTACTATTAGACTTAATATTATATTATTTGCATAAAGCAAATGGAACAAAGGAACTCATCGAGTCAAAGGATTATTGGCATATAATTAAAAATAAACAACATTAATAAATCACACAATAAATATATATAATATAATAAATGAACCACCATCATAAGAAAGGAAAGTTAAAAACTAGAGATTGAGAGAATTTATATAATTTAAAATAAAAGGTTTTACACAGAGATTATTACATTAAAGAATGAAAAGAGCTCTTAAAAAAGAGTGTAAAGTTTGGAACTGGCCAGAAAGTTATGGTTCATTATGGAAATATATTACCATTTCTTCCAGGACTGGTTCCTTAGTTTACACATCCGAGTTGATGAAAACATAGGCATGCATTTAGTCGATTACTTGAACAGCATTTTATTGATTTTTCATGATTTTGGCAGCATGATTGCTCCAGAAAGAATTTAGCAGCTTCATTGAAGATTTTCAGGGGACTTCAGGAACCGTAGCCAGATTCCTGATGTTTTAACTCTTCACCATGATCGAAACACTATTTAAATTCATGATTTTTAAAATGCACAGAGTTTAATGGCACTTCTCTACAACAAAGATGGCTTCTCCCTCTCCAAACTTTTCAGAGCTATTTATACTGTATCTGATGCCTTCGGGCTAGTGCTTCTTTCATTATCAATGTCACAAAATCTACTAGTTTTTTTAGATACATTCCTTCAATAAGGCTTTCAAACTCATTAACTTGAATTCATTTTCTAATTAGAAAATGAATTTTTAAAATCAGAAAAATGATTTTAATTAGGAAATCCTTACATTTTAAATACTTTTTTTTTTCTAATTAATAAAACTTTAACCATTGTTTTGGAAAAGAAAAATCTGAAAGCTTATCAAAAGAATATAGCTTTTAATCACTAAAAATTTTAACAAATTATTTAAAGTAAAATCAAAACATTTCTGATGCAATAAAACTTTCGAACAATTATATATATTTAAATATTTATAAATATATATGTACAAACCATGCATTTGTAATATATATAAATTCATGAATAATTTTATCATGAATCTATTAATAGCATTGATTAATTTAAACTCAAATGAATTAATTTTAACACACATTTATGTAATAGGTTTTCTTTATGGAAATTAGTGTGGACTGAATGTATAACACCCCATTGCATCGGAAGTTTAAGGTTAGTACTAGGGTTTGAAGTGGGCTTATGGCTAGATGTCATGAAGCTACGATCGAACTCAGATCCAACTGCTTCAATATATATATAGAGAGAGAGTGAATATTTCTAAACCAAAGTACTATCTACAGTTGATAAAATTTCATTTATAAGATTTTTTGATAGAATAGAATTTTCCTCCTATGCTTTATAATTTTGTTTAACTCTGTCTTTTTTTTAACAAGGTTATATAATAGTGATCAAGCTGAACACTATTTGTTTTTTATGGTTTGTGCCCATAAAAAATAAGTTATTTTAACTAGATAATATTTAAATAAATTTTATGGTTTTCAACATTTATTTATTAATACTTTTATAGTATATTGTTTTTTTAGTAACTTTGTCTAAACGGTATCTTCAATTAAAACACAATATTGATTTATATACTGTTTTTAGTATAATATAAAATAACAATTAGTGTCAATTGTTAATATAGAGTTTAATATAAAAAAATAAAATAATAAATAATATTTCCCAGTGCTTTCAACTCTTACGAGTCCTTATCAAGGCAGTGTAAAAAATTCTATTTTCTCCTAGGTGATGAATTTAATATTTTATTGTATTAGCCAGGAACAACTAATCAGAAAGCTCATTAATTTCGAATTCATAGCACAAAATTTTGTATAAGATATGATTCTTTAATCTTGCATTTTTTATTATGTGTTTCATGCATTAATATTGTAAAATCCTTTGGACTACATATATGGCCTGTATTATTTTGGTGAACATAAAAAGCTGAATAAACTGTATCACATATGTATTCCAAAAGATTTTACAATATTAATGCACGAAACATGATAAAAACGCAAGATTAAAGAATCATATCTTACACAAAATTCATCTTGTGCTATGAATTCGAAATTAACCAGCTTTCCAATTAGTTGTTCCTGGCCAATACAATGAAATGTTAAATTCATCACCTAGGAGAAAATAGAATTTTTTTACACTGCCTTGATAAGGGCTGTAAGAGTTGAAAGCGCTTGGAAATATTATTTATTATTTTTTTATTTATATTAACCTCTATATTAACAATTGACACAAATTGTTATTTTATATTATATTTATATTATATACAGAAGTATTATTTATTTATACTGTTTTTAGTTAGTGTGTGCAGCCAGGAAGGAAAATCTTTCATTTTGTTTTGCTTCCAGCTTTTGAAAAAAAAAACCCGCTTTATAAATGTGTTTTTTTTTTGATAAAACAAAATGTACTTTTAAATTTTATTTGAACACTATCATACATATTCATATGTAAATAATAAATATTTTTATTAAACTTTTATTTGATTTTATAAATATTTCACGTAAAGAATACATCGTTATACAAATAAATCAACGATATAATATAAAATGTCATTATATAAGAGCTATAATATATGTAACAATAATCATACACAAAAAAGCTCTTTTCGACAAATATTAACTTTTGCCTTTTCAATATGCTTTAATATTTGCTGAAAAATGCTTTATTGTATATGATTATTATTATTGTATATATTATTGCTGTTATATAAAGATATTTTATATTATATTATATCGTTGATTTATTTAAATATAAGTAAAAGCAGCATAATGGATTAAACTTCTTTCCAATTTTGATGAAAGTTATACAAGTAATTTTTCGCAAATATTTTCTTAAACTTTTTTATTTTTATCTTGAAATATTACAATATCTTACAGCACTTATTAACTTCAAAAGTATATATATTTCAAAATGTTAGAATTTCAATTACATATCTATAATTTAGTGGATCAAATATTTTACCAATCTAGGCGAAAAAAATATTTATATAATTCAATATATCAACATAGTGAATCAAATATTTGAATAATAACTATTTATTTATATATTGTAACGGTGCAGAGAGAGGGATAATAATATGATGGGAAGGTGGCAAACCATCATCATTATCCCCAGTGAATATCAATTAAAATTTAATAATCACTTATAAAAAAGAAAAAATATATAAAAAACATAAGATACTATTAATAATAAATTCTCTCAGTATTATACAAAAATAAAACATTCATCTATAATAACTAGATTTAACAAAGATTCCGTAGTCAATGCCAAACATAGGACAAAATATACTGCAGTCATGTGAATGCACACACAAAAGTGCTAAAGTATTTTATTATAATAAAGAATACTGAGATCTTGTTACATGCTGATTATAATAAATGCTCTGGGCATAGATTACCATGGGTGTACAGACGAAAGTGCTCCTAAGTGGATAAAATTTTTAATTATTTAATTACTATATTTACAAATATTCATTTATATTACACACATACACACATATATATATAATAAAGAATTAAATATAGAAGGGAGAATAAATAAATATATAAGAATCATGATAATTAGCATTGGAATAACAATTTACTCCAGCATTACACAAGAATTATCAACAGTCGTCATTTATAACTGGATTTTAAAAAGATTCAATGTGAAACATGGGGCATGATGTGCATACTTAAATGCTGAATTACATACCAAAAAACATGCTGGGATCCTGATACATGTTGATCATCATAATGCTTTGTCACAAAGTATCATGGCTACACAGAACAACTAAAAACTAAATATTTTTCTAAAATTATAAATTGCAGTTATCTTGACCTTTGCATTATCCACAGAATTATTGAGATGTCTAAACATAAACTCCAACAGATAAATTAACCATTATTGCTCTAGAACAAGCTCAAGATCCAAAGACCCTAGGAACTATATAGTAAAAACAAGAAAAAATAAATTGTATAAGTTTAATCTACCTCACAGGACCCCTATGAGCCACTGTTCTGAAGTTTAAAGTTTCAACTGAGTTTGTGCAGAATCAGTAAATTGTACACATGTGGGTCTTAGACCATTTGTTTTGTCATTTTGCTACAATTAAAAAGATGTATGTATTTTTGTACAATGAAATTTGATTTTTTATGATTTTTTTTTTAAAAATACAATTTAAATTTTTTTTTCTCATTTTCTTTAGATTCACTAACTGTAAAGCTTTTTTATGGCTGAATTGCATTCTCTCATCACTTGATATGTATATAAAATTGCCAATGCATGTGTTTGTAAGCCTTCTTTTTTTAGAAGCTCATTTTCATGACAGTTCAGATTTGGAAGCTGCAATGTCAAAAAAGGATTTGGAAGCTGCAATATAAAAAAAAGGATTGGGGTCATTTTTTTAATCTGCAAAGACAACCATCATAACCACATCTAATACCTTCATGACTGGATTCAATTTTGAAATGGACAATAACATTTAGCCAGGTATCAGTGATAATTCAATTAGTTTTAATACTTATTTTTCATATAATTAAATATGTGTAGAAAACAATAAATATGCTAGAAAATTTTAGGCAATTTACATTTCAATAATATAAAAATGTACACATCCAGACTCAATCATATACCTACATATTTAGTGCAATAGGCAAGATATATTATGATTTTATTTATATGATTGTTTATATGCTCATTCGATTATTGCATGATTACAGTAGTGTTGTATTTATTTGTTACAATTTTATAATAATCTTTTGAACATATACTTTCAAGCACTCTCAGTCATTCACTCTCATACATCATAATCAGTGCTCATAATAAAAAAAAATTATTTATTATATTTTTTCATAAATTACATGCACTGTTCTTATTGATATTTTTCCCTCAATAAAACCAAACATTTCTAACAGATCTCCTGCATGGAAGGACTAGAAAATACCCTGCATGGAAGGACAAGATCTGAGTCTGCTAGTAAAAATGAAAGTCACCAGTCACATAGTTTTCATAATTTTTACTATAAAAATTATATCAGGTAAGACAAATTATATATCAATTTTTTCAGCATTTTATGACAAATGTGATGAAGCTATCTATAAAATTGTAATTTTAACATTGAACTTTCAAAATTTAGAATTTGTTTGAAAATATTAAAAATCTTTTTTTTTCTTAATTTTTTTTAGGTAATGGCTATTTTATCAGCTTTATTACATTCTTTCATATTTGCTGGTTCTAACAATGCATATACTTTTATATTTACTGTATTCAAACAGAAGATATGTTATAAATTATATTTGTTGTAATTGTTTTTTAAAATTAAAGATGATGGCTTGGGGGTTTAAGAGTTAATTTGAATAGTTTTACTGGAATAATTTACAAATCCCTAAACACTATGTTACTTTAAAATCAAGTCATCTACACTGCCAATTCATAAAAACTATTGTTGGAGAAATAAAGACATTAAACCTATCTTCTTAACAGTTATTTAATAAATTAACTAATAAGTATTTAAGAAAATTGACAAATAACAAGATATTAAGATAATTTCAACTTTCATACATTTTATCAAAAATATAATTTTATAAAGTAAGAAATCTTAAATGATTGTTAAATTTAACAATTCAATTAATTAATCCTTGTTTTAAATAAAATTATTTCCTGCTTCAGTGATTGAAATTGTAAATAACATTCTAAAGATAAAAAAGTTAAATTAGCTAATAATTTTTCTCTTTTTTCTTATGAAAATGAAAGTGTCCTATATAATTACATTTTGGAAAGAAAATAAGATAAAGGAAAAAAATAATAAAATAAAATGAATAAAAATTATTCAATTTTACCAAATATTCTTTATTTTCAAAATTACTTATAAATGTAGATGTGTACATTACAATGCTTGCCATTACCATAGTTTTTTTCATTATTATTTGGTAGTTGTAATTTAAAATTTTTTTATGCTGGTTTTTTATTGTAAGCTTTTCCAATAACAAATTTTCAATATAATGTTCACAGTTAATTTATCCACATTTCAATAGGATATGTTTAGATTTCATAAAAGTTAAATCTATCCATTTTTTCAATGCACTAACTGACAGGATGGGTTACTACACAAAATGAGATGATCATACATTTGCATAGAGATGAAGTTTATTGAATATCACTTTAGAAGGCTTTTTAATTCATTTTGTAGTAACTAGATACATAGTCAGGTTGGTGAAATTTAGCTTCTAGCTATGAATTAGAACATGGTACCCTTTAAATGAACTTTAAAACCATTTTTGTGAGATTAGTGCTATTTTTTCTATAAAATTGATTTTTTCTGTGTTCTTAACAGCTGAATTGCTGCTTCTTTTTTCTCCAATAGTTGAATAAAAAAACACATGTTAGTGATTTTCTCAACAACTTGATCAAGAATATCTGTCCTTACTAATTTCTCCAACAGCTTTGTAATAATTGACTGTTTCTCACATGATAGTCAAGCTTTCTGACTCCTATTTATATTATTTTAGAACAATAATGTATCCAATCATATTTTATCTCTTACAGGACCACATTAAAACCTGAGTAATTAATTTATTTTTATAAAATATTATTTATTTTCTTTTAAAAAAAAATATTATAGCCATAACAATTCCACTGTGGATGTTTATTTTTGTTATGACAAAAAACAAAATAATATCTTAATTATACTTTAATTAAAACATCATCACCTGTTGGTCTTAAAAAATAAAAATAAAAAAACAACTTTAATTAATTAAAACAACATTTTTTAAGAAAATGTTAAAATCTTAATATTTTTATTTTCTTTCAAAAATATAATAAATGAAATTGTGATTATATATAAATCAAATATTTATAAATACAGTAATCAGATATATCTTAAAAATTTTATCCACTTAGGAGCACTTTCGACTATCCTCAGAGTCTTTGTCAACTAACACTTTGAAAGGCTAACCATCCCACAATTCTTTGATCTTAACATTTGTTGCAAAGTAGATAATAATGTTTCAGCATTCATTTTTATGACCATAATAATTCATGTATTTATGGTTTTAACTTCAATTACAATAATGTTAAAATATTGCAAATTGGAAAAAGTAACAATAAAAGAAAAATAAAAGAAGCTATGCTAATATAGAAATACAAACATGACTTAATTAACAGGCAGGTAGCAAACATTAAGATCACAGAATTGTGGGAAGGTTAGCCTTTCAAAGTGTTAGTTGACAAAGACTATGAGGATAGTCAAAAGTGCTGCTAAGTGAATAAAATGTTTAAAATATATCTGACTACTGTATTTATAAATATTCAACCACATTGAAATGATAAAATAAAAAGTAATAACTTTATTAAGAAATATGCATCACAAATTAAAGTTAAATTGAAATGGAACATAGGATGATAATGATAGAATCTTTATAAAATACTACAAATATTTGGTTGGCAAATTGTAATGGCACAACAAAACTGACAGGGCCTAAATTACAATAATATGAAATTAAGAAAACCAAAATAATATATAACTAAGAATGAGAGAGAATGAATAAGTTAGTCCTTCAAATCCTATATAAAAGTTCCCTGTTTCCAATGATTTTTAAATTCTATACATCTAAATCATTACAAAAAGTGAAAATAAACAAATAAAGAACAAAAAGCTTTTCAACTATGTGTTCAACTTTACTGGTAGTTGTTATTATAATAGGCTAGCTTATGAAATGGCACATTATAACTAACTAAGTCAAACTTATAACCTAAACAAAAATAACACAATCACTATAATGGTCAAATATCCAATATAATTTATTTGTCCATAATGTCACAAATACATAAATAAATAATCAATCAAACAAGATTGAAATAAATATCTATTAATAACTATATTTAAATATTTATCAAATTGGCTTTCATCTCCATTGAGACTTTCTCAAGACATTATACTATACAATTCACATGAGATGTGATGCACTGTGACTTCTCCTTATATTGAGTCAGTAAACTCTCAGCAACTATGCCCAGAGAAACCTGTTAACCACTTTGAACCCCTTTCCATTCCCACACCAAATTTTCCCATATTCTTTTCTACCCTGCTCCATCCCATTTCCACAACATAATCTTTGTCAACTCCATGGCTTTTAGATCTAAAACCCTCTTATCTTTTCCCAAACCCAACATAAAAACCAATAAGCCACTTCCAGTATAATCACTTTGTTCATATTTATTTTTCCACAACTTCAATATTTGTATCCTTTCTGCTTTCAGGCATTTACACTTAATTAACAGATGCTTAATATTTTCCATATCTTCATTACACATCTTGCAGACTATATCACCCATATTTCTCCATTTATGTGTATATTCCCTTGTTACTAAAGATCCCATTCAAGCCTTAAATAATAGACTACTTTCCTTGCTATTATCATAAATTAACTCACACCCAATATTCTGTTTACTTCTATAAATATTTAAACTCTTTTTACTCTCCATACTAGCTCTCCAACTCCCTATTCTTTATTAATGCATCTATTCTTCTATTCCATTCCTTAACTCTAAAACACTCAGCAATTCTCCTAACACAATCATCCCACCTTTTGTATAAGTATACTGACATAAATTCTTTATTTAAATCTTCTGCATAATGTATTATCTTTCACACCAATCTTGTTGCCTGCCATTTATTCATAACCCAATTAAATACTATTTTGGCCATTCTTTTATTATCCATAAACTGCAATCTACTGAATATTTTTATTTTACTTTTTGCATCTCTCATATAAAAACTTGACCATCCATTTCTCCTTGAATTGCCTCCTTTGCCATTTACACTTCTGCATTTAATGCATGCCTTCCTACTTCTCTTTGTACTTTTTCTAAGTAATCTAATACCTCTTTACTAACACATAATACACCATTACCATATGTTAACCCTGCTACTGCCATTTCCTTCCATACAATTCTAGCTACATCATATTTATTATAGGAGAACACTGTTATTAATTTCTTTATCAATCCCTTTCTTTTATTTGCTTCATTCATCAATTTTTTCTCCCATTTATCCAAGCAATTTCTCTGATTACTTAAAATGATTCTCAAATAGTTATATCTATTCACCACACTTAACTTTATATCATCCAATAAAAATTCATTGTCTTCATTTTCCCAAATATTAATCATCATTCCTTTTGATTTTTCTTCACTAAATTTAATTCCCATCTCTTTACCCACCTTTGCACATGTCCTCAGCATAACTTCCATATCATCCCCTTTTTCTGCACACAAAAAAACATCATCTGCAAATAAAAAATCCGACAATCCCTTGCCATCTATTAATGGTATCTCTACCCCTCTTCCTAGTCTTTTTTTTGCTCTCTCCGTTTCTCTCAAATACAACAAAAACAAAATTAAAACTTAACTCAATTTATTTTTCCTTTATCTATTTATTACTATTCTTCTGTTCTCTATTATTATTTTATTATTATTATTATTATTATTATTATTATTATTATTATTATTATTATTATTATTATTATTTTAACACAATGTTATATTTTAGAATGCATTGTGATGAACATTCAAAACTGAGTTATTAAAATAAATTGCTGATCTACTACTCCATTAGTTATTTATTTTATTGTCTTCAGTCAAAAACTTGACACACACATATATTATTTAGTGTAATGGTAAATAATCACAATATTGACAAGTATTTTATCAGCTTTAAATAACATGTATATGAAATAATCACAAGAAACCTGTGCTTATATTTATTTACAGTGGATGCACTAACTTCATTGACAATATTTCATTTTAAATAATTGCTTATTTAATAATTGATTTAATATTTTAATTCTGAATTAACGAAATGTATGAGAAAAGTATTTAAAGTAAATATAGACATAAATATTCTGTGTTGCATTTGGCATAACAATAATATATGAGTTATAATGGAGATTACAATATAACAAAGTACTTAATTTAATTAATATTAATGTAACTTACTTACAAGCAGCAGAAAAAGAAAAATAACTAAGGTAGTTGTTAAAATTAACAGAAAGACAGTCAACGTTTGTGAATAAAATTTAAATTAAAAAAAAGTATCCTAATAACAATATTAACAATAATGTTTATATAAAACGATGTACTTTCAAACAATGTAATATATTAAAATAAAAATATATATAATTGTTCTGGAAGGCTTATATTATATAAAGGAAAACATGGAAATATATTTTATGCTGTTCGATTTCAATAAATCAATAAAGAAAGTTATCAAAAATAAAATGATGATAAGTAACAACAGACTACAGAAGTTTGAATAAATAATGCAAAGTGTCTAAAATTAGATTATCAGAGAAAGCTTACCTATATGTGCTTATGCAATTAAATTTATTTAGTGATGTAAAAAAAAAAATGAAGAGAAAACAAATTAAGCAAGACAAAGTAATAAATCATTATTTAGAAAAAAATTGATTAATGTGCAAAAGTTACAAGAAATGATAATAAAAAATTATTTTAATCCTGATACAGATTTTGAAGTATTAAACCCTTACACAGTTAAACACACACACACACATATATATATAATAAAAATTACCCCGAATTCACAACTTAACCAGATTAGTTAAGAAAGTAAACTGTAAAGCACTACCAATGGTTTCACTGCTACTGGCAAGTTTCTCAACTATAAAGAACAACAAAATAACAACATAATTATAATAAACATTACCCACAATTCCACTTACTTCTTATATACCCTTAATCTTAAAACAACTTGTAAATAAGTTAATTGCTTCAGAATCATAAATTTTTAATAATATTCTTTACTTTTTTATTTCATTTTTCTCAAAGAAGACAACATTAGCTTCATCAAAATTAATAGTGTGGCCAGTATCTTTTTATGGATATATAAAGCAGAACTAAGATATTTATTTCTAACCCTACTTTTATATACCTTTATTCTTTCATTTAAGCTCAAACTACTCTGACTTATATATACTGGCTTACAAAAACAAGGAAGAAGGAATCTAAAGTAAATGAAAGAATAAAGATACATAAAAGTAAAGTTACAAATAAATATCTTAGTTCTGCTTTATATATCCATAAAACAGATACCAACCACCCTATTAATTTTGATAAAGCTAAGGTTATCTTTGAGAAAAATGAAACAAAAAAATAATTAAAGAATTTTTCATGATTATGAAGTAATTAACTTATTTAAAAGTTCTTTTAATATTAAGGGTGCATGGGAGGTAAGTCAAATTGTGGGTAATGTTTAGTATAAATATATTACTATTTTGTAGTTCTTTACACTTGAGAAATCTGCTTATAGCAGAGAGAACCACTGGTAGTGTTTTAGAGTTTTTTTCCTTGGATAGACTGTTTGAGTTGTGAGTTTGACATAATTTTTATTCTTTATTGACTAGTTAAGCTTTATGCTTTTAATGCTTATATATATTATGCCATTACAAATTGACACTCTGCATTTTTTCTAGGATTACTAAAATTATGGTGACCAGTATAAGAGTGCTACTAGGCACACAGCCTAGCACTAGATTGAGAAGAATTTTCAATGATTGTAGTGATAATTTTATCTATGTACAGAAGTCACATAATTGATTTTAAGATGTGATCTAATGCAGACTCTAACCATATAGACAATTAATTATTAATATTTTAAGAGAAAGTAAAAACACAGAGGCACTTCAGTATGGTTTGATTATTTATTATATTCTTTTTTACACTAATCCCTTTCCTTATTCCCTTTTTCTGAGCATTCCAATGGACTAAATGCAAAATTTAAGAAAGACAAACAAAAATCTTATTTTCATTTCTTTTTATTTTTAATAAATACAACCCCTTATTAGCTGTTCAATATCTTATTCCAAGGAAACATGCATTGCTCAAGATCTATGAACAACAGTGATCCAGTTTTTTTTCTGGATGCCTGTCCAAATAGGTGTGACTGAAGGTTGACTTACTAATGTGAATGGGTGGTATTTTGCATTATTCAAACCCTCTACATTTTTCTGATTGATAATTATATTCAAATCCTTAAGATATAGTGCAAATGTCCATTGTTTTCTTACAAGTATTGAACATCTTTTAGTATGAACACCATGTTTTAAACATGGTTCCTGTTTTGCTGATAGTCAGATCACTTACTGATCTTTTACCCTTCCTCTCCTTGTTTGACTTTATAGATTGAGCAGTTAACATTCTTTTTAGAATTTAAACACTACACACACTTTGAACATAATAAATGAATTAAAATTATTTAAAATTTTAATTAATAAAAAGTTAATAAAAATAAAACCATCCCTCACTTTTTCAATTTCATTCATAATAATATAAAAATAATAATCTCTCTTAATAAATCCCACACTCTACCATTGGAACTTTTTATATTATTCAGTTAATTGAATCTAAAATTCTATTATGACAATCAGAATAAAACTTCTTTAAGAAAAGTTTATAATTACTCTGATTGATCAGCAGTTTCACTTTCTTCATGTGGGTAATGTCTTTATATGATTTTTCTTAAAACTGCTGGTACAAATCCTTTGTTTTGTCTATCGTTTTTTTTATATCCTCAGTTAGCTTGTTAAATCCATTCTTCCCATAGTTGATGATTGCTTGGGTGACACAAGGTGTGGCTGTGAGGCATATTTCCCCAAGGAGAAAGTTTTCAATTACCACTAGCCTGAGAACATTTTCTTGGTGGTGGTTAATATTATATTTTTTAATCTATTTTGAATCTGCTTTCAAGATTTTTTAAGCAAACTCCAGAATTTTTTTTATGAACAGGATTCACACCTAGTGGTTAAATGTCATTGCCTTTTTAATTAATGGAAAAGCTCTGGTTTAATTAGAATGCCATATCAACTCTAACAATATCTTTAATTACAAATACTTTTAGTATCATGAGTTTCAACAATAGAGTTAATTGCAAAAATCTATAATTTTTTTTTCTCTCCCCAACTCAAGTCTTTCCAAACTTTTTTAAAAAAGCAAATCTCAAGATCTATTATACTGGATTTAAATAAATAAATAAAATGAAGAAATCCTAATTTCTTTGAGATATATAAAAAAACTATTTAAAAAATAATTCAAAAGTTATTATTTTAAAATAATCTAATAACTATGCACTTTTAAAAATAAAATGTATGTCCACACATATATATATGAGATGGCAGAAATGCCATCTCATTATTCCCTCTCTTGGGAGAAAAAAGAAACTTAAAAAAACATTAATTACTCCATATCATATCTTGCTCCTTTCCCTTTAAATGGTTTTAGGTTCCATGCCTTATAAGCTCCTTAGTTTTCATTCTTTCTCTGTACTATGAACACATTGGGTCCACATTTTTGAATGATTCTGTATGGACCTTTGAATAAGGGAAAAATGTATTGGTTAGCACTCAGTTTACTAATTGGCTAGGTTTTGACAAAGACCCAGTCTCCTATTCCAAAGTATACTGGGTGGATACATCATCTCTTTTTTTCTGTTCAGCTTTTTTTCAATCAGTTTCTAGCAAAACTTCTATCCTTCACGATATTATCCTTGTTGGTATAGCTGGTAAATGGCATTTAAGAAGTGAGAGTTCAACTTGGCCTTAATGTAACCATTCCAGGGTGAGACCAGTATACTTGTGATATACATATAATTAATGACCTTTATTATTTGAGATAATAGATTAAACCACTGCTTGTGTTTTTTTAAATGAGAATGAAACAAAGCCTCCCAATTACTTCATAACCCTTTCACATTGGTTAGACTGAGGGTTCCAAATAGATATTAGAATATTATATATCTTTTCCTACTGTACCCAATTTTTTTATTCTTTTGAGATGGAGTTCTATCACTCAAAATTGAATGAGGTTTCCCAAGTTTGGTAAACAGCTTTTTCTTTAGCACAGTAGTGAAATTTTTTGTGTCAGTTCTTTACAATGGATATGCTTGCACTAATTTTGAAAATATGTCATATGTTGCTAATAAATATTTATATTGATGAAATAAACATAATAGATCATAAAAATCGATGACCAATAACATATTTGGGTTTATAGATACTATGGAAGACATCATTCCCACATAAATCTTATTAGCTGATTTATTTTGACAATATTCACAACAGCTCTGCAATGTAGCAATAATGAATCTGTATATATTTTCCCAATAATACCACAGCTGTAAGAGCTTATTTATTTTAAGTGAGCCATAATACCCATATGACCTGTGCATGTAATTTATTAATCATTCTTTTAAATGTTCAGATATAACTACTCTCCAATAATCTATTCCATTCTTGATCTGAAACATTTGGACAATCTGTTATTTTATATTGAAGTAGATTGTTTTTCCACTGAGTGAGGATCACCAGCTGATTGGGGTTTGCACTGATACACTATTGCATCAAATTCTTGCATATGACATCAGATGTTTGTAAAAACTTTCAGTCTATTCATATCCTTGTCTACAGATTATAGAGGTCTGTTATAAGAGTAGTTAATAAAGTTCTCTTTAGTGTTAAGTTTTGACTTCTGATTGGAATCAGGGTTCTATTCAATATGTCCAACATTATACTATCACTACTAGGGCAATGGATTACCTGGTAGTTGAATTTCTGTAAGTATAGAGTCCATCTCTTATAAGCATATCATTAGTTAAATAGCACTTGTTTATAAAGTCTAAGCTCCTATGATCTGTAATTATACTTATAATAAGCTTTAAACATATATAGGTGAGAATAATAAAAATTTTCACAAATAACATTTAGCTTAGTGCTTTCAGAGTATGTTTACTCCATAATCTCAGACTCTAGTGGTAAATGTTTGAGTTTTTAAAAGCTCATACAATGGCCAATACTTCTCTTTCAGTCATTGCATAGTTTCTTTTCACTGGATTTAAGGTCCTACTTAAAAATATAGGACTTGTGATATATTTTTATTCTCCTGGAATAATGCATCTCCCAATCCCACTTTACTGCTATCCATTTGCAGAATAAAGAGTTTGCTAAAATCTGTGTATGCTAGTGTAATGGTTTATTAAAAAAAATTTCTTTAATTTTGTTGAATGTTTCATATTGTTTTTCAGTCCACTCCCCATTGGCTTTCTTTTCTAAGCAATTGTGCAAATGCTTCAGTGTTTGGGGAAAAAATTTCATAAAATCTTTGGTAAAAATTGCATATACATAAGAATAACCTAAATTGCTTTCTATTCTTAGGTTGAGGGAATCTAGCAATAGCCTTGATCTTGCAGGGATGAAGTCTCACCCCTTGAGTACAAACAAGGTGTTCCAGAAAACATTTCTTTTTGCAGTATACTGCATTGTTTTAGATTTATCATATTTTTCTGCTGACGCTCCTGAAGAGATATGGCTAAATTTTCCAAATGTTCTTGGGAAGAATGTACATGATAAATTCTTTTACTCTCTTGGATAAAACTGGATCCAAACATTGCAGTATCTTTGAGCCACTGTTAATGAGTCAAAATGGAACTTGTTGAAACATGTAGGTATATGCTTCATAGTGGAATGTAGTGTATTTTCTGTCTTCCACCTGAAATGGCAACTGCCAATAACTCAATGTTAAATCAAAAGAGAAAAAAATATTTCTTTTCCCAAAATTCCAATAGCAAAGCTGCTATTTACAGGGACACATCCCAGTCATGTATAGTGTGGTGTTTAATTGCTGCACATCTAAGCATATTTTCACAGAGTCATCTTTTTTTACAATCACCAGATGGTTTATATATGGGGATTGTTGCTTTGTTTATGATCCCTTATTGTTCCATTCGTTGGATTTGCTTATCTATTTTGGCTTTCACTTTTATACAGTGGACATAATGCTTTATAATCCTGGGTTTTGTGGCAAACACTTGTTCATGTTGCCATAATATTTCTTTGAGTTGACTTTCTCACTTTTTATTGCTCCTTCCCAAATTACTTATTTTATTCTCCATCTGTTTATACATATCATTTGCTACCATATATGATACTTTATTATTATCTTATCTACACAATCACTAAACAGAACCTTTTCATTTTCTATTATTACTAACTACTTAGTCTAATTGATTTTTATCCTAGTTTGATGGATGAAATTGAACTCCAATATCATCAACTCTATTATTGATAATAATGTATATTGTATTTTTTCTTCCCACTTGTTTTTCCCCATTATTTGTATGAGATCCATCTTGACTCTTTTACCATTTGTCATGATTATTTCTTATTTTTTTAATGGTAACACCTACATTGCACACTTCTGATTTCTAATCTGGTTTAACATTTTATTACAGATTATGGAAACCTGAATTCATGAATCCAGCAGAACTTGTTTCTTGATCCCCTGTACTTTTACTGAAATCACCATGCAGGTTTGTTCAACTATTGTCTGAACCTTTTTTTCTTCTTCAAGAACCACTTTAAAAACTTTGGGTTGTTTTTCTTCTATTTTCTCTTTTTATTGCATGTTTTCTTCACCTCTAAGTGCTTTCTGTATTGCTTCCAACTCTTTATACTCATAATATGACACTCCAGAATGGGATATTCAATCTCTCTTCTTAACTTCACCATTTTTTAAAAAAACTGTCTATATCCTACCCATCCTCTTTTCTAGACCTTTTTGTTTCTATGTCCTTTCACATTTTTTCTTGGCTTCCTAAACTCCTAAATAAACACATTAATGTTTTAGTGTACTGTTTGAAATTGTCCACTCTGTCATATATAGTTCTCTACCAGTTTCTTGCAATCCCCACTAAATAATTAATTGCTATAATTATTTTCTCTTTTTCTTTTAATATATATATATAGTAAGAGATGGCTTACAACCAACCTTCACACCTGTCCCAGTTTCTTTCACAAAGTTGAATTCAGACCAAGTAATAGGCAAATAATTTATCCTACATACCTGCTTATACACATGTAGTATATACATATTTAAACATATATATAAACTAATATGTTTGAGAAATTAATTCTTATTTTTTTTTATTTATTGTGAGAAAGCAAATAAATTTGTTATATACATGAAGTATATACGTATATAAACATATATATAAATCAATAAGTTTGTCTATTTGTAGAAATTAATTGTTTTTCTTTTCTTCATTTAATATCATTAACTAAAATAATTACTTGACTTATGGAACAGTCATAATAAAATATCAAAATTATATAAGGTCAAAATTGTTGCTAAATGATCAAATTTGGAATAATGAAAATTAATAATAATAATAATAATAATAATAATAATAATAATGTTTTATAATTTTTTTATTAAGTTGTAACAATAGGTTTTAGCTAGCATGAGACACTAGCATTTACTTCATTTGAAAACTAACAATTGAACTGACAGCACATAAGTAAAGTTTTATTTCTTTTTTTTTAAAAAAAAAGAAAAAGAAAAAAATGTCCAGCATCTAAAAACAATAAAATTTTAATATCTGTATTTTCAAGTTAAAATAAAATCTTTATTTTGGATAGTAGGATAATGGAAATTTAAACTTCAATTTATAATTACCAGGAATGAACTAATGACATAATTTATTCTGCAAGCTGGAATTTATTATTATAGAAATCATAAAAAAGAAACATGAAAATATTAAAAATTAATTCTTTCTTAAAGCCATTTTCATATTTTATTGAAGCTACAATATAATTAATAGTGATTGATAGATAAAAAGATCATTGCAATGTGTGGGGGGTAGAAGACCAGTACTGTAGGACATTCCAAAGCTAGCTTCAAGGTCATTAGGAAATTATGAAATTATAAAAATTTCCATCAAAATGTCTATTTATAGAATGCTGGTGTACATCATTCTTTTATGGATTTATATACATTCTGGAGAGATAATTGGTATGTGTTTGTTTTAACCAAGCAACATGAAATATATGAATATTAACAGAGTTGGTGGACAGGAACATTGTGCATGGAGATTGACATTTAAGTTTATAAACTCTTAGCTGGAAATAAAATTCTTGCTTTTCTCAGGATATATATATATTTTGATTCACATGATTTTTTTTTTGCTTTTATCATTTCTATTTGAAAGTTTATGTATTGTAACATTTTTTTTATTGTGTATTCAAGATTCATTTTCAAATTTGATCACCTGCAATTTAAAAGTGGAAGCAGTGGATGGATAAATATCATATGTTGATGTATTTTAAAAAAAGGGATCATAGTCAATATGTATAGTTTTTTTTAATAAAAGTAAATTTACAGATTCCTCTGGAAATTCAACATTAATCCATCAAGGCAACCTCAAGTGAGGTTTTTATATATTTAACATTGAGGGCAAACTTTAGGACAAACAAAACTATAGTATTTATTAATAAGTTTTAATATTTACTTGTAATTTTTTTACTTCTGAGTGCACAATTAACCCACTGGAGTAAATGGTCATTTTTGTATCTATCATTAATTTTCACTATGACTTACATATACATATATATGGGAGTGGGGCTATATATATATTTTTTTAATAAAAAATAGTTATAAATTTATTTTCCCTAATCTAAAAATATCATTCTAATAATTACATAAATGGGGTAGTTTTAGAATTAGTGAACTCTCATTTTGCCTTTTTTTTTATGTATATAATTAATGAATTATATAATATAATTTAGTATATAATATACTTCAAATTATTTTGTTTTTGATGTGTGAAGCGATCAAAATGATAGAAAACCAGTCTTGATAATCGAATATTTATTTATTTTTATTTTTTGTTTGTAAATAATTATTATATATGTTGTTAATGAACGTATTAAGTTGTTTAAACCAATCTGATTTCTGTTTGATCATCAACATCATCATTGTGCATTTATACCATTAGATGTTTGATCATCACCATCATCATTGTGCATTTATACCACTAGATGTTTGATCATCATCATTATCATTATGAATTTACACCATTAAAGGTTTGGTGATCATCATCATTATATATTGCTCTTATAAATAATTAATCATCATCAGTATTTTTCTATATCTATGCTTATACATAGAAATATTTGGTTAATAATTGAGAAAGTTTATCCCTGAAGAAAGCTGACTGCAAAAACTCCCTGAGTTTAATGGGGCTTAAAAAGTGAGATGTAATGAATATGCATTAGTCTAAGTCATATTGAAATATTGTAAGTAAATTATGAGTTAGCATACTAAAAGTAGATGTGATTTAGAACTGGGAATTTCATTGAGACATCTTTAGCATCCTATTCAAAGACCTAGGTATGACAGTAGTGAGATGTGATCCTTTTGTTATATGCCATTCCTGATTCAGTAATATCTGATGCACCCAAATGTGCCATCAAATCATAAATTTTGGATATGACTTGTTGTTGTTGTAGGTTGGTTGACATATTGTATTTCAAGTCATCCAACTACTAAGTTGTATTCACATTATTGTATGATGTACCCTGTGGTTCTGTTATATATATATATATTGTAACCGTAAATTCTTGATGGCCAGCTAATGGCCACCGAAGGCCATTGCCCTCTCAACTACCTATCGTGCCCTAACATATCGAGCCGACCACATTGCGCGCCAAAATTGTAACCGTAACATATCGAGCCGACCACGTTGCAATACCAAAAATTGTAACCATTTGATTGTGTCCCAACTACGTAAGATCACCAAAACATAAGTGCACTAAGAATTGTAACCTTGATCACTGATCAACTCCCGCTGCACATTGTCAGCTATTAAGAGCTGTAACCAAAAGCATATCATGCTATCTATTTATGCACCAAAGACCACAATCAACATCTGGAGCAACTTACCATAGACCAAACTAATGATCTAACATAAACTTTTATGATTTAATTTGATCGCAGCCAGGGTGTACCGTGAAGACCTATCATAGTAGTATGATAAAATACATTAAACAAATTATAAGTGAAATGTTATTACTTTTAAACCTTAATTTGCGATTTTTATGGTATGCGACCCTATGGCCGACCATGTACAAGATGGCATAATTTGTGGAACTACATAAGATTATGAAATTTTAAACCATCTATATGATTTTTAATACGAATGCTAGTCCAGGTAAAGCTTTGCAATAAATAAATATAAATACTTGGGTTCTTTTTTTTTTTTATAGTTTACTATATTATTGAGACTCTTATTACACTGACAAATGACAATTTAAAAACGTTAAGTAAATATATTCAATCATGTCATTATTTGGTAAATCTGTTTACACGTTTAATAATTCATTTATAATTTTATACTAGAATCAACTACGCAAAGCCACAATGATGGAAAAGGTAAATGGGATTTTATTGTACCTTACTCATCATAAACTACCAAAGACGAAAAGCATCCAAATGTTTTCTCAAAAAGTATTTATAAACTCTCATATCATGTTGACGATAGTATGTATTTCAATGTATGCTCTTCAATGTATGCTCTATCCAAAGTTTATGATTTCTGATTTTATGAATGACACATAGCAACGGCACAGTAAGTTTAATTATAAATCAACGTTTATTTACAAATTTATGAACAATAAGTAATTAATTTCAATATTCTAAATAAAACATAAATAAACAAATCAAATAAATAAATTATAATTCAATCGACTTTCTTCAATACATCTCATAGGTACAGTATTTAAAAACCTAATCCCACCTTATATTTCAATTTTATATACTGAATATTGAGGAATTTATAATAAATTCAGCATCAATTCATGAAATATTGAACGTCATTTCCAGATTCAATAAATCCCTACTGTACACCTATAATAATATAATAAATAATATGATGTCTATATGATTTAGCTATAGTGCGCTCATTAAATAAAGTGACAATTTAAACTTACGTTCCGGTAAATAATAATCAACCAACAGTTAATTATTATGAAGTACTTGAATAGAATGTCCTGTTACCATTTAATAATCTAACCGATAAATTATGCTTACAAATGAAGAAGATGATTCAGCAGATTAACTAAAATACTTTGCCCAACTTATATCTGTGAAGCAAAGCATATTCCTGTGGATGCATTCATCTACACGTAGGAATTAAATAATACTAAACGTTTTGTGTATTTAAACACCATCATAAAGTAATACGTATAATCACACAATTCTGCGGATTAACCACCAGCGCAGGAATGTGTGTAAAATACAAAAATTGGCAATTAAATAATCTGCGGATTAACCACCAGCACAGATTAATGCCCTTTAACATTATAAAACAACATTACTATTTACTTCACATTAAAGTGCAAAATCATCCTCCTCAGTTCTTCTGACTATTCAGAATACACTAACACTTTAGCAAATGTGGGTTCTTGCATAATAAAATGTTACGCTAATCAGGACAACTAATGTACTACTTATCTTGCTTAAAATAAACATGTGTAATATAATATAAGTAATATTGGCATAGGAATATAAATCTGGAAAGACTCACAAAACATCTCACAAAGATTGATACATCTCATGAATTCCTTTAATACTTTTCAAGCTTTTTCGCGAGCGCTATTCTCTTGAATAAATATTTTATTCAACCCCTATTAATTTAAACTTAATAAATATAACTTTTGAACTTCACATGCAAGTTCATATAACGATAAAATTAAATAATACATTATTCATCAAATACATAAAATTTAACAGGTGTGTGTGTGATAAAACTAACTGTATAGCATTTTATAGTTCACTACATGAATTATAGCAGGTGCGTGTATCACAAATTGGATTGTATAGCATTTTATAATTCCAAATAGGATCCGTGGAATCCATGTACGATGCGTCGAACAATAAATATACGAAGCAATAGCTATATATTTAGTTGAATTCCATACATGCAATTTTATCCGTTTGTATTTGTTATTATAATCACCATTAGATTACCGATTTTACGTGGCTACATAAACATGAAACAATTTCAAAAAACATGACATGCAGAATTTAAATGAAAATGTTTTTCATAAAGTTATTAATCTCTACATTTCTCTATCAAAAGTGTTCCAAGTTTATCACATCCATGCAAGTATTTATTTATCCATGCGTTAATCCAGGAATACTAATTATAGCAATTAATTTATTCATTTTAAACCGACGATAAAATTATAAAATAGCTTTGATTAATTATTTGAAGAATGTTTATTATCCAAATGTTAAACAAATTAACTAGCAAATATTACTGGCATTGTAAAGTTAAATATCAATCAATATTATATTTTATTAGAATTAAAAAACGGAAATATTAAAATATTTTGATAACTTTAACGTTTGACTTTAACTTAAAATTCTTCTTTTTTAAAAAACAAATTTTCATATTCATAAAACTTCTGTAATTAAAATACTTATTTAATTTTTCCAAATTGTAGAATAATAAATATTTCAAAACATACCAAAATCTTGTATTTAATTCTTTTAAACTGGGAAGCTCCGACATTTTAAAATGTAATATTGGAAATTATTACCGGTGATTCGATCCACTTGGCCAGCCGACTTGAACAGACTTTTAAATTTAGCAATTCATCTTATAATTAATTACCACTATGTTATATTTACGTTTATAGCAAATTTTGTGGTAATCCGTTTATTTATAAACTATTTTAAAATAAGCTTATCAAATTTACACCATTTGCCTTTACCATTTTCTTTTCTTTCTCCCTCCAAAAGCAACTATCAGACAATCTTCTCTTAAATTCGCGCTCTTTTCTTTTTACATTGAGACGCATACGTAATTACTGTATTTATTTTTAATAATTAATTTTAACTGAACAAATGGTTTTTTTAATTCAATAGAAATAATTTTTAAGATCATTTTAAACAAATAAATTTAAAATATTATTTTTAATAATATTTTACCAAATTTTATGTGTTGTCAGATTTTTAAAAAGTTAAACATTTTGATGTGAGTTAGTATATGGGAAGAAGCAAACTTAAATTTATTAAAATAATATGAGAGTAATCTGTTCAAAGTGCAAATCAAGCCAATCAAATCACCAAAAGAAGAAAGAGAAATTTTTATGCTAGTTACATCAATTAATATATTTTATATTAAAATATATGGTTACAATATATATATATACTCCTCCAAGCTCATGTATATATATATATATATACATACACTCCTCCAAGCTTTTGAGGTATTCAAATGGGGTTCCTTCTTTCTTTTTTTTCAAATATTTTTATTTTAATTTTATGTTGTATTTTCGGTTTTCCAAAAAAAATTTTTTAAAAATATCTCAAAACCCAAACCCCTTCCTCTGAAATTGGATCTCACTTTCTTATGAATACCTGAGCATCCCTTAACTACAAATTCTTAACTCTCACCTCTGGCCAATGACTGTGTTATTGGGATCTACATGTTGGGACCATTTTTTCATCCCCCCATAATACAATGTCTGCAATTTTTCTAAAATTACTAAAATTACAATGACTATTATCAGGGCACCACTAGGCATATAGCCTAGCCTTAGTTTGAGAAGATTCTTCAATGATCATAAGATATATTTTTATTTATATACAGTGGTCATATAATTGATTTTAAGATGTAATCTAACATAGACTCTAGTAATTATACTTTGTTTAAATCAAATGGATATTTTAATCATCAGTATTTTAAGAGAAATTAAAAACACAGAAGCATTTAAATATTACTTAATTATTTATTATATTCCTTTTTCATACTAATGCTTTTCCTAATTTTTTTTCAAGCACTCCAACTGACATGATCCAGAATTTAAGAAAGGCAAATTTAAATATTATTTCCATTCCTTTTTATTTTTTAATAAACATGATCCCTTATTAACCATTTGATATCTTTTTATCAGAAGGACATGCACAACACAAGGCCTATAAATGACAGTGATACAGTATTTTTATGGATGCATGTCCAAACAAATGTGGCTGAAGGTTGACTTACTAATATGAATGGGCTGTATCTTGCACCATTCAAACCCTCTACATTTAATGTTTAATAATTATATTCAAACCCTCAAAGGATGGTGCAATGTCCATTGTTTTCTTACAGCCATCAAACATTTTTTTTGATCACCAGGTTCTGACATAAGATTCCTGTATAGCTTTGGAACACTTACTGAGCTTTTATCTTCCCTTTCCCTGTTTGACTTTCTAGATTGAGCAGTTAACATTCTTTTTAGAACATAAAAACTACACACACTTTGCACATAATAAATGAATTAAAATTATTCAAACTTTTAATTAATAAAAAGTTAATAAAACCATATTTCTCTTTTTAATTTATCCATAGTAATATAAAAATAATAATCCCTTTTAAAAACATGCACTCTACCACTGAACCTTTTTATACAACTATGTTAATGGAGTCTAAAATTCTATTACACCAATCAAAATAAACTTTAAAATAAGTTCATAGTTATCCTGATCAATCAGCGATTTCACTTTCTTCATGTGTGCAATATCCTTATATGATTTTTCTTGAAACCGGTGGCATGAATTTTGTGTTTCATTCATTAGTTTTTTTGATATCCTCAACTAGCTTCCTAAATCCATTCTTTGCATAGTTGACAATTGCTCAGCTGGCTCAATGGGAGGCTGTGAGATGTATTTCTCTGAGGAGAACGTTTTTAATGCTCACTAACCAAAAAATATTTTCCAATCCAATTGCAACTTGCCTTGAAGCTTTTCCCAATCTAATACAACAAAAGCAAACTCCATAATTTGTTTTTTATGAACAGGATTCACACCTATTGGTTTATTTTTAGATGCATTTTAAGACATGTAATTTCTGTCCTTTTATTATCATTGTCTTTTTAATTAATGTAAAAGTTCTGGTTTAATTATCATGACATATCGACTCTAACAATAACTTTAATTACAAATACTTTTAGTATCATGAGTTTCATTAATAGAGTTAATCACAAAAATCCATATTTTTTCTCAACCCACATCTTTCCAAGAATTACAATTAAAAAAAAATCTATTGAATTTCTCAAATTTTATAATAGCTTAATCATTTTGGTTTTTATAAATACTTGGAATCATTAAAACAGTATCAAATTCTTCATACCCTAGTCTTATACAGTGCAAGCTTTGGTAATAAATGGTTGGAAGCTTTGTGCATAAATTATTTATTTAACATCTACTCATGCAATATTTCCAGACCAGTTTCTAGGTTATGGATTTTATTTGTGATAAGCCTTGTATCTGAAAGAACTGCACCTATAGGAACTAGTACAACCCTCCAGAATCATCTTTTGCTTATTTAGTTAACTATGAATCTATGAGCCCAAATTGAAAATACAATAATGTTTTTAAATCAAGCTCATTTGCTTATATGATTATATAAATTTGAACCAGTTCATTATCTATATATTTTGATGATTTTGATTTTTTAAAAACCACTGCCATGATTATCCTGTGGGCAGGATTAGTATAAAGTCATTAAAACATCATGGGATCACCATTTCTTATGCTTGCACAAGCTGTTAAAACAGTAGCAAACCTTTCATACAATAGCGCCACCCAGTGCAAACCTCAGTAATCAATGGGTATAAAAAGTTTGTGCATAATATTCCTATCTGGTGCCTATTCATCTAATATCTTCAGAAAAGTTTCATCAATGATGAGCCTTTGATACAGAGCATTGCACCTATATTATAGCATCTATTTGAACCCTCCAACTGTCACTCTTTACTTATTTAGTTAACTATAAAGCTATAATCCCAATATGAATATACAATAATGTTTTCAATCCTAGCTCATTTTCTTGTATAGTAATACAAATATAAACCCAGTTTAATATTTATATGCTTTGGTGTCTTTTATTTTTTATAAATCATAGTCACGATCATTCTGAAGCAGAATTGGTATAAAATCACAAAACATCATATGACAAACATTTCTTATGCTTACAAAAGCTGTTAAAGCAGTAGCAAATCCTCTATAGAGTAGTGCTATACACTATGTAAATCCTAGTAATCAATTGACACAAAAACATTTGTGCATAAAATTCTTGTCTATTATCTCTAGACTAGTTTCTAGATTGTGGTTTTCATCATAAAAAAATAAAAATTAGATTTTAAAACTCAAAATTAAACATTATTATTAAAATTTCACAAAAACTTTCTTCATTTGCATTTATAAAATAAATTATTGTTTAGATAATAACTACATTTTTACAATGTTTTCTTAAAACAAATACTTTCAAATGTTTAGTTTGGTTAAAAAATATTTTGCAAATATGTTATATAATGAAACTTAAATATGTATGTAAATTACTGAAAATTACATTTTTCTTTTGGAAATATTAAAGGAGAATTAAGAACACTCTAAATAGCCTAAGGCCAAATAATTTATCAATTAGTGATGCTGTCAATTTCTTTGTATTATAATATAGTCTATTAGGGAATTGTTACCTTGAGTTAAGATTCAAATCCGCATGATATTTGTATAAGTGATATACAATACTGATATTTCCAGATTGTTTTTTTAAATAATAAGTTTAGTTCTGATTTCTACACAGAAAAAAACATGTCTCTCAGTAAATTAATGTTATAGATAATTGCAAAATAGCAAAGAAAATTCAAAAGTAATAGTAGCACCAATATTATGTCTCCAAAGTAATGACTTTAAAACTACGACAGCCAAAGAAATCAAAGTAAATGTATCTCCTTTCCTGAAAGAATTTGATGTACAAATTATAATTTAAACATTTTTCTATGTAGACTTTGTTTTCAAATCTAAAAATGTAATGATTTTATATTCTAATAATTTTAATGTCATATATAATAATGAAAACATTAACTCTCATGTATAAACCATATTAATAATCTAATATTAATTCACAAATTGAATCACCTTAGTGTTATTTTAGAAAAATTGAAATAAAGTCCACTTTCCTGTATCAATGATAATTTCTTAATTAGATTTAAAAATGTTGCAAGAAATTGGGTGCTATTTACAAATTAGTTAAAATAACTCTAATAGAGTCTAACTAGTAAATGATTATAACTATTTGTGCACCAAAACGAGTTTTTCCATAAAAGTAACATTAATAATAATAATAATAATAATAATAATAATAATAATAATAATAATAATAATAATAATATTTTAACAAACATAAATAATAAACACTTACTTGTATTAATGACAATTTATTATTTTAGGCTAAAAATGCTAGAAGTGATGACTACTAAGATTTAAAATTAATGAATTAATATCACAAATTGCACATCAGTTAATTTCTCCAAAAAACACATATTATATATATTAAACATTAAATCACCCGACATGGTTAAGAAATCTAGTACCGCCCTCTGTGAACTAATATATTAATACATTAGAGTTTGTATTTCAAAATAGCCAGATCAAAATGATACCACTTTGCCCTGTCTGCTATATGATGTTATTTATATATTGAAATACGAACAAACTCAAACAAAGAACTTGAAATTTTAGCAAGCAACGATCTTAACTTTTTGCTACAAACAAACATCTTTTCCTATTATTATATAAAGACAAACTAAACTTTAATAATTTTAATCTTTAAACACCTAACACAAATGTATAAAAAATAATGTATTTATATATTAAGTTCACAGAGGGCGGAACTGGATTTCTTAACCATATGGGATGATTTAATGTTAAATATTTGTATATTTATTTCAGTATAGTGTTATGCACTGGGATTATTTTATATATATAAAAAGGATAATAATAATAATTTGATATGCTATAATTCTGTTGCAGCTACTTATAAATATAAATTAGATTAATGAATTAATTTGATTTTCAAATGTTGCAAATAGCAATTATGTTTTAAGAAACTATCAGTCACAATTATTTCTTAAATTTCAATAGCTATCAAAGACTTAGTAATAAAAGTAATTATACTCCGAAAAATATGCGCCGAATTAAGCCACTATAATAGAGATATGTTGTCAATTAATAGCACTGTGTTAATTTTCGGCGAATTCTCGTCAGAATATATTTATACAGTTATAACTTTTCATAGTTACTTGACTCAGCTCAAGTTTTTTTTCGTTGTATTTCATTAGTATATGAAAAGAGTTTTTTTTAAAATAATTAAACAGTAATTATAGAAAAAAAGAAACTTGATAAATTGCATTAAAAATATTTAATTGTACTGAAGACTAATATCATTTTTTTAAAAAAAACGTGAAATAGATATATATACAAAAAAAAGGGCAGAAAATGTAATTAGGAACACGCCATTTAAAAAAAAAAAAAGCCATTTGCATAATTTGTTAAAAACTTTAAAATTATCAAAACAAAAGTTACTTTTTCTTTTTTTTAAGATTAATTCAGTTTTATTTTCTCAATTTACGTTAATAAT